>OX578139.1:106366260-106531260 GCA_951213105.1 Amaurobius ferox | reverse complement strand
CATATTTGTATAGTTCTATATATATATATATATATATATATATATATATATATATATATATATATATATATATATATATATATATATATATATATATATATATATATATATATATATATATGATATATATATATATATATATATATATATATATATATATATATATATGATATATATATATATATATATATATATATGTATATATATATATATATATATATATATATATATATATATATATATATATATATATATATAGTATTTATGATACAAGTGGACACACTTTGGAATATTATATGAAAACTTTGATTGTTACAGATATTCTTTTAACATCATATACTCTTTTCTTCTCAAAACCCATATGATTCAAATTGCTTTGAAAATCCAACGAGTGACTTTTGATAGGTTTAAAATGCAAATTTTTACATTGAAATCTTGAATAAGAAACGATGACACACATCTGTTTCATTTCTATCTATCTCGCTTTTATATTTGCAATTCTCATATTCGTCGTAATATTTCAATAATGCATTTCTCTCAGGAAGTTCCATTATATATTTTATCCGTAAATCAAAGCGAAAACAACCCCCCGCTCTTGTCCCCTACTCTAACTTTCTAGAAAATGTTCAAGGGCTACCCGTTATTATGAACCACAAACTTTCAAATTTTGCATCGCATTTTAAATATGAAGTAGTTTGATTTCTTATGTAACGTCCTTTGATCGCGTTTTTGGCAATTCTTTCATCTCAAAAGTGTTAAGGGAATGAAAAGGTTTCAGTGCATATTTCAAAGCAAGATACCTCTGACTGCTTTTTCTACATTCACACTTTTTGTGTTTGTGATATAGTAATTTATGTTTGAAAAGATTTAGGAATGCGAAAAGGTTTCAAAGAGTGGCAAAACTTGGATGTCTGAGTGTTTTTTAGCAATGTTTTTAGAAATATACAGATATATCATTGAGATTTCTTTACGATGAATCAAAATACAGTAAAATTATCTTCCAATAATATAAATTTCATCAGTTATAATATAATATTCCAAATAGGTTAGCCAGAGCGTTCGGGCGATCGATAGAAGGTTACACGGACTGTAGATGGAGGACCAAATGGTTGTACCAGTAACCGAGCGCGACAATTCACCGGACGGGAGCCGGAAGGTGGTTCCGAAGAGACTTGACTTCAGTTGTCCACCGGCCTGGGGCTATGGTCACAAAGGCAAGTTCCTCATGTAGCCCGGAGGAGCCTACTTTATGAGCTCGAGTGGGAACTCGCGGAAACAATGCACAAATTTGTGTACACCCAGGAAAGGACCACCAGAACTACAGAGCCAAGATCCGTACACCACCCTCTAGGAGTGCTCCCCCTGGGGGAGAAATTCCAAACAAGAAGCGCAATCTCAGTTATTCAAGTAATTTTTGTCTGACTGGTAGAATACCACACGTTGATTGGAAGATAAAAGAGAAGTTGCCAAGGTAGCGAGGAGAAATGATAGAGGTGAAAACAAAGGAGGCAATAAAATGAGAGGCAGAATACTACAAATGAATGGTAAAAACCATGGAGGACAGAAAAATAGCAGAAAATAAAGAATAAAAGGAAAGAAATCAAGACGGTAAAAGAACGGATAGCGGAGCAAACTTGCTTGAATAAGTGAGGATGTGGTTCTTGTTCTGTCCTGAAAAAGAAAGTTAGTTTTTGCCTACGAAAACGGTTGATCCATAAAAATTAGTGTATGCTGTGTTTAGGCGAAGTTCATATATTATTGGTTTTTCTTAAAACAGTTTTTGAGCGGGCTTTTTTTTAATACGTTGTTACTTTTCCTACATACATAGTATAATATATAGGAAAATATTGTGAAGAGGTCGAAAATTTAAATTCAAATTTTCGATGGAAGAAGACGTTTCAAGTTCCTGAACTTGAATAGAATGCTTTTGAGGTGATGTCTCTGTGTATGTGTGTATTAGTGTGTGTTTGTATCAGCGTGTTTATATCAATGTGTGTGTACATCAGCCTTGAATACCTAGACTGCCCGACGGATTCTAGTGTGCGAGCAGTAGTTTGAGCAGCCGGTGTTGTTGTTGAGACCCAGACCGTCCGACCTACCAGAAAGGTGTAAGGTAACCATTTGGACGGTCGGGAAGTGCCACCCAATTTAGACCGGAACCCAGTGGGGGAAGCATCCACAAGGACCGTACCCTCATTCCCCTACCACTAACTTCTCGGAAGCACTTTTGGACCCACATGTTTAATGTGATCGTACTCCGCATGAACATAGCGGCAGTTGCGGCAGCGTGCAAATCCAGCGTGCAAACCACCGGGCTACCGCGCCCGAAATGTGCCAACAGCACGCGGTGTTCCCAGGTGGTCACCCACCCAAGTACTAACCGCGCCCGATGCTGCTTGACTTCGGTGATCTAACGAGAACCGATGTTTTCCCACGGTAGGCCTGTTGACTGCTGAATAGCCGGTGTGTAGAACCGATATCTCACGAACGAAAGTTACGATTAAAAAATAATTGGGTACGATGTTTATAATCAGTGAATACTGGAACCTTATTGATTTTAAACGTGATCGAATGCTTAGAAGACTCTCACATTTTCAAAAGCATTTTGAAAAAAAAAATCGTTAAACAATCATTATCTTTAAAATAAAAAAAATCTGATGTGGGCAGCACATAACTTTCTTTATATAATGAAATGGATTTACTACTCGTAAAGTAAAAAAAATTAGGTTATTCTTATAGTAAATACTTATATTCTTTCCAAGATATTAAATTTTCGTCAATTAGTCGTCATTTTCATTCATTTAGCGCTATTATTATCCATTTGGCGAGATTTTCGTTAATTTGGCAACATTTTAAAAAGTCACCAAGTTATCAAAATTCCTCCAAATTTGTCGCCAAAATCTCGCCAAGCGTTATGGACGGAGAAATAAGTTATTCTTACAGCAGATAAATGACGATTGGCGTTCAAATACAAAAGTATTACTCAAAGTATCATTTTTTATGAATGGAATGAGCTAGATCCACGAGAATGATGTCACCAAATATATCGCATGATATTACATATGGAAAATGAACATGTTTCTCAGCAGTTATTGTTTTTTAATTTATGGGATTTTTTGATAAATTTATTTGAAAAATGTGCAATATCTCGAGAACGGTTAATGCTAGCGTTTTAAAGTGTATGTTAATCATTTTCTAAGGAAAAATCACATAAGAAATGTCTATTTGTGTACCTTTTTAAAAGGTTTTGATTTTTTGGTGATTTTTTAAAAATTTCACTCGAAAATTTAGGAGGGTTCTGAACATTCGATTGCGTTTAAAAACAATAGACTTCCAGTATTCATGGCTTGTAATTTTTGTACCAAATTTCATTCGAATCGTCCCATTTGTTCGTGAGATGTCGTCTCCACAGACTCACTGACACACACACACACACACAGACATCACCCCAAAAATGTTTAATTCGTGATCAGGGATGCTTGAAATGGTCTCTCCCGTCGAAAACTCGAATTCGAACTTTCGGCCCCGTCACAATACAATGTACTATGGATATAAGGAAAGTAATAAGCAATCAAGTCTAACGTAATTCATACGAAGGAATAGCACCAATTTTAGAACGCTAGCATGAACCGTTCTGGAGATATAGTCCATTTCCGATGAATGTGTAGAAAAAGTTAAATACGATTAAAATAAATCGCAAGTATCATTAAAAAGGTTGACCTCGGCGATAAATTTAGATATATATCGCCAACTTGGTGACTTTTTTAAAATGTTGCCAAATTGACGAAAATGTTGCCAAAATAGATGAAAATTCAATATTTTCTAACGATAAAAATCGTTTAATATATGGACTATGTTACTTAGCGGATACTTACGGATTACTTAGCGGAACAATATTTCTAATTGTTAAGTTAGATTTGCTCGAAATAGAAATTAATTTGGTATTTTAAAATAGCTTTATACATTATCGTCCAGAAAAACACCAAATATTAATGTATAATTCAATGTTTAAAATATTGTGTCTTGGATCTTGTACATCATTACTTTACTGAGAAAAAAGTAAAGTCATTATTAAGTAGGGAATATCATGTGTTAACCATATCATATTTATTTTTACGTTCCTTATATACATAATATAGTGTATAAAGTATTGTGATGGGCTCGAAAATTCGAATTCAAGCATCCCTGAACACCAATTGAACTTTTTTGAGATGATGTCTATGTGTGTGTGTGTATGTGTGTGTCAGTGAGTCTGTGGAGACGATATCTCACGAACGAATGGAGCTATTCGAATCAAATTTGGTACACAAATTACAATACGAGAATACTGGAAGCCTGTTGTTTTGAAAAGCAATCGAATGTTCAGAAACCCCCCCCTAAATTTTCGAGTGAAATTTTAAAAGTCATCAAAAAATTAAAACCTTTAATAACGTTACGCAAATAGTCATTTCTTATGTAATTTTTTTATTAGAAAACGATTGACTGAGACTTTAGAACGCTAGCATGAACCGTTCTCGAGGTACTGCACAGTTTTCAAATACATTTATTAAAAAATCACATAAATTAAAAAAAATATTAACTATTGTGAAATATGCTTACTTTTCGTATGTTTCGTCATGCGATAAATTTGGTGACATCATTCGGTGACATGAAAGATCACAAATAATAAAATAATAAAAATATGTTTTCATTATTTGGGATCGTGATTTAAATGATCTCCTTCACCTTTTGAATAAAGTTAATGATTTTTACCCTTCGATTAATTTTATTGTTGAGCATGAATCCAATTGTTCTTTGCCTTTCCTTGATGTTCTGGTCACCTATTCAGATTTTGGTTTTCATACTTCCGTTTTCCGTAAATCTACTTTTACTAACTCCTGTATCCCCGCTAATTCTTTTCATTCTGTATCCTCTAAAAAAGCCTCTTTTAACGCTTATTTTAATCGCGCATTTAATGTTTGCTCTACTATCCCTGCTTTGACTGATGAAATTAATTACTTTCCTTATATACATAATGTATAAGGAAAGTATTGTGACGGGGTCGAAAATTCGAATTCGAGTTTTCGACGGGAGAGCACGTTTCAAGCATCCCTGATCACGAATCAAACATTTTTGAAGTGATGTCTGTGTGTGTGTGTGAAAGTATGTGTGTGTGTGTGTGAAAGTATGTGTGTGTGTGAAAGTATGTGTGTGTGTGTGTGTGTGTGTGTGTGTGTGTGTCAGTGAGTCTGTGGAGACGATAACTGACGAACGAATGGACCGATTCGAACGAAATTTGGTACAAAAATCACAATCCGTAAACACTGGAAGCCTATTGTTTTTATACGCAATCGAATGTTTAGAATCCCCCTAAATTTTCGCGTGAAATTTTGAAAAAATCGTCAAAAAATCAAAACCACTAATAAAGCTACGTAAATAGACATTTCTTATGTAATTTTTCATTAGAAAACGATTGACATAAATTTTAGAACGCTAACATGAACCGTTCTCGACATATTGCACATTTTTCAAAAAAATTATCAAAAAGTTATATAAAAAATATATTTCCTATTGCGAAACATGTTCACTTTTCATATGTAATACCATGCGATAAATTTGGTGACATCATTCTCGTGGACCTAGCTCGTTCCATTCATGAAAGAAAAATACTTTGAATAATACTTTTGTATTTGAACGCCAATAGTCATTTATCTGCTGTAAGAATAACTTATTTCTCCGTCCATAACGCTTGGCGAGATTTTGGCGACGAATTCGGCGGAATGTCGCCAACTTGGCGACATTTTTAATTGTTGCCAAATTAACTAAAATCTCGCCAAATTGATAAAAATGACGCTAAATCAATGAAAATGACGACTAATTGAAGAAAATTCAATATCTTTGAAAGAATATAAGTATCTACTATAAGAATAACATTTTTTTAACTATAAAAGTAGTAAATTCATTGCATTATATAAGGAAAGTCATGTGTTGCCCACATCAGATTTTTTTATATTTAATCTTGGCCATGAGGCTGCCTATTCTTTTGAGTTTATTTATAGGATTTTCGGCCATGTTCGCCTTAAATTTACTCAGTTTGATACTAAACTTGTTGCTATTAAAGATCGTTTAGCCCATAAATCTAGTGTTCCTTACCATCCTAAGGTTTTCCGTCCTTTTATTCATTTTTGTTATAAATTTGGTTTCAAACCTGCTCTTTCTAATATTACCACTATATTTAATGTTATTCGTTCTGATAAACTTGGGAATATTGATGACTTTAAAAGCTTTGCTGGGGTATATGTTGTTCCCCTGTTATCTCCTGATGGTGATTATAAATTTTACATTTGTAGTACAAAACGTACTGTTGGCATACGTTTAGCGGAACACTCTGGTGATGTCAAATGTGGTAAACTTTCTACGGCTCTTGCTCAATATGTGGTTAATGATAAATTCCTGCCCATTTTTGAAAAAACTTTCCTTTTAGTTCGTTGTAATAATCCACGTAATATTCTTCTTTATGAATCCCTATTTATATTTACCGTTAGTCAATTTTTAATTTTAATCCCGTTCAAATTTTAAGTTAAGCTTGGCGACTCATTCTCGACTCTATGCAATTCAAATCTCTTATCAGTTATTTATGACGTCATTCTCATGAAAATTACGCTTGACGGTTCTTCCAAAATTCTTGCTTTTCCTATAACTAAATAATGTATTGATAGTACTTTTCTTGTAATATTTTTACAATTTAAAAGCGTTTAAAGTAATTTTTGTATTTCTGTGTATATTTCTTGGATTATTTTGTATCAATTAATAGTAAGTTCATTTACAATTTTATATTTTTATGCAAATTTGCTGTATAATATGTGAACATGCCATGTTTTACCATTCATATAGCCACTGATGAAGGGTGTATTAACGTCCGAAAAATGTTTTGTGAGTCTTTTAAGATGTTTTAATAAATGACCTTTTGTTTTAAAGACGTTTTGTCCTTAATTTTATTTGTTGAATGCAGACGTGATACCAATTTTGATTATCTTCTAGATTATTCATGGTATAAATATTCTAAAATCATTCTTCTAGAATCTTTTAGACGCCATTTATTCTTCTAGATTCTATTTATTTTTCTAGTATCATATACATCTTCTGAAGACATCTGTAATGTATTAGAATCTATCTTCTAGATTAGTGGGTCTGAAACTTATAAACTCAAGGACTCCTTCATGATTAAAAAATAACCAAGGATTCTTTTATAATCGAACACCTTTACACTATAAATTTATATGGTTGCAGCCTAACTGATTGATTTCGTATTAATTTGTTCTATTAAATAAAGTAATTTTGATTAATAAAACAAACAAATGGTATTTAGCAAAAATATTAATAGTTATAACATATATTTTTAGTGTTACTCGCGGCCTCCCTTAGAGTTTGTCACGGACCCCACTTTGATAACCACTCTTCTAGATCATTTATGAAATCTATCTTATAGAGTCTATCTTCTTGAATTCTTCTTCATTAATATTTCAGAATCACTCTGGTGTCTTCTAGAATAATTTATTCCAGAAGTTCAAGAGTAAAGAATTTAAGAGTACATGGTTCAAGAATACATGATTCTAAAAATGTTTACGATCTTTATTTATAACAAATACGCTGACAAAGTTATTTTTCATGTCAAATACCCCTGCTTTTCAACACACATATGTTTTCATGCGCATTAAAAATCCTCTGGATCTTGGAGCTTAATATGCACATTTTAAGGTTCAAAGTATGAAAATTTATTACAAATCTTTCTTATTTCTATCTTCCATTAATATTTGCAATTCCCATATTCGTAGAAATATTGCGATAATGCATTCCCATCAGGTAGCTCCATTGTATATTTTATCTATAAATCACAGCGAAAACATCCACCTCTTATGCCATATCCTTGATTTATAGATGGTATTCATGCGAAGCCCCTTATTATGGACTACGAACTTTCGAATTTTACATCGTATTTTAAATATGAAACAGCATGATGTCGTTTCTTTTCCATACATATGTAACATCCGCGGATCCTTTTGGCAACTTTCTTTCCCCGTAAACCTGTTTCAAGAGAATGCGAAGTTTTCAATGCATATTTCAAAGCAGAAGTTCTTTAACTTTTTCACTTTCTGCGTTCATAATTTTTGTATTTGTGATATGTTTGAAGATTCAGGAATGCAAAAATATTTCATTGGGCTGTAGTCTCATAGTACTTGAAAATTTGACTACGTTTTTAAAAAAAATAAATCCTTAGAAATTCATGCATGCACATAAGAAAGAGTTGGCAGAAACAGGATAGTCTCCCAAAGCGAAATATTCTCGATCTATAGGTTTATCTTTAGGTCTATCTTTAGGTCTATCTTTAGGTCTATCATTAGGTCTATCTATGGTAACCATTTTTTACCCTCGTTCCGTCCGGCTCCCCGGACATACGAGGCCCCGCTGCTAACCCCGTTGCCATAGCGGGCATAAGGTACATGACGATATCATTACCGCCAAGGGGCCCCAAAGGTACGCATAGACACCAAATCCTGCAACGACCAACACCAATCTAAGTACCGCCCCAGTACCACAGTCACACATCACACAGCAGTCAAATAACAAAAGCACAATTAAATTTTGAACCGTGAAACTCATACTCTGTTTGGAATTACAACATCTATGGTAAAGGGGCCATGCCCGATCGAAAAAAGTAACTGCAGTGCCCCTATAGGAGAATGTATGAAGTTGGGATGCAAACTCGGCAACAAAGCGAGGTAGACTGAAAATGTCAATTATAAAGTTATAGAGCATTGTCTAATCAGTAGGAATTGACAACTGTGAGACCAGAAATTGTTCTCACATGAGACATTTTTATTTTATTATTTATGGTGGCCAGAACGGCAAAGAAGGCTCTAGTCTGGCTGGCCCCGGGGTTTACGACAACGTGAACTTTAAGGTCATAATACTATAAATTTAGGTGTGCCAGGCCAGAGGGGCTGAGAGGGGCCTTGATAAATGTGTAGTGATGCCATTGTGTTCAGAGGAACCAATGAGCGCCAAGGGGAAGAAACCCTCCCCCCCCGCCGAAGAAACCACAGCTCAGTCATATACGAAGAGAGAGTAGCAGATGAAAGACAACGAGTAGCAGTTATGGACGAAAAGAGTGCAGTTGTAGACGAAATCAGATGCAGCATATAAATCCAACAGATTTGTAGAGTGCTCCGTAGAGGTGATCTATGTGCGAGATTATAAGTACGAGATGCGAGCCACACACCACAGAGTTGTGGCAGTACTTTCAGCAATAAGACTGATGCAAGCCTCAGAATGATGATAAGCCCAAGATTAAACTTGAAGGTAGGTGCTCATAATAACAGGTCCTTGACACCATCGTAAAACTAATATTTCTGGTCGCATATCGCCCCTTGCTAAAATAATTAAATGAAAATTGATAATAATTGAAAATTGATATTTATGAAAATTGGTGTTATTGATAAATTGATGTTGTTAATAAATTATATTGTTTAAGTTTAAATAGTCTAATCTTTTTATATTAATTAATAATGCTTTTCATGACTTACACAAAAGGTAAAAATAATTGGAGGGTTTATTGCGACACAACAACGAGCAATGTACGTTTTAATGTTAATTCCACTATATATGAATTTACGGCAATGTTAATGTGATATAAAATAATGAATTTAATATTTAAAAGTGTACTTTAGATTTCTACGTCCCACAACAACAAAACTGTTACAGAAGGTATTTATTTTATGCAATGAATATGGTTATTGGCAAATGGTTGCTCTATCCAGGGATGCTCAAATAAACAATAATTATAGACACAGGAATCAGATGCACAGCCTGTTCAAAATGCCCTTCGTTAGCAACAAACAACGCATATTTGTATTTGAGAAATAATATTACTGAGTACTTTGCGTGAGACCAGGAAAAGTAGTTCTTTTTAAAGTAATACACCATGTTATGAAACAAGCTGAACAAAGGTTCAGACGAAAAGGCACCAGATTTGACATTTTGCTTGAACAATGTTTATGACCCATAAATTCACCAATTTGCGCTGAAGTCAATAAGTTGGAGAGCCATAGAGTCTGGACCTGACTCGAAATATCTCGCTCCGGGTTTTACTTGAAATATCTACGTGAAAAATAGGGAAGCCAATCAAGCTTGGCCCTAAACCAACGTGGGGGTAAAGCAATGTAAATCAAGTTAGGGGAGCACAAGGAAGGCGTGTTTCCTCGAAGCAGAGTGAAAATTAAAATTCCCTCACGAAAAACAGGACTACCTATAAATTATACCTATAAAAGCATTAGAGATGTACAGACTTAAAAAATATTTAAAATATTAGACAGATGAATATATTCGAGAAAAAATGCGGTGTCGAATGAACTCGCCTACCAGTTTCCAGTGCTCCAAGTCAATAGCCAGACAGTATGCGCTGTAATACATGAAACATGTACACGCGGTATGTACCGGGCGCGGTAGCCCAGTGGCTAGCGCGCGGTAATTGCACTCGGTAGACCCGGGTTCGATTCCCGTCACTGTCAAAACTGCCGCCGTGTTCATGCGGAGTACAATCACGTTAAACATGTGGATCCGTAAGCCCTTCCGAGAGGTTGGTGGTAGGGGAAGGAGGGTACGGTCCCTGTGGATGCCTCCCCCACTGGGTTCCGGTCTAAATTGGGTGGCACTTCCCGGCCGTCCAAACAGTTATCTTACACCTTTCTGGTAGGTCGGACGGTCTGGGTCTCAACAACAACAACGAGATATGTACCAGCTCTATATTTAAACAAATGGGTCGAGCCAAGACTATTAACGTTTTGGCAATTAGACGAATTGACTCCACAGTATCCCCTCACCGCAGTATCACCACAGTATCTCCATAGTACCTCTCATAAAAAGCTTAAATGAATTGTCCGTAAAAACGTTATTTGTAAGCGTTATTTCATACGCTTTGATGCTACTAAATAACATAGTAGAATTTAAAAAGCTATATTGCGTAATAAATGACTAATTATTTACTTTTCAAATGAAGTAAGTATAGACTCTCACTGTAAGATACATATGGGGGGTTATTCACGATAAACATCGCAGTGAACGCAATATATAATAAATCATAATTAATATATAATATTTTCCATCACATTTAGGGGAGCGACTAAGTTCTTTTTACGACATTTTGACACGAATTGCAGGTGTCACCTTGTTGCGATTCTTGATGATATGACGTTTTAATAGGTATTGCCTTTCATATATATACGTTCCTTATGTCGATTCCTATTAAACAGATGCACCTTTACAACTTTGTAATTGATATTTTTCTGCTATCTCGCGTTGTTGCCAAGTTCGAGGTTCATTTTATACATTCTCCTCTAAAGGCGCTGCAATAACTTCTATTCGACCAGGCCTGATTCTTTCACTGATGATAAATCTAACGTATATACATTCGTATTTCCATATTAACGTAATTTCGTACTAACGTATTTCCATGCAGAGTTATTGGGGGTTCTTTCTTAGCAACCCTGTTTATTACGTGTTATGTGGAAAGTAAAGATCCGGAGATAAACATTTTGCCTGTTTTCAAAATTTGCTACTCTAGTAGATAATCTACTAAGCTCTATTCCTAATTTTCAGTAAACTAATTTTCTGTTATTAGTATTTATGTAGAGAAATTTGACATTTAAAAATGTTTTAATTCCTACGAATTATTTTTAAATGTTTGTTTAAATTAAATGTTTTGTTTGGTGTCATTTTTGCATCAAGAAAGAGTACATGTTCTGTGCAAAATGATAACGATCTTGATTCATAATATGCACTTTATTATATAAAATTATTTTTTAACGTTAAATGATACTTTTTTCGACATCCATATGATTCTATAACTATTCAGTCTGCTAGTCACATTTAGTAACAAAAATTAAAAAAACAATTTTACTTTCAATTTATTAATACATACAGGGTGTCCAGAAAGTTCCAGAACGGCGCAATATCTCGAGAAATACACTTCGGATCAAAAAATGAAAAAACACGTATTCAATAGTTTTAGAAAAGCTATCCAATGATACCAAAATTGACCCCTCCCCCCTCCTGGGGGGAGGGGAGTGGGGTAAATTTGGAATCTTCAATGGGAACTCCCATTTTTTTATTGCAGATTTGGATTCTCCAGAAAAAATTACATACATTTGACCTACGATTTTTGCTCCTACAAACGGCGCTATAATCGAGAAAAACGGAACTGGGGCACAAGCGTTTAAAAATGGGAATGTCTCGGGAAATACACTTCGGATAGAAAAATAAAAAATTACGTGTACAATATTTTCAAAAAAACTATCCAATGATGCTAAAATTGACCCCTTGCCCCCGCTAACCGTTCACTTCAGCGACAAATGTTGACTTCAGATTAGAAAACGGTTCAAACTACTTTTAGCACTACCCAGGAAAAACGATGTGGACGTAGTAGTTTTCTGTTCCCTTCGGGGTGTTTGCTCCCACTTTCCCTGAAAAAAAAAAATTAAAATAACCCCTACGGGCTATTTCCCCTGTATACAGTCATGCATACACGGAAAGTATCGCCCCTACCGTGTTTAAAAGGAAGTAGTAAAATTCAAAAATCGTAGGTCAAATGCATGTAATTTTTTCTGGAGAATCCAAATCTGCAATAAAAAAATGGGGAGTTCCTATTGACGATTTAAAAGTTGCCCCAACCCTCTCCCCCAGGAGGGGGTCAATTTTGGTATCATTGGAGAGCTTTTCTAAAAATATTGAATACGTGTTTTTTATTTTTTGATCCGAAGTGTATTTTTCGAGATATTGCGCCGATCCGGAACTTTCTGGACACCCTATATTATTTTTCATATAATTCTAAGAACATTCGATATCTACTAGTACCTTTACTAATCATAAAATTCAAATTTTCACGTTCATTCTAATAATAAATATTTTCTTTTAACATCCACATCGTTCCAGGAATATCCGAAATCCACTTGAAATACTTTTAATAACAATAAAACTCAAATTTTTTCATTCAAATATTCAATAAGAAAAACTTTCTCATTCCCATACCTCCTGCTAATATTTGCAATTCCTATATTCGTGGGAATATTTTATTTCAATAATGCATTCCTCTCATGAAGTTCCATTGTATATTTTATCTATAAATCAAAGCGAAAACACTCGCCTCTTATTTGTTATTTAACTTATAATATTCAAGTGTGGTTTGTTACTATTAAACCACGAACTTTCAAAGTTTGCATCGTATTTTAAATATGAAGTAGGTATATTTCTTTCTTTTAGCCATACATGTGTAACGCCCTCTAGTCTCTATTTTTGGAATTTTTTTTTTACCTTTAACTCATTTCAAAGGAATGTATAGTCTTTAATGCATATTTTAAACTTCAAACTCTTTTTATCTTCATAATTTTGTGTTTGGAATGTATTTTAAGTCTTTGAAGTTAATTGTTTTGGGGGACCAGACGTTGAAAATTATTAGTTAACATCAGTTGTCGTGTAAATCTTGGCATAACTTTTTCACTTCATTATTGTACTTAAAACGTTTTTTATGGACTAAATATTATATGCACAAAACTTTGGTCATCCAAAATGACTTCTCCAACGAGGAAAATGTTGCAACCAAATGAAATTAGCGATGTTTTAGTTGATTCTGAAAGTGATATTCAGATAAATGATAGTGAAATGGATTATTTGGAATAGTATAAAAAAGCAAAAATGATAATAAAGAATAAATTGTCATTTTTTGCTGATATGTGTTTTTACATGTTTTCGTTAAAATTAAATATGACCTTGGTAGGTAACTTAGGAAAAATAAATTGACCTGCAAGGGCTAAGTTTCAAGAAAAAACACACACATACACACACCCGGCCGTCCAAATGGTTGCTCAAGTCCTCAGGGCGAGCCGGACGGTCTGGGTCTTCAACACATACACACACGCACACACATATTTCAAAGTTTGGCAGTATCCGCAAACTAGCCTGTGCTTTTTATTGCATTTTTAGAAATACATACATACATATTCGTTGCAAAAGTTTCGTTGAGATTTCTCTATTACGAAGGAAAAATGTGTTGCTTTCTGTTAGAAAATTCAAGAATTTTTAAACCAGAAACCTCTTAAGATAAGAATTAAAAATTAAAAACAGTTTTACCATTATGGACTTTAAGATGGATAGATTATCTGTGGCTAAACGGTTTGTGTTGTAGCCATCAGGTACATAGACTCCATGTTCCATCCCATAAGAGAATCCCTTAGTATCTATACATGATAGTACTAGTGCAGAATTTATTTTAATCTGTAGGCAAAGTCAAATAAAACCTGGTGTACATATAAAAAAGAATCTGATGTCGGCAACACATGACTTTCCTTAAATAATGCAATGAATTTACAACTTTTACAGTAAAAAAATAGGTTTTTCTTATGGTAGATACTTATATTCTTTCCAAGATATTGAATTTTCGACAATGAGTCGTCATTTTCATTGATTTAGCGCCACTTTTATATATTTGGCGAGATTTTCGTTAATTTGGCAACATTTCAAAAAGTCGACATTCCGCCAAATTCGTCGCCAAAATCTCGCCAAGCGTTATGGACTGAGAAATAAATTATTTTTATAGCGGATAAATGACTATTAGCGTTCAAATACAAAAGTATTACTCAAAGTATCTTTTATCCTGAATGGAACGAGCTAGATCCATGAGAATGGTGTCACCAAATTTATCGCATGATATTACATATGAAAAGTGAACATGTTTCTCAACAGTTAATTATTTTTTTTAATTTATGGGATTTTTTGATAAATTTATTTGAAAAATGTACAATATATCGAGAACAGTGCATGCTAGCGTTTTACAGCTCATGCCAATCATTTTCTAAGGAAAAATTACATAAGAAATGTCTATTTGCGTAGCTTTAATAAAGGTTTTGATTTTTTGATGATTTTTTTAAAATTTCACTCGAAAATTTAGGGGTGGGGTCTGAATATTCGATTACGTTTAAAACCAATAGGCTTCCAGTATTCACGGATTGTGATTTTTGTACCAAATTTCATTCGAATCGCTCCAATCGTTCGTCGTGAGATATCGTCTCCACAGACTCCTGACACACACACACACACACACACACACACACACACACACACACACACACACACCACACACTTTCACACACACACACACACAGAGACATCACCTCAAAAATGTTTGATTCGTGTTCAGGGATGCTTGAAACGTGCTCTCCCGTCGAAAACTCGAATTCGAATTTTCGACCCCTTCACAATATTGTCCTTATACATTATGTATATAAGGAAAGTAATACACATTATGTATATAAGGAAAGTAAAAAGAATAGAATTCAAAATTAATCCAATTCAGTTAATTTCTGATTTGAAAGTCCTTGACCTAAGTGTATATATTTTACTAAAAATGAAAAATTCTTCATTATAGATCTCTGTTCTCGCTATACAAGATTCTCTACATAGGCAAATCTAACCTGCCGCTCAAACTGCTGCTCGTACCCTAGGATGAGTAAGGGTGTCTGGGTGTTCTACAGGTAAATCTGAAGAATAAAATATCCTGGTCCAGTTTGCAAACAAATTTACAAGATATATGAAGTTTGGTCAACATACGTTAATATGAAGACGATAAAATGGTAGCAAAACCCGTACCATTTTTACCCTGGTGCAATAGTTGATTACACACAATAAGAAATATATAGTCTTGACATAGGAGTCATACAGGGTGTCCTAAAAAGATTGAAACTCGCTTTAATTTTTTACCTGTTGGAAATATTGGGCAATGTAAATTGCAAAAAGGTTGAAAGTAAGGTAGGAAGTAAGACCACGTTAATGAAATAGTCCTCCCATTAATTTTCAAAAAGAATACTTTATAAAATTTTATACAACTCCCTTAGACAAATTTGATCAATAAGAAATTTTTTATTTTTAATGAAACAAGATTATTCAAAAACAAGAAAGATCAATCATGCATAAAGCATTGATTATGAAACACTTTCCAACTTGCCAATGCAATTTTATTTAAACAACTCTAAAATGCGATACATTCTTTGGTAATATTTTTAGAATTATCACAATACTGCATTAATTTATTATAATTGAAAACTTAAACCTTCATCGAAAAAACCGAACTTCATTCAAATGGCGGCATTGAAATATAAATTGCCTGGTTTAAACCTCTCTAGAATGCAATATATTCCTCGGTAATATTTTTAAAATTATCATAATACTACAATAATTTATTATATTTGAAAACTTCATCGAAAACAAATTAAATTTATTCAAATAACGTCATCGAAATATAACACACCTGGCTCTCTCTATAAAAGCAGCATTTCATTCATGATCTTTTTTCCATTCATTTCATTCATCACAATACTATAATAATTTATTTTATTTAAAAACTTAAGACCATGGAGTTACACGTAATTAAACTCTAAGCTTAAAACTTCATTGAAAAAATCTTCTGGTTCTCTGTGTAAAATCAATGAATATTTCATTCATATCAGCTATATTGCAGACTCCATGAGCTAAATAATTTTGCATTAAAGAAATGCAGCAATTGTTATGCAACTCATTCTACATCTTTTGGTATTTACATTTTCCATAAGTGAAAATTAGGCTTTGTTGTAGAAGTAATCAAAGTTGGATGATCATTTAAACTCAAATTTATTGTAATTTCGTTGTATAAAAATGTAGATGCGCAGAATTTAAGCACAAATAAAGCAGTTTTAGGACGGATACAACGCTAAATTTGAATTAAAAAGAGCTTCAAAAATCACGATTTTGACACAAGATGGATGCCATATTTTATTTTGAAGTAGGTCACGTGATCTCTTCATATAATGGTCGGTCGCGTGTACTCGTCATATAAGAGGTGTAATAAATATTTTAATTTTTATTTAAAAAACAGCTGAATATATTTTGTTGAAATTTTTTTTATATATTTTATGGCATAATTTGAATATTTCCTAAAACTTTCGAAGACATTTGTGAATTTTAAATCCGCTTAAAAAATGTTTGAAAAATTAGGTCCCATAGGGTTCAATGTATTTCATTTTTTCAACCCGGGTTCAATCCAAAACTAATTGCGTGATATTATTTATTTACGTCCCCATAGATCCCACAGACCGTCTGAACAACATACTAAAATTTCATTTTGATAAATTCATTTTTACGGCAGTTATCGTGCTAACAGACAGAAAGACAGACAGACAGACAGACAGACAGAATGAATGAACAAAGTCATAAACACTACTGTGTTGTAAAACAACTATGTTGAAAATGTTAGAAACCGTATATCTGTAGCTTTAAAATTGAGCGAGTTATATTTAATTGAAAATTGAACATTGTGAATGGGGACCATATATCAACTTTGAAATATAAATTGATGACATATCACAACAAGAAAGATCAATCATGCTTAAAGCATTGATTATGAAACACTTTCCAACTTCAATGCAATTTTATTTAAACATGTCTAAAATGCAATACATTCCTCGGTAATATTTAAAAACTTATCGCAATACTACACTAATTTATTATATTTGAATACTTAAACCTTCATCGAAAAAAATGGACTTCATTCAAATGCCGGCATTGAAATATAAATTGCCTGGTTCAAACATCTCTAAAATGTGATACATTCCTCGGTAATAATTTTAGAATTATCATAATACTACGATAATTTATTATATTTAAAAACTTCATCGCAAATAACTGAAATTCATTCAAATGACGTCATAGAAAAAATAACACGCCTGGCTCTCTCTATAAAAGCAGCATTTCATTCATAAATAATTTCCCATTCATGTCATTCATCACAATACTATAATAATTTATTTTATTTAAAAATGAAGACCATGGAGAGCTACAAGTAATTAAACTCTATGCGTAAAACTTCATCAAAAAAATCGTCCTTCTCTTTGTAAAATCAATGAATATTTCATTCATATCAGCTATGCAGACTCCATGAACTAAATGATTTTGTGTTAAAGAGATACAGCAATTCTAATACAACTCATTCTACATATTTTGCTGTTTACATTTTACATAGGTGAAAAATAGGCTTCGTTGTAGAAATAATCAAATTTGGATGAGCATTTAAACTCAAATATACTGTAATTGCGTTGTTTCAGTATGTACATGCAGAGAATTTAAGTAAAAATTAAGTGGTTTTAGGACGGATACAACACTCAATAAATGAAAAAGAACTGTAAAAATCACGATTTTGAGACAAGATGGATGCCATATATCATTGAAGTGGGTCACGTGATTTTTTCATATCATGGTCACGTGATCGCTTCATATAAGAGGTGTTATTATTATTTTAATTTTTATTTAAAAACTATTGAATATATTTCGCTGAATTTTTTTTTATATATTTTATGGAACAATTTGAATATTACCTAAATTAAATATTTGAATATTACCTTTGTGAATTTTAAATCCGCTTAAAACATGTTTGAAAAATTAGGCCTCATAAGGCTCAATGTATTTCATTTTTTCAACCCGGGTTCAATCCAAATCTAATTGGGTGATATTATTCATTTATATTCCCATAGGTCCTACAGACCGTTTGAACAACATACAAAAATTTCATTTTGATTAAGTCATTTTTACGGCAGTTATCATGCTAACGGACAGACAGACAGACAGACAGACAGACAGACAGATTGAACAAAGTCATAAACACTTTTCAACTTTGTTGTAAAGTGTTAAAAAATATAACAAGAAAGATCAATCATGCTTAAAGCATTGATTATGAAACACTTTCCAACTTCAATGCAATTTTATTTAAACATGTCTAAAATGCAATCCATTCCTCGGTAATATTTTAAAACTTATCACAATACTACATTAATTTATTATATTTGAAACCTTAAACCTTCATCGAAAAAAATTAACATTATTCAAATGACGGCATTAAAGTATAAATTGCCTGGTTTAAACATCTCTAAAATGTTATACATTCCTCGGTAATAATTTTAGAATTATCATAATACTACGATAATTTATTATATTTGAAAACTTCATCGAAAACAACTGAAATCCATTCAAATGACGTCATAAAAAAATAACACGCCTGGCTCTCTCTATAAAAGCAACATTTCATTTATAAATAATTCCCCCATTCATGTCATTCATCACAATACTATAACAATTTATTTTATTTAAAAATTAAGACCATTGAGCTGCAAGTAAGTAAACTCTATGCGTAAGACTTCATCGAAAAATATCGTCCTTCTCTTTCTAAAATCAATGAATTCATATCAGCTAAGCAGACTCCATGGACTAAATGATTTTGTGTTAAAGAATTACAGCGATTCTAATACAACTCATTCTACATATTTTGCTGTTTACATTTTACATAGGTGAAAAATAGGCTTAATAGTAGAAATAATCAAATTTGGAAGAGCATTTAAACTGAAATATATTGTCATTGCGTTGTTTCAGTATGTAGATGCACAGAATTTAGGCAAAAATAAAGTAATTTTAGGACGGATACAACACTCAATATGAATTAAAAAGAACTTTAAAAATCACGATTTTGACACAAGATGGATGCCATATATCATTTTGAAGTGGGTCATGTGATCGTTTCATATCATGGACACGTGATCGCTTAATGTAAGAGGTGTTATTATTATTTTAAATTTTATTTAAAAAACAACTGAATATATTTCGCTGAATTTTTTTTTTTATATATTTTATGGAACAATTTGAATATTGCCTAAAATTTTCGAAGCAATTTGTGAATTTTAAATCCGCTTAAAAAATGCTTGAAAAATTAGGTCCCATACGGCTCAATGTATTCCATTTTTTCAACCCGGGTTCAATCCAAAACTAATTGGGTGATATTATTCATTTATATTCCCATAGGTCCTATAGACCGTCTGAACAACATACTAAAATTTCATTTTGATTAAGTCATTTTTACGGCAGTTATGGTGCTAACGGACAGACAGACAGACAGACAGACAGACAGAATGAACAAAGTCATAAACACTTTTCAACTTTGTTGTAAAGTGTTAAAAATGGATGATAATACATAGGAGACATTTTTGCGAATTCCGCGTAGGCTCACGATTCAATCACGGATTCTTAAGTATTTTTCACATTCAGACATGCCATTTTTTATTTGAAACAATTAAAATAAATAAGTAAACAAATGCAAGTATGTATTTGATTTTGAAATTTAACATAATTTTTCAAAACGAAAATAGAACTCGCAGACGATTTTTTCTCTTTCCTTTAACTCTAATTTAGCCGTTTCAAATGTTTATAGTAAAATAATTTAAACAAACTGAAGAATGAAATGCAGACGATTTATTTTAATTATTATTATAATTATTAAATAGTAATATAATTATTATTTTAATAATAATTTATTTTAATTATGTTCCCCAACCGCGTAGTGAGTACCACTGCTTTATATGATCTCTATCTGTGTAATGCTTTATTTAGATGCATTTGTGATAAAAAAATTTGACACTTATTAACGTATTTTTGATTTAAACAATTTCCATCGTCAATTTGTTTAAGATCCCAATTTTCACTGATGAAATAGCCTTTCCCATGATACGGAAAAATGGCAAAAGTCAGATTTTTTCCTTTATCACAATTCAGTTGATTTTAAAGATACAGATATGCTGTTTTTTTTAATGATCTTATTGTATTAAAAATACAAATTTTCTGATTGACCAAATTTGTCTAAGGGGGTCGTATAAAAATTTAAAAAGTGTAACTTTTTGAAAATGAATGGGAGGACTATTTCATTAAAGTAGTCTTATTTTCTACCTTGCTTTCAACATTTTTACAATTTACATTACCCAATTATCTCCAACAGGTAAAAAATTAAAGCACGTTTCAATATTTTTGTGACACCCTTAATAGGGCTGTATACATGGAACAATGCATGGATCTATATATGGAGCGTGTTTAAAAAATATTCCACTACTAAACATCTCTTTAATGGTGGGTCATAGGGTCGTGGTTCTAATTTAATAAATGCTTTAATTAAGGTGGACTATATTATCTCATGAAAATATTGATCATGTGGCATATTTTAATAAAAATGTACAAAATGCATTTTTTTTATACAGGTTTCTAGAATTTTTTGTTATTTAAAAAATATTTCCCATAGCCCAGTTAGTAAAACAAAAAAGTTCCATTGTCATACGATCAAAATTGTTTGATATATTTTGATCGTATGACAATTTTTTCACGAACAGTTTTGAATTTGATAGAATAAGATGTTTCCCCCCCCCCCCCCCCCCAAAGGATCTTAAAATGAATAAAGAGTGCTTTTTAATTATTTTTGCTTTGCTTTTTTAATGCTTTGCTTTTTTATTTATTTGCTTTTTTAATATTTTGAATAAGAGTGCTTTTTTAATTAAGACCCGTATAAAAAGTTATATTTTGTATTTTTTAAAAACTAAAACGTGACTCGTGACCAAAACTGTCCTAGTCTGAAAGTCTCTTATTTTAAGAATTTTTCTAAGAATAATTTCTTGAAACTCGAGCGAATTTTTTTCAAAATATTATATATTTTTTTAACATGGGTGCATAGGGTAAAATTTGACATAATTATGCATAAAAAATTTATTTTTGGCTCTATCACAAGACTTAATAGTTTCAATCATTGTTGTGGAAAATATCCGAGATACAAATTTTGTATTCGTGACGTAATTATCCGCCCTCGGGGAGCAAATTACCCTGCTGGAGTACATTGTCAAGTTTGGTATCAATCGAAATATTTTTTCAAGCCCAAAATACTTATTTTTCAAAAATGTTCTTGTAAAATTTGAAAAAAAAAGCTACTAAAAGTGGATCCCTGCAGGAATATTCCTAATAAAGGATATATTCCTGCGGGTACCTGTTATGAAGTTGTTTCAATAGAATGTATTCCATTTTCTAAATACCGAATAAAATTTATTGTCCCGTCTTTCATTGAGAAGTTGCAGCGAAAAAGATTCTATGCGATTTTTTTTTTCATTTGAGGATAAAAATAGACGAAATGTATCAGCTCTGTTTTCAGAAAATTTTACAGGTCTGTTCAATCTGAAGTAATTTTTCTTTCAGGGATTTTTAAGCCCTGGATTATTTCATCCTGAGGATTTTCAAAGGATATACGAATCCTTGCGACTAAAAAGTTATCAGGACCATTTTCAAAGATTTTGAGAGGATTATGTTAAGGTGAGTTTTTTAAGACCAGCCGAAGTTGGTGAATGAATTTTCTTGGCAGACTCAAAAGGAAAAAGTTGAAATGGCGCAGTAAAAAAAGTTTGAATCGTGAAAAAAGTAATAAAAACTACTTGTTTTGAAATTCCAAAAAATTTAAGATTCCCAAATATCATAACTTTTATAGATTAAAAATTTAATCTATAAAAGTTATGATTTATCAACTCGATTTAAAGGATTTTTAATATTCAATTATTTCACTTTTGAAGTCATTTTATACGTTGCGTTTTAAAGTATAATTTTAAGTTTAAAACCAGTATTTACGAATTGAAGTACTCGTATCCCCGTAGGTATATTAGATAAATTTTGGAGGTACTTTGGTATAAAAAGAAGTTTAGGTACTATCTTGAATGTGTCATGATCCATTTTGCTTACTTATTTATCTTTTCAGATGTCGAAGGTAAGTTAATGTTAACAGGCAACTAGATCACTATACAAGGCAAAGTATTACTGATTATAATTTAATTGCTGACCACGGGTCAAGCTTAAATCAATATTTATAATTTTTTGCCTAATTCGCTTACCCTTCTGACAGAATGCAACAATCCATTTGACTTTCTCGTACAAAATACTATTCTGAACAATTCACAGTAACATTATAATGACAGTTTCAAAACGGCAGAGTGATTTTTTCTTTCAAAATAAAAATAAAATTCTGAATCAAAATTAGAGAAAAATCAGTGCTTTTCACTCCGCTCGATTTAATGTTCTCGTACAAAACTTGCTCTTTCGAAAATTTGGATTGTTTTTTTATTAAAGCAAATAATTGCTCTTTCTTGAGTGTTAATTCTTTCAAGTTCGGATCAAGCTTCTAAATCATCAATATGCAGAGCCTATTTTTACTTTCCTTATATACCTTTCCTTATATACCCCGTCACAATACTTTCCTTATATTCCTTATGTATAAGGAAAGTATTGTGACGGGGTCAAAAATTCGAATTCGAGTTTTCGACGGGAAAGCACGTTTCAAGCATCCCTGATCAGGAATCGAGCATTTTTGAAGTGATGTCTGTGTGTGTGTGTGTGTGTGTGTGAAAGTATGTGTGTGTGTGTGTGAAAGTATGTGTGTGTGTGTGTGTGTGTGTGTGTGTGTGTGTGTATGTCAGTGAGTCTGTTTCGACGATAACTGACGAACGAATAGACCGATGACTGATTTGAACGAAATTTGGTACAAAAATTACAATCCCTAAACACTGGAAACCTATTGCTTTTATAAGCAATCGAATGTTCAGAACCCCCCTAACTTTCTGCGTGAAATTTAAAAAAAATTGTCAAAAAATTAAAACCTCTAATAAAGTTACGCAAATAGACATTTCAGATGCAATTTTTCGTTAGAAAACGATTGACATAAATGTTAGAACGCTAACACGAATCGTTCTCGAGATATTGCACATTTTTCAAAAAAAATTATCAAAATGCCATATAAAATATAAAAAAAAATATCTCCTATTGAGAAACACGTTCACTTTTCATATGTAATACCATGTGATAAATTTGGAGACATTATTCTCGTGGATCAAGCTCGTTCCATTCATGTTCATGAAAAAATATACTTTGAGTAATACTTTTGTATTTGAACGCCAATAACCATTTATCTGCTGTAAGAATAACTTATTTCTCCGTCCATAAAGCTTGGCGAAACTTTGGCAACGAATTTGTTGGAATGTCACCAATTTGGCGACTTTTTAAAATGCTGCTAAATTCACGAAAATCTCGTCAAATGGATAAAAATGACGCTAAATCAATGAAAATGACGACTAATTGAAGAAAATTCAATATCTTGGAAAGAATATTAGTATCTACTATAAGAATAACATTTTTTTTACTGTAAAAGTAGTAAATTCATTACATTATATAAGGAAAGTCATGTGCTGCCCACATCAGATTTTTATTTTTTGCATACACGTATTAAGTATGGGGAAAGTATTAGAATAGGGTCGAAAACTGGAAATCGAATTTTTGACACTCTGTCTCACTCTGTCTGTCTGTCCGTTAGCACTATAACTGCCGTAAAAATGACTTTATCAAAATGAAATTTTAGTATGTTGTTAGGACTGTCTGTGGGACATATGGGAATGTAAATGTCTATACCCAATTAGTTTTGGATTGAATCCGGGTTGAAAAATAAAATGCATTGAACCGTATAGGACCTACTTTTTCAAAGAAATTTTGTATTGTGATATTTTTAAAAATATTGTGTATTGTGATATTTTTAAAAATATTACCGCTGAATGTGTCGCATTTTAGAGATGTTTAAATAAACTGGCATTGTAGTTGGAAGGTGTTTCATAATCAATTCTTTATGCATGATTGACCTTTCTTGTTTAATTGTTATATTCAGCTGTCGAAACCACTACACAAAGAGAGAAATTCGCTTCTTTTGCAGTTATCACATTCAGCTCTGTTTAAAATTAAAACCAGTGCAAAGAGATTGAAATTGACTCTTTTGAATTGTTACATCCATCTCGGTTAGAGAAAAAACTATTGTACAAAGAGAAAAAAAATTCTACTTTTGGAGTTATGAACACTTTGGATTTTATTGAATTCGTATCTTTTCTGTTCTGCACCACATCTTTTATTTATTTATTTTTTTACACTAATGGTCATGCCAACGGCCGTACCGTGCTGAAAACACCGGTTCTCGTTAGATCACCGAAGTCAGACAGCATCGGGCGCGGTTAGTACTTGGGTGGGTGACCACCTGGGAACACCGCTTACTGTTGGCACATTTCGGGCGCGGTAGCTCGGTGGTTTGCGCGCTGGTTTTGCATGCTTCCACAACTGCCGCCGTGTTCATGCGGAGTACGATCACGTTAAACATGTGGGTCCGTAAGTTCTTCCGAGACGTTGGTGGTAGGGGAAGGAGGGTACGGTCCCTGTGGATGCCTCCCCCACTGGGTTCTGGTTAAAATTGGGTGTCACTTCCCGGCCGTCTAAACAGTTACCTTACACGTTTCTGGTAGGTCGGACGGTCTGGGTCTCAACAACAACACTAATGGTCATTTCACAATATTCGCACTCAGAATCTCTCCCTTCCTAACGAGGCTCTGTATCACTATACCATTCGCTACATGCTAATTCTCAAACACAATCCAATTCTTGATTCGTCAGAAGTAAGTATTTTAGACATTTATAGATCAAGCTCTGTAGACAACATTGATCTTGGTAGTATAAGAGTAAATGATTTTTCGTTGTATTTCACTACCAGAATTTCACGAAATTTTTCTCCGGATAGTTTTCGATCTAAAATAAACAAGAAAGATCCATCATGCATAAAGCATTGATTATGAAACACTTTCCAACTAAAGTGCAATTTTATTTAAATATCTCTAAAATACGACACATTCAGCCCTGATATATTTTAAATTATCACAGTACTAAAATAATTTATTATATTTAAAACTTTAAACTTCATCGAAAAAAATGAACTTTATTCCAATGACGTCATCGAAATATAAATCGTCTGGCTCTCTCTTGGTCTAAAAGTAGTGAATATTTTATTCATACAATTTTATTCCAGACACCTGAGTTAAATAATTTTGTGTGAAAAAAGTGCAGTAATTCTTATACTACCTACCTTACAATCACTTGTTTACATTCTGCCTCCATTAAAATTAGGCTTCGTTGTAAAATAATCAAAGTTTAATGATCATTTTAACTCAAAAATATTGTAATTGCGTTGGCAGAGAATATAGATGCACAGAAAATAGACAAAAATAAAGCGGTTTTAGGGCGGATGCAACACAAAATATAAATTTAAAAGAACTTTAAAAATCACGATTTTTACACTGGGAGAAAAAGATGGATGCCATATTTTATTTTGAAGTGGGTCATGTGATCTCTTCATATTTTATGGGTGTAATTATTATTTTAATTTTTATTTAAAAATATACAGATCATATTTTGCTGAAATTCATTTTATATATTTTATGGGATAATTTGAATATTTCCTAAAACTTTCGAAACAATTTGGGAAATTTAACTTTGCTTAAAATTTTTTTGAAAAATCGGGTCCCATAGGGTTCAATGCATTTCATTTTTCAACCCGGATGCAATCCAAAACTAATTGGGTATAGTATTCATTTACATTCCCATATGTCCCACAAACCGTCCTAACAACATACTAAAATTTCATTTTGATAGCTCATTTTTACGGCAGTTATAGTGCTAACGGACGACAGACAGGCAGAGTGAACAAAGTTATAAACACTTTTCAAATATGTTGTAAACTGGTAAAAATAGGCGATTTTAACTCATTGCGTAATGATTTTCACTCTAAATAGAGTTGGATGTAACAAATCAGAGTCATGTTTCACTTTCTGAGTTAAGGTTTTAGTTTTAAACAGAGTTAAATATAACAACTGCAAAAGGAGCGTTTTTCTCTCTTTGTGTAATAGTTTTCGCTCTCAATAAAGCTGGATATAACGATTTCAAAAAGTGCGATTCAGAAGGAGTTCCATGTGCAATAATTTTCACTTTAAACAGAGCTGAATGTAACAAATCGAAGGAGAAATTTTCATTCATATTGTACTTTAACAGACCAACACCCTAAATTGAGCAAACACCCTAAACACCAAAAGTTTCACCCTAAACAGACCAAAAGGCGAAAATTACAATGTGAGTGACTTTTTCCCTCTCAAGAAATTGAGTTAATTGAACTTAAAATGATAGCCTTAATTTTCACAAGGTAAGAGTGAAAATTAACTTAGAGTGAATGACATCTGTTTGATATGTTGCGAGGGTAGTGTTATCATATATGCCGAAGCCGTCTATCCTCCTTGTGTTTTAGTGTAAAATAATTGTAGTAATTAATTATGTATCTGGTGTCATAGGCGGTGCCAGGCTTTCACAATTAGGGCTGCTATGCATTGGGGGGTACTATGTAATTGGGGGTGCTGATCACAGATATATAAATCCATAAAAGAAATAAATACATTATAACTTTGAAAAAGGGAGAGAGATAAATACATTTATAACTTTAAGAGAGGGAGAGAGAAAGAGAGGGAGAGAGAGAGAGTGAGGGAGAGAGAGAAGGAGAGGGAGAGAAAGAAAGAGAGGGAGAGAGAAAGAAAGAGAGGGAGAGAGAAAGAAAGAAAGAGAGGGAGAGAGAGGGAGAGAGAGGGAGAGAGAAAGAGAGGGAGAGAGAAAGAGGGGGAGAGAGAAAGAGAGAGAAAGAGAGAGAAAGAGAAAGAGAGAGAGAGAGAGGGAGAGGGAGAGAGAGAGAGGGAGAGAGAGGGAGAGAGAGAGGGAGAGAGAGAGGGAGAGAGAGGGAGAGAGAGAGGGAGAGAGAGGGAGAGAGAGAGGGAGAGAGAGGGAGAGAGAGAGAAACTGAAAATTATTGGAATAATGAGCAGTTAAGTAAATAGGCATGTTTGCGCAATTGAAAATGGGGGCGCTGAAGCTCCCCTAGCATCCCCGATGGCGTCGCCTATGTCTGGAGTGTAGGTAGAAATCCTACTCTTAATACAAGATACCTCTGATTTAATAATCGCCTCTGTTTTAGTGTTAGTTTTCAGCTAAAGTTAGTTTCAATTCTCCAAAGTACATTATGTATTGGCTTCCCACCTCATGAAAGGTTTTGGTGAGTAGGGTACGTCGTGTTCTAGTAACATCAGAATTTTTTTTGCAATGCAGGGAAACCAGATAGAGACTGCAACTGAAAACGAACTTACTCAACTCAGTAGAAATTACATCTCTTTCAATAGAATTTAAAGTCATTCTCAATAACGCAGCGATGCGATGTATTTTTTAAACATTTCCTGAAATGAGTATCCCTGAAAGAGGCTGCATACAAAAACAAAAACAAGAAAAAAGTTATTCCACAAAAAAAACCTCCAACTCTATAAATTCGAAGAGAGAGAATAGGAGTTATCAATAGATTAGGAAACTGCTGATGCGAATTTATCAGACCTGGGATAAACAATTTCGGTCGAGTTTTCCGGTGAGTGAAAAAAAAAGTGTTTTTCCCCACAAAAATCCGTATCTTCAAAATGTCGGAAAATAAACTGGGAATAGTTCGGCGAAACTTGTTTTGGAAACTTTGCTATTCGCAATAAAATTTTATTACGGGACAGTAGATTATTACTTGAATCTCATTCCGATTAAATGAATGAAGTAAATAAAAGGAAAGTGAAATAATAAAGCCCCTTTTTGAAGTTCGCATTTTTTCCCCCGTACACTTTTATGCGATAATAAAATGATTTAAAGTAATGCTATTTTGGCAGAACTGTATTTTTGTGTTAATTTGGTATTATAGTCGATAACGAAAGTATTTCTATAATTTCAGAATGTTAAAATTATTTAAATTTCCGTTTTACTCTTCTTATAATATGGAGTCGAAAACTTTGTTGAGGCAAAAACGAGTTAGGAAAGTTTTCCAGTCGTCAGACTTTGCACTTACACACATGTCTGTTTTATTTCCTTTTTCTTAACAATTGAATTAAATTATTAAAACTCATGCTTTTCACTATATAAAGTATTTATAAGACCTAATATAATTTATGCTTCATAAACCTAGACTCTCATAGAATATGATTAAAACCGTATTTCGCATAATTGACAGAAAACTTTTAACGCAGTATTTTTGGTAGTGTGGTGATGATTAAAACATTGATGCTATAATTTGGAAATTTGTAATTAACGTGGTCGTGAATCGTATAGTTTGTACATTTTTATCGTGGCGGTAATAACACACCCATTACCTCTTTGCTCGAATTCTTAAATATAATCATTAATTAAAACATTGCACATTAAGTTCCACATTATTAACTTTTAAAATAAATATTATTTAGTCACACATATTATTGTTATGATTAAAATTACATTACTTTTAATAAACGCTGAAGGAGGAGACAAAGATAAAAAAATTTACTTAACATAGTGTATGACATCTGGTACATACCTCTGTTTTTGGGTCTGTTGCTCAGCACGCTTGGAATATTTGCCGCTTCTTTTTCTGACATTTGGAATCTGCTTTCTCTTTTTAACACATTCTCAATATTGAAAATAACCACTACAATGCTTGAAAACACGACTCTCTAAACTTTTGGATAATCATTCTGCTTATGAAAACACTGCTTGAATTCCATGACCGCTCTTTTTAGCTTCTGGA
Organism: Amaurobius ferox; assembly: GCA_951213105.1. NCBI lineage: Eukaryota > Metazoa > Arthropoda > Arachnida > Araneae > Amaurobiidae > Amaurobius > Amaurobius ferox. Next base: position 106,501,883 of record OX578139.1, on the reverse strand, counting down.
CAACCATTATTGTTGAATCTCAACGCTTCAGGATGATCATTTTTATATAATCACGACTCTCTCTCATTGCGTTTGAATTGTCATTCTCGTTGAATATCTCAAAGCGTCTGCATTGTCATTTCTTGCATATTCACTGACTTATCTTCTTGTTGCCACATCATTTTGCCTGAGGTCCAGATACGCCCTCCTAGCTTGGTTGCTCCTCAGTGCGATGTAGCATCATTGCTTCATTGACTACTTGATTTTCCAATGAATATTAGTTTATGTCTTAGCCCTTGGAGATTTTTTCCCCAACCATGCCTGCATTTTGTGTATTGTCAATTTATTGGGGTCATGACTTTCCGGGCCAAGACTGTCATAAAACGGCGCCTACAAGTCTGCGCTTTGTTTTGTCTTAAATAGTCGTAAATATTAAGATGATATTTTGAGGTGAAGATGCAATTTCAAACTATACGGATTATATAAAGATTCTGATATAATAAAATACATCAAAATTAACAGAATGAAATGGACATTTGCTAAGACTGGATAACAACGGAATCACAAAGAACATTTTTATGTCCAGACTGATCGGGAAAGGACCTAGAGGATCGCTGAAGTTCAGATGGATCGATTGATTGTGTGGGCAGTGACTTTGATCTGCTAAACCTAAAAAATGGTAAAGCACTGTCCTAAAGGGGATCCCTAGAAAGAAGAAAAATTTTGAGGAAGGCCCAAGGCGCACAGTGGGTTGCCGAGCCATTAATGATGATGAAAATCATTTTTTTTTGTGTCAATGGTGCATCTTGTGATCATCTGTCTCATCTCATCATGTGATACGCCATTGTCCCTCTCTCCCGAAGGGGCCAATAACGTCATAAACACAAAATTGTATCGCGGCTATACTTCACAACAATGATTGAAACTATAAAGTCTCGTGATCATTGAACCTTAAATAATCCTTTTTAAGCATGATTATGTCATATTATATTGCCTTATGCTGCTATGTTAAAAAATATAAAATTTCGAATAAATTTCGAAGTTTTATCTCGAATTAAAATAATTCAATCAAGTTCTAGATTTTTCAATAACAAAGCGGGATAAAAAGTTTCGTAAAAATCCAATAATATTTGTAGTGGCGTACACAAGAAATCGAGCACAGACATACATACAGACAGACATATAGACGGACATGACTGCTAAAATAGCCCAAACGTTTCCTGCAGTTTCATTAATCATCAAGTTTTCCAATTAAACTTTAAAGCTGACTGTGATAATAGACTGAAATTTTAATAGACTTTAGAATCAAATTCTTAAATAAAATATGAGGTATTCATCTATATAAATAAAAATGAAAATCTGTCTGTCTGTCTGTCTGTCTGTCTGTCTGTCTGTCTGTCTGTCTGTCTGTCTGTTTGTCACACCATCACGGGAGAACGGCTGAACCGAATTTGATGAAATTTTGTGGGTAGCCCAGAAATAGCCCCACTTAAAATTATATCCATGTTTTGAGTTTCTACGACCAGTGGTTCTCGAGATATTAGTAAAAAACGAAATTTTCGTTTGTCTCATCATCACGGAAAAACGGCTGAACCGAATTTAATGAAATTTGGTGAATAGCCTTGAAATATCCCCCCATAAATTTTGTCCAAGTTTCGAGTTTCTAAGACCTGGGGTTGTCGAGATATTAATGAAAAACGGAACTTTTTCCTAGGAGTTCTACTCCCTAACTCCGTGGTTTATCCAAACGAAAAGCTTGAAAATCGTTTGAAAGTGAATTAAAATTTAATCTCTGAGTTTGATGGGAGATTTTTTGCGTTAATTAGTCACTTTCTGAAAACATGAATTGTTTGAAACATGATTTAAAGGGGAAATCTATCTCCATGGTTCATGGTTTATTTAAAACAAGCTTTTACGGAACAATGAGAAGTATAGAGAAATCAAAATCGTTATTTAATTTCGCAGTTTATGTTATAAGACATGACATATTTAACGTGTTATAAGATTCTATCTTATATCATGTTACTCAGAAACGCAATTAAATTAAATCTGTCTGTTAATTTTAATAATTATTTTTTCGATTTGAATAATAAATAAATGGATATAAAAATATATTTTAGAAAAGAACGATTTGATTTTTCTTATAGCATTTTTGACTGGATAATATCAATTACGGTCTTCAGGTTTAAAAATTATTATTATTTATATTTTCGGGGATTATTGATTCAAGGATTATTGATATTTTCAAGTTATTATGCAATTATTTTATTATGACAAAAATTGTTTAAACTCATATATTGTATGTTGTACGAATCTTCTACAAATACACGTGTATATCTTTTAATCTACGAGAATATAAGTAGTACAGGTATATTGACATATGTTTTGATATATATTGGCATATATTGGAATCAATTACGACCTTCTGGTATAAAGAGTACGGATATTATTGATGTTTTCAATTTATTACGTCATCTCTTTTATTTTGGCAAATATTTTTGAGACGCATATTGTAATAAGGGTAATCTTCTACTAACACATTGGCATATTTTCTGATCTGCGACAATATAATTAGTACGGGGTTGCACATATTCATTCAATTCCTATTTTTTCTTCTGTAAATTTGCTTACAAAAGGGGGCAGGATGTTTTATTCTTCAGATCTGATCGTGAAGATAATTTTGCATAGTGAGAACATATATTCTTAAACTTCTCTTTAGGAGCAATAAATTTAATATTTTAACAGAATTTGCACATGATTGCGAACTTTAAGTTTCTTTAAATTATACACTCCGTACGAATAACGGGTGTTCTGTTAGTAGTTAATAAATTTTAACATTTTAGGAGGATATATCATGTTGCTCGGCATCGCAATTAAATTAAATGTGTTTGTTAATGTTTTTATTATTTTTTTTCGATTTAAATAATAAATAAATGAATAAATGGATATAAAAGTATATCTTATGAATGGACGGTTTGATTTTTCTTTTAATTATATTAATTGCTGACTGCGTACATCAATTTCATTTATTTTGGCAAAGAGTTTTCAAGCTTATATCGTATTTAGCTACTAAACTCATATATTGTGTTTAGCCAATAAATTCATATAGCCGATTGTTGAAACAAAAAAGAGTAGAGCGGGTATATCTTCTAATACAATTGTAGTGTTTTCATTTAGTATATTGAAACGGGATAAGAAAGTTTCATTCAGATCTGCAAATTCAAAGCTACGAATTTGGAGGGATATCGCTAATTTGACAACTTTTCTTAAACTTTGCCAAATTGACGGAAATGTCGCCAAATTGATATAAACGACACACAAACAGCTGCCATAAACCTTCGGGTTGGTCGTGTGGCTTGGGTCTTCTACATATCAATGAAATTTTTTTTTGTTTTGTTAGAAGAGAGTACTGAAATGATGTTTGGTTAGCATTTATCTGTCAGACCAACCATCCTACTTAGTAATACATTTAGCGAATTTTTAAAATGTCACCAAATTGATAAAAATGTTTTCAAATCTATAAAAATATCTTGAAATTGATAAAATTGCGCTACATAAATGATATTAATTGTTTTTTGTTAGGGGATAGTATTGTGATGATATTTCGTCAATTTGTCGCAAAGTGGAACTGTCAGTTCTACAGTCCCACTTGGCGATAAATTTGGCGATTTTTTAAAATGTCGTTAATTTGACGAAACTGTCGCCAAATGTTCCATAGAAATATAACTATTTAGACGATATTTTTTCTACCAATTTATTTGAAGCAAATGATATCATGTCGCTTAGCAACGGTTTTAAATCCAATGTGTTTATGCGGCAGACGATTTTTATTAAATCCTTTCCGATTTGAATAATGAAGATATGTATATAAAATAAATTTCATTGCCATTTCATTTTGGACTGGATAATATCAATTATACTCTTCAGGTTTAAACATTATTATTATTGATATTTTCCGGAATTATTGATTCAGGGATTATTGATATTTTTAAGTTATTACGGCATTGTTTTATTGCGGCAAAAATTGCTGACACACGCATATTGTACGTTGTACGAGTAATCTTCTAGGAATGCACGGGTATATCTTCTAACCTACGAGAATATAAGTAGTACAGGTATATTGGCATATATTTTGACATATATTGGCATATATATTGGAATCAAGTACAGTCTTCTGGTATGAAGATTAAGGGGATTAATTATATATTCAATTTATTACGTCGTCTGTTGTATTTTACCAAAAAACATTTGTGACTCATATTGCAAAACGGGTAATCTTATACTAATAATCGGACATTATAAGTAGTACGTGTATATCTTCCCATATAATTTTAGCACTTTAATTTTGACATATATTGGAATAAATGACTGTCTTCAGATTTAAAGATTACGGGTTTATTGGTATTTTCAATTTATACATGTAATCTACTAATACAGGTTATATTTTCTAATATTCGCGTATATAATTAGTACGGGTCCCATACAATTTTAACGCTTTATTTTGCATATATTGATTCAATTCCATATTTTTTTTTATATTTGCTTACATAAGGGGTCCAAGATGTTTTATTCTTCAGATATGTCCATGAAGATAATTTTAAATAGCGAGAACAGAGATTCTTAAACTTCTTTTTAGGAGCATTATATTAAATATTTTAACAGAATATTTTGATTAAACATGTCATTTAGTATACTATAAGAATTTGGGCATGTTTATGAATTTCAAGTTTCTTTATATTATATACTCCGTACGAAGAACGGGTATGCTGCTAGTGCATAATAAAAAGGAACGTTTTGCCTTTGCTTACCATGTTATTTGAACAGACATCATTGGACACAGTTGCAAAATTTAATTTTCTATGCGGGCTCATTCTTACTTCACAATTGCGTTTTTTACTCATCTTATTTTCTAAGTCTTCTCCATTTGCACGAATGTAAAAAAAAATCTCTATCTGCATGAATGTCGAAAAAATCTCCATCTGCATGAACATCTAAAAAATTTCCATCTGCATGAATGTCGAAAAAATCTCCATCTGCATGAATGTCTAAAAAATCTCCATCTGCATGAATGTCGAAAAAATATCCATCTGTATGAACATCTAAAAAATCTCCATCTGCATGAATGTCGAAAAAAAATCTCCATCTGCATGAATATCGAAAAAATCTCCATCTGCATGAATGTCGAAAAAATCTCCATCTGCATGAATATCAAAAAAATTTCCATCTGCATGAATGTCGAAAAAAACTCCATCTGCATGAATGTCGAAAAAATCTCCATCTGCATGAATATCGAAAAAATTTCCATCTGCATGAATGTCGAAAAAAACTCCATCTGCATGAATGTCGAAAAAATCTCCATCTGCATGAATATCAAAAAAAATTTCCATCTGCATGAATGTCGAAAAAACTCCATCTGCATGAATGTCGAAAAAATCTCCATCTGCATGAATGTCGAAAAAATCTCCATCTGCATGAATATCAAAAAAATCTCCATCTGCATGAATGTCGAAAAAATCTCCATCTGCATGAATATCGAAAAAATCTCCATTTTGCATGAATATCGAAAAAAATCTCCATCTGCATGAATGTTGAAATCTTTCTATCCTGAATTTTCTTGAATCTCTCCAACCCTCGTTGCTGGCTCCGCTTTCATATCTGCCCCTTGGGCTCACTGGCTGGTGAGGTGGTGCGAGGAAGTTTTTCACTGACCGGAGATTCTGGACCTATCCTGGATTCGAAGTAGGGGAAGGATATTTTTGTATAGAATAAAAATTATAATCCGCAGTGAATGCCCCCCAAGAATGCCTTTGCTGTGAGCGATTAAAGAATAACATTACAATGGTCCAATAACGTTATTTGAGAAAAAGTTAAAATACATGTAATGTTATTTGCCATATTTTAGTTTAGAAGGAAAATTAAATAAACATTTAAAACTTTGTGTGAATAACTATTGAAATTTGTTTAAAATATAAATTACAAGGAAAGTTAAATAAAAAGTTAGAAAGAGTTTGAATTAATATTAGAATTATATTTGAAATACAAGTATGAATTGCAATTATAAACATTACGTGTTGCTCCTGTTGAAAGTTCCACAGAAAGGTTGTTATTGTGTGTTCAGAAATATTTCGGGAATTGCAGTAGACTTCTCAAATGATTTAATTATTTTAAATAATTATTTTTAACGTATCGAATTCACAGACCGATACGGCGCGAAGCAGTTCTGTAGGTAGACAGTTCTGAAAAGTAAAGTAGCGTTTAAAATTAACTTTTTGCCTGGCAGAATTTTAAGTGTCTCTAAAATACTTCACCCACAGCACTCAAGCCAGGCAAAGCTATCACTAGTGTTACAAACACTTGATTGAATCTTATGGCTAGAATCAATACAAAAATGGCTAGATTTTATGGATAATCTTTATAAGTTGTTACTAATTTGGATATTTTATGACTAGATTTATCTATATTTGAGTGCTAAATATTTCAAAATGTTGTTACATCTTGTCATAAATTGACTATTGGCAACCCTGCTTAATACTAGTGTCGTATTAAAAAGAACATGACCAGCATATATAGTGGTCGTGATTTTTAAATAAAAACAATAAATGTAAAACAATAATTACTAATTCAATTCAGAATTTCTTAAATTAAAATATTTCATTCTATTTTTCTGGTAGACGTTTCTTCAAATTGGTATTAAGGAATTTAAATATATGTTAGATAATTTTCCGAATAATGAGGGAACGATAAAAATGTAACTATGAAAATCAATAAATCAATCATATCAAAAGTTATGAAATTCATTTCATATCATTCTTTTAGCACAGTATCTTCCAACATTTTTGTATTTTTCTATTTTTATCAATAGAATAATTTTCGCATTAATAGTAAAAGAGCATTGTATATAGGGTGTCCTAAAAACATTGAAAGGCGCTTTAATTCTTTACCTGTTGAATATAAGTGGGCAATGCAAATTGCAAAAATGTTGAAAGTAAGGTAGGAAATAAGACTACGTTAATGAAATAGTTCTATTCATTTTCAAAAAGTTACACTTTTTAAATTTTTATACGACCCCCTTTGACAAATATGGTCAATCAGAATTCTTTTTATTTTTAATGCAACAAGATCATTAACAAAAACCGCATATCTATATCTTTAAAATCATCTGAATTATGATAAAGGAAAAAGTCTGACTTATGCCACTTTTCTGTACCATGTGAAATGCTGTTTCATCAGCGAAAATAGGGATCATAAACAAATTGACGATGGAAATTGTTTAGATCAAAAATACGTTAATATGTGTCAAAATTTTTTATCACAAATGCATCTAAATAAAGCATTAAACAGACAGAGATCATATAAAGCAGTAGTACTCGCTACGCGGTTAGGGCACATAATTAAAATATGCATACATTGATAGAAAACCATTGATATAAAGGGACAAATTTCGTTACAAATGCTAGAAATACAATTCGTAAAACACAATTCACAAAGCATTTTCAAAATGTTTTCCTTCAACTCCAATACATAACTGAGCTCTTCTAATAATGCTTTTGTAAATATGTAGGAGTTCTTCACCACTAATATTGTTGCAGGCAGCAATTATCTTTTATTTAAGGTCAATTGCGTTTAGTGGGCGAGTATTATAAACTAGTGTTCGAAGACGGCCTCATAAGTAAAAATCGAGGGGGGGGGATGGGGTTAAATCAGGAGATCTGGGGGGTCATTCTGTGGCTTCTTTCAAACCAATCCACTGTTCACTGTTTATCAAAGTTTTCGTTGAGCCAGTTTGTCACAATTATAGCCTGGTGTGCAGGTGCGCCATCTTGTCGATAATACATGTTTTTTAGAAGAGATAATATTGTCGTCTCCATAAAATACGTTACAGTACCGTTTAAAATAAGCTGCATGTACTTTTCAGCTGTAAGAGTCCCTTCATAAAACAAAGGACTTCATAAAACAAGGAAGTCAGTTTTCCATTCCAAATTCCGCACTATACAGATACAGAAAACCTCTGGTGATGTATTTCACGGACAAAAAATGATTTCGTATTATCTCAGTAATGATCGTTGTGAGTATTGATTGCTCCATTTTCCGTAAACAAACATTCATCAGTCCACAGAATGTTCTTAACAAAGTTCGAATTGATGTCTTGTTTGATTAACAACCAGTTGCAGAATGCTACACGCCTGCCAAAATCGGAGGGATGAAGTGCTTGAAGTCCATGAATACAAAATGGATGCCAATGGTATTTTCCAAGTGTTCTGGCAGTTGACATCCTAGGTAGTCCCAAAGTTTCGCTTGCTTTTCGAATGCTTGTTCGTGGGTAGAAAGAAAAATATGCGATTATGTCAGTTTCTTGGTCCTCCGTGTGCAAACGATTTCTTCCAGATTTCACCAGGGCCAGGTCTTGGATGAAATGAACTGGTAGTTCTTAATCTCATCATCATCCGATAAACAAATGTACGTGAAATTTCAAGCAAGTTTGGATATCGCCGTCCCAAATCCCGAGCAGTTTCTGCAGTATTTTGATTACATAGCGCATAAATCATTGTTAATTCGAAAATCTTGTTATTTGTTAAAAATACCATAATGCATAACCAGTTACGTGTTCTTAATTCGTCAATTCAGAATTAAATATGCTGACTATTTATTCACTGAATGATTTATAATCTTCTTTACTTTGGTATAATATTAAAAAAAATTTTGAAAAAATTTAAAATTTTTTTAAAATATTTAGGAAATATATGGTCTTGACATAGGAGTCATACAGGGTGTCCTAAAAAGATTGAAACTCGCTTTAATTCTATTCCTGTTGGAGATAAGTGGGCAATATAAATAGCAAAAATGTTGAAAGTAAGGTAGGAAATAAGACTACGTTAATGAAATGGTCCTCCCATTAATTTTCAAAAAGTTACTCTTTTTTAATTTTTATACGACCCCCCTAGACAAATTGGGTCAATTAGAAAATTTTTATTTTTAATACAACAAGATTATTAATAAAAACCTCGCATATCTGCAACTTTAAAATTGAGCACGTTATATTTAATTGAGAATTGAACATTGTGAATGGGGACCATATATCAAATTAGAAATGTAAATTTATGACACATCACAAAAAGATAAAACTGGATGATAATATATAGGAGACATTTTTGCGAATTCCGTCTAGGCTCACGATGCAATCACGGATTCTTAAGTACTTTTCCCATTAAGTCATGCCATTTTTTATTTGAAACAATTAAAATAAATAAGTAAACAAATGCAAGTATGTATTTGATTTTGAAATTTAACATAATTTTTCAAAACGAAAATAGAACTCGCAGACGATTTTTTCTTTATTTTAACTCTAATTTAGCCGTTTCCAATGTTTATAGTAAAATAATTTAAAACAAGAAAGATCCATCATGCTTAAAACATTGATTATGAAACACTTTCCAACTTCAATGCAATTTTATTTAAACATGTCTAAAATGCAATACATTCCTCGGTAATATTTTAAAACTTATCACAATACTACATTAATTTATTATATTTGAAACCTTAAACCTTCATAAAAAAAATTAACTTAATTCAAATGACGGCATTAAAGTATAAATTGCCTGGTTTAAACATTTCTAAAATGTGATACATTCCTCGGTAATAATTTTAGAATTATCATAATACTACGATAATTTATTATATTTGAAAACTTCATCGAAAACAACTGAAATTCATTCAAATGACGTCATAGAAAAAATAACACGCCTGGCTCTCTCTATAAAAGCAACATTTCATTCATAAATAATTCCCCCATTCATGTCATTCATCACAATACTATAATACTTTATTTTATTTAAAAATTATGACCATGGAGCTGCAAGTAATTAAACTCTATGCGTAAAACTTCATCAAAAAATATCGTCCTTCTCTTTCTAAAATCAATGAATATTTCATTCATCTCAGCTAAGCAGACTCTATGGACTAAATGATTTTGTGTTAAAGAATTACAGCGATTCTAATACAACTCATTCTACATATTTTGCTGTTTACATTTTACATAGGTGACAAATAGGCTTCGTTGTAGAAATAATCAAATTTGGATGAGCTTTTAAACACAAATATATTGTCATTGCGTTGTTTCAGTATGTAGATGCACAGAATTTAGGCAAAAATAAAGTAGTTTTAGGATACAACACTCAATATGAATTAAAAAGAACTTTAAAAATCATAATTTTGAGACAAGATGGATGCCATATATCATTTTGAAGTATGTCACGTGATCGTTTCATATCATGGTCACGTGATCGCTTCATATAAGAGGTGTTATTATTATTTTAATTTTTATTTAAAAAACTACTGAATATATTTCGCTGAATTTTTTTTTATATATTTTATGGAACAATTTGAATATTGTCTAAAATTTTCGAAGCAATTTGTGAATTTTAAATCCTCTTGAAAAATGCTTGAAAAATTAGGTCCCATAGGGCTCAATGTATTTCATTTTTTCAACCCGGGTTCAATCCAAAACTAATTGTGTGATATTATTCATTTATATTCCCATAGGTCCTACAGACCGTCTGAATAACATACTAAAATTTCATTTTGAATAAGTCATTTTTACGGCAGTTATGGTGCTAACGGACAGACAGACAGACAGACAGACAGAATGAACAAATTCATAAACACTTTTCAACTTTGTTGTAAAGTGTTAAAAACTGAAGAATGAAATGCAGACGATTTATTTTAATTATTATTGTAATTATTAAATAGTAATAATAATTATTATTTTAATAATAATTTATTTTAACTATGTGCTCCAACCGCGTAGTGAGTACTACTGCTTTATATGATCTCTATCTGTGTAATGCTTTATTTAGATGCATTTGTGATACAAAAATTTGACACATATTAACGTATTTTTGATCTAAACAAATTCCATCGTCAATTTGTTTATGATCCCAATATTCACTGATGAAATAGCCTTTCCCATGATACGGAAATGTGGCATAAGTCAGATTTTTTCCTTTATCATAACTCAGTTGATTTTAAAGATACAGATATGCGGTTTTTTAATGATCTTATTGTATTAAAAATAAAATTTTTTTGATTGACCAAATTTGTCTAAGGGGGTCGTATAAAATTTAAAAAGTGTAACTTTTTGAAAATGAATGGGAGGACTATTTCATTAACGTAGTTTTATTCCCACCATACTTTCAACATTTTTGCAATTTACATTGCCCACTTATCTCCAATAGGTAAAGAATTAAAGCGCGTTTCAATCTTTTTGGCACACCCTGTACATCAATAATTACAAAAAAGCGCATAAAAGTATTTACAGATTGAATAGCATAATTTTTGCTAGGATAATGTAAAACTATACGCAAATTATACTTCATTACTACTAAAGAATTTTTGAAGAACTTTTGCAGCCTGTTCAGAAGCAACAGAGCAGATGAATGTATTGGAAACGCCAACTAGAAGATTTAAGAATTTCGGAAAATAAATATAAAAAATTATTAAATAGAAAATTGTAGTTTTTGTTTATTGCGTGATATTTATACATTTTTTATGAAAATATTAAATATTATTTTTTCCATTTCTAATGTAATATTGGATGTTTCGTATTATTCGATCCCAGTTTAATATCCTATAAATTTGATGACGACTGTGTTGTTGTTGTTGAGACCCAGACCATCCGACCTACCAGAAGGGTGTATGGTAACAGTTGATGACGACTGTGTGGAACAACTAACTTTATGCGTCACCATGAAAGTTTGTAAATTACTTGTTGTAAATAGGGAGTTATTTTAGTGATACGGCTTTGTTGATACTGTATTCAGAAGAAAGATTCGTAAAATTCAGTCGCAATAAACATTTTGCTGCTATCAATACTGTTACCGGATATTTCATTCTAAAGACCACCAACATGAGCAAAACTGGTCCAAGGATGCCGATCGTTGCACTGAGAGAGCGATTCTTGTTTGAATCTGCAATTTAAATATTGCTAATTTAATTTATTTCTGAAAATGTAGTGATTAAAATTAAAAACAAAGCCATAGCGTCATGATTTTTTTACGATAAATCCCGTTAATCTAAATACACTTAAGTAACTCAGGCATACGCTTAGCTTTAGGAAATCCCTTTATCCAGTTTCTTCTTTCTATCCCTTCTGTTTTCCCTTTCGGGGTCTTCATTAAGTAAATTGCAGAAAATTCAGTTTGGTTCTCATAGCTTTTGAAGTGGAACAGTTCTGTTGCAACAATGGAAATATATTATTTCAATAGTTTTTATTCATTCAAAGTGCTTTTGAATATAAATTTATTCTTCTGGAGAGTACTTTACTTCTAAGTTACCATAAAAAATAGAAATTATCATTTTAAGTTTTTTTTTGGGGGGGGGGATGGCATAAATTAATCGTTTTTATTTTCTTTTGTAAATCTTTGTTTGCGTACATTCTATTTAAATTAGAGTGAAATGTGAAAAAAATAAGCGCATTTTTTCACAATTTGGATCGATAAATTTGGTATGCTTTTATCAAACAAAGAAATGTACGTGCATCATGGTAATCCAACGCATAAAATTGCAAAATTTTTTATAGGCAGTAAAAAACGTTTGTCTCCGCAGAAAAATCCAGTTTATTAGAGTTCGGTTTATCAAAAGACGTTGTAACATCCAGTGCTAACTTGCTCGAAAGCCATTGTAAAGAATGTTTCAGCAGGCTCAACCACCGATTTTTGTTTATAAAGAATACATTATTAATTAAGGTATTTAGAACGATTAATTTTCATTTTGTATTTAATTACATATTTTGTATTTTTCATTCTATAATATTGAAACGCTTATTTTTCACCAATTATTAAGCCTTTCGTATTACACAACATTTTCCGCAAATGTCATCAAATTGTCACCACACTTGTCGTCATATCCTACAAACAGAAAATGAGGGCTTTTCTTACTCAGCATCCAGTGTTCAAAATGGATCTTACAATATTTAAATAGTAATCCACATTTTCATTTCAATCAATAGCAACATAATCTACCGATAAAATATAAATTATTTTTTTATCGACAAACTGTAAAAGTGTTGGATATAATTTAAATATAGAAGAAAATGTTGGTGTCTTATTAGTTCCATGGATAAAACCTTGTATCTCCATCTCCAGTGGTTTCTATCTGAGGCATTAGTTCAATACTAACCGAATACCTACTGAAAAGCAACGATTTTACAATAAGCAAACCCCGAACAATGTGAGTATTTGAATAATTCGATTTTTCCAGTGAGTCTTTTCAGTGTTCATCAGTGCACAAAATTTCAAATTTCTATTTCACTTACGACTGAGTATTTTGCATTTATTCGGTTAAATGAATGTTAAATAGAAGCATTCCAAGACTCCCCATAAGCATCGGGAGCCTTTCTATGAAGCTGCCATGATAGTCTGATTTCTTGGGTATTTTCTCTCCATATCTGACAAATTACTTTTTGAATCTCTAATAGCAGATTGTATTACTGTTCTTTAATAATCCAGGTACATTATGGGCTTTATGAAACTTCTTACTTTTAGTTAGGTAAATTGTGCAGAATTCTTTATACACCCCTGTCCAGAAGTTAAGCAACAAAGTGAAAAGAGCGGATAAAAAGAAAATTATTTATTCGAATTCATTGAAACTTTCACAGATCATAGGGTATAATGAAAGACACTAGCGAGGTAAAATGCAAAGAAAATTATCAATAAATAATTAAATAATAGAGTTAAACACAAACAGAAGATTTTGGGCGGCAAAAACAGTTTATTAGTGGAGGTCAGTCAATCCGGAATGTGATGACCTCTGCTAGAAACACATGCCCGAAAGTCTGCCAAGAATGCTATCATCCACATCGGTTTGGGATATATGTTCCCATTCTCGGAGCAAACGTGTTCTTAGTTTGTAAAGGTTCCGGGGAGGGTCATGGAGAGAACTTAAACGTCTCCAAAGTATGTTTCATACATGCTCGATGGAATTCAAGCCAGGGGATCTCGATGGCCATTCCATACGAAGCAGTGTTTCCGATTCTAACTACTGGCCGACAATGCGAGTCCCGTGAACTTGCGAGTTATCGTTCATAAAATGGCACAAGCACCCATGCCAGCAAGAAATGGGCGAGCATATTGAGAAAGGATGCCATCTCTATAGTCAGAATATATAGCCACTGCAGTCAGAATACCGTGAGGGAAGATTTGGAGATCAGTACCAGCGTCGGCAATCCCTGTCTAAAGCATCAAACCACCTCCTCTGTATGAGTTCATTTCGCAGATGTTACTGGCGTGATAGCGAGTTCTAGTTATTCTCCAGCCTAATAACCGTTGGGAATCACTCTGTACACCAATCCGTGAAGAGCACAGTTCCCCATTGTTGTGGAGTCCAGTTGAGGTGATCTCGAGCCCAGTTTAAGCGACTCCTCTGTGCGAGGGCGTCAGTGGGACGCAAATCACCGGTCGTCTTGCATACAGCTGATCCGCATGTAGTCATCTGTGAACATATTGTCGAGATACAGTTCTCCCTGCCGACGATGCAAGTTTGGAAGCAAGCTGATGTGCAGTAATTGACCTGTGGCGTCATGTTTGCAGACACAAAAAATGGTCAATCCTGACCCTTGGATGTCCACTTACTGGTCTTCGCGACACTGTTTCTCCACTTTGATACCAGTTTCACAGGTGGCAAATGATGGAACGAATGATATTTAGGGTTAGGCCTACTTCCGACTGTCGCTGGCCCCCTTCGAGATGTCCTATTATCTCCCATCGCATGGCGTCACTCAGATGATGTCGTCTACTCATTTTTCGAAATTTGGCTATATAGAGTTTTCTTCTGGGATCCGAAACGCTAAGATACAGGTTCTGCACAAAACAGGCCTTTTTTATAACTAATAAGCGTCCTTGTTAAAAATGTTGGTATGCAAAATGTTTTCTGCGGGCTAGTTTCCGCGTGCATGCTCTTTTCATGTATGCAAATTTTGCGGCTGCACATTGTTTCTTTCGCCAAATATGTTAATATTCCGGGAAGATTCCGGGTGTTGTTTCAACGTGGTCTGCGGCAACAACGATGCGCGACGACGAGATCTTCCGACGAGTCCACTAAAGATACACTAAAGGTACACTAGAGGTACACTAAAGATTTCATGTGGCCCCAGAAGAAAAAGTCCAACTTGCAGCGTTGAAGTTATGCCGGTTTTTAAAGGGCAACGTGTGCTCTGATTGGCTATCGCCGGAACCTACTCGGAGCCAGTTATGCTGATTCTGCTCCCTGGACATTTGCATACGGTAACTGCGTTCGTGTCTGGTTTAGGAGATACTACGTAGACAGGTACACAATGACGTCCGAGGCGCTGATTGCGTCGTGCTCGACGCGGTTCGACGTGCCTCTTTTCTGCTTCTCAGAGTGCAATGCGACCCTATGTTCCATGGTAATTATTGCTCGTCTGGTAGGGTACTATCACCCCTCTGTTTTCGTAAAAACAATTCCGACTCACCCTGTATAAGAAGTCAACTGCCTGTTTTCCTCTAGATTACCAGAAAGAAAAAAATAATTTTTTAAGGATATCTTTTAAAATAATATTTTGTATATTAATCTTTTAGAACTGTTTGGTTGTATACGTAATTTTTGAAAACGAAATGTATAATATCAACCCCATAACTCTCGAACTAATCGTACTCGATATATTTTAGTTTTTCCGTATTTTCCCCCACCGCCTATAGAAAGTACATCCGGCTGGCAAATGAAAACGAAAATTGAAATAAAATTGGCAAATTCAGTGTAATTTCAAATAATTACTCATGTAATTTTGTGCAATTAAACTCAATCTAATGAATAATAAAGGAAAAAAGAGAGAAAATGAATTTCAGTCTGTAGGGGAAGTTTTATGCTTCCAACATATTTTTGGGTCACCATTTAGTTAGATAAATTGTATAAAATTCATTTTTCGCTACCTAAGACGTCAAGAAGTTTTCACGCAACATTAGAAAAAAAAAGAATGATGCAACACTTTCACGCTTTTAAATTGCTTTTCGAACTAACAACACTTGTGCCCGTGAAAGATACCTGAAGCGTGATTTTTTTTATCTAGGTTATTATAAAAAAGTTGAAACAGAGAAGTATATCACTTAAAACTTTTTTTAGATTAATATATTTAAAAAGAACCTGTTTTCATTCTTTCACTAGTGAGAATGTTTTTTTTTATTTCCTTCAGTGAAATTAACATGAGATATAAAAGCATAAAATCTGTTTAGTAGCGAGTTGGGCAATTCTGTGACATACAAATGATGCACCCAAAAGACAGGGTTCTACACTCTAAGACAAAAAACCGACGCACCCCGAAAAATAATCCGATAGTAATGAAACTGTACGTGCAAACACCTGTCGACCGAATATGCAAATGATCAAAAATTCGCAGCCAATGAATGAATAGTCGGAACTACAGCGCATTGAAAGAGCACCATGGTGGTGTATATAAGTAGCGAACATCGCTTTCAGGAAGAAAACGTGCAGTGGATGTCGATTGCGTTTACGTACCTTGATTGTAAAAATGCCTCGCGGGCGAATTCGTGGCCACTACGAGCATATGAAGGAGTTTGAAAGAGGGTGTGCGGTCGAACTGCATTAAGCTGGATGGGCACACGGACGAATCGCTCGGCATTTGGATAGGAGCGATGCAACAATTAGACGATGTTGGAAGGAATGGGTCCGGAATGGCAGATTTCAGCAGCAAGTGGGCATAGGCAACACCCTCTATATTCAAGGCCTCCACACCATCCCGTAATGGCCGACACCGTAGTCCAACGCAATACGAATTTGTACTGAAATTGTTTTTGGGCGAATTTTTTTTTTCTTTTTTTTTTTTTTTTAATTTAAATGTTCCAGCAGGATGAGGATTTTTTTTTCTTTAAAATATATCTGCTTTAATTTAAATTAGAATTTGTTCACATAAATAAGATTCTTTCTTTCTTTTTTTATGTGTGATTTGGAATGAAAGAATAATCTTAATAGAACCACTTTATAATTTGATAAGTTACTAAAAACTTTATAATTTAATAAGTAAAAAATCAAATCCTTACTGAAGATTAATTTAAATTCAATCGAAATAAATTAAAATTTACATGATTAAAAAGTATCAGAATGTAAAGGTCATATCTATCCTAACACAATTTAAAGAAGTATATAGATTGTACTATATAGTAAAGTATATACTAAAATAGATTGAAGTACATAATAAAATTGTACTTTAATTGCTAAAGATTGCATACTTCATTAATATATAATTAATATTGGTCTATTACTTAATTTTAATTTATTCGATCACAAGTAGTTAGCATTCTAAAATCAGACTTACCCTCCAAGATAGCTGAAAATCAAACATAATTATAATTAATTAATTCCAAAAGGCCTGGAGTCAAAAGAAGAGGCAGGTGTGGATCCAAAATAACATTTATTATATATACATATATATATTTTTATATGCATTGAGAAGTGAATATCTATCCATTTAAATTCTTGCACAGTTTTATACCAACAAATTAATGCATAATCATACACACCATTATCTAATGAAATTACTAACTCATATAGCATTTCTTAATATCCTTTAAGTAAGTTTCATCATTACAAATTTGCCTTTCAATATTCATTACACAATTCTTATATTCATTCAAAATTACAGATTTAAATTAATATTCATCAAACTATTATTATCCTTCCCCTCTAGTCTCTATGTTGGGGTTCATTTAAATTTATTATATCAGTATTCGATAAGAGCATTGTAAATAAATGCTATCATAACAGATGGACTTAATTATAATAATAAGTTGATTTAGATTTCAACTATATATTAAATGGGCAAAAGTAAAATCTTTAAATTAAATCTCTCTTTACTATTTATTGTTACCCCAAATGATATAGTCTTTCATTGTAGTTTCTCAGGACAAATGTAGACTAGGACTTACGTGGTTGAGCAGTCGTGGATTCCTTTATGGATTGTTATTTTGACATCTGCATCTACGTAAACAGGTCTTTTATAGCACAGATTGTTCCTTGTTACACTGAATATGAGTTGTCGGCTTATACGACACCTTAGTTCTAGGAAGCATTTCTCCAAGAACACACCAGCACTTGATAAAGTATGCCGAATTAAGATGTACGACATAGTAGGGCCCTTGTCCATAACTATCAGTCGTCCCATACTCTAACGACGTCAACATTGGAGTTTCAATATACCAGGCCATGATTATTCATTACGGATTAAGTTAATATGTGCACATTCTGTTTTTCTAGGCGCCTGTCTGTAGTTATTGCCTGCAGATGTGAAATGTGTGAAAATAGAATGAAATGACTCTTTGGCCATTGCATATGCCTTTAGAAGTCTTTTAAAGAAACTTGTAAAAATCCAATTTTGCAAAATATTGGATATTTAATATTAAGTTCATCATTAAAATTTAAATTCAAAAAAAGTTTAAAAGGTTCTGTGCATTAATTAGAATTGCACAAAATGTCTTTTATGACAAAAAGCATGTATGCAGCTAATAATTTCCAAGGTGAAAATAAAAATTTAAAACCCTAACATAAAATGAAACACATGTATGGAAAGTAATTCCAAGGTAAGTTTAAATATTTATATAAATAGGTTACATCAATACACTATATATATAATGTTTCAGTTAAATAAGTAGAAACTAATAATTATGTTTAAATTTAGTTTAAAGAAAAAATAATGCAGTGATGTATTAACATTTAGTTTAAATCAAACTATAGTATTTATATTAACTTCATGAATATTAAATTTATTTTTTATTTAATTTATTTTAATTTTTTAACTCAACTACACTCATTCTATACTCTCTAAAAGCCAATACTTTGCCATTTTCTATCTCGGAAAGGTGAGTACTTTTTGGCATTTTGAAAATTAAACAAACATGCAATACAATGGTATAAACATTAGCGATACACCTACAGCTATCTTATAAAGATAAGGGATGAAATATGCTCAGCATTAAAATCTTTGTGAAAACAAGCTGTAAAAATATAGTTATAGTTTATTTTGTTGCAATCCTATTAGGCTTTACATATATAGAAAATTCGAAAAAGTTTTTTTTTTAAGGACAGCACTATTACTGTACATGTTTGAAAAATAGGCTATCACTTTTTTAATGTTGCAAGTTTACGTTTCTTATTTTCTGGTTTTTTCACATCATTTCTCTCTTTGCAATAGTTTTTTAAAAATGTATTCGTGGCAGCCATGATAATATACCTGGTAATGACAGTAGAGGAATGACCACCAGGACAATTGCCTTTCATAAAAATTTCTTTTTCGGTTAAAATAAAAACTGCTAAACTGATAACCAATTGTCGTTGATTGTTTACATTCAAGAAAAGATGTTCGAAATCAATGGAAACTAATTTTTGTACAATTATAAATACATGAATTACAATTTCAAGAACTTCGGGCTGCGGATACATCAAACCACCCCTATCCATCTTTTCTATAACAGAACTTTCAATCAGAGGAGACTCTTTAACAGTTGCAATAGTTAAGTTTATCTTACAAAAAGTACAGTTATGAAGTTTTTTAACAGTGGCAAATGCACAATATCCTGCTACGTAAGATATCACAGGGATCATATCAGATACATTAGAAACATCATCATCCAAAACGGAAATGCTTTGAGCAAAGGTAGGAAGATCATCAGTCTGAGAGGTTTCTAAGTCTCCTATTTCGTTATTCTCTACATCTACAGACAATTCACCATATTTACAAGATTTGATCTTTAAAGGACCGATACTTTGTAGTCGTAATTTACTTTCAGTTTCAAACACCTGTCGCAAAGATATCAAATATTGTGAACCTGCAAGTTGTCTGAATTTCCCAAACCTTTGCTCTAAAGCATCCGTTTGAATTTTTCCAGTTAGGATATACGAAAACCCTAATTCATTTACACAGTATGATAAAAGATCCAACACACCATGTGTTGTATGCGTTAAAGCAGCATGAGTTTCTCTGGTCAATATACCAGTCGTGTATTTCAAATTTTTCCAATTCTCTAACCAGATTAGGAACTTATTTAAAAATTTAGTCTTTTCATCTGTTTCAGACAAAGTAAGTGGCTCTTGAAAAACATCTCTTTTACATTGTCCTTTAAATAAACTTTGACCATTCATTATCGACCACCAGGTATATATTAGGCGAACATAATCAGCTGTATCCTGGCAATGTTGTAAGTCATTACTTTCATCAAACTGGCGTAGGCCCTCAATAACATGATTGTTAAAAACTTGCAGAACAAACTTTACATTTTGTCGCTCAAGATTTGTTGGTATCAATGCTTTTAATGTTACCCCATATGCAAATTTCAATATATTTCCTGCTTCAATAGAATGAAGTTTTTTTATCGTTCCAAAACAAGCAGTTTTTGTGACGCCAGGTTTTTCAAAATCAGGATAAAACATACATTGTCCTGCATTCTTTTGATTCAGCCAGTTGTTCCTTATACATTTTAAGATGTGCACGGGATCATAAATAAAATATAGAGGTCTATTTAAATCTGACGGATGTTTATATATAATGCTTTGCTTTGGAGGAACATTAAAGAAAGACATAGCTCTGCCGTTAATGGCATTATTGTCAGAACTTATGCATATCACCTTAAATCCAATTTCCTCCAAACCTACTGTTACTTTTTTAATTATAGTAAACAGACTTTCTGCGTTTATTTTTTGAACTGGCACTATATGTGCAACATCTTTATATGTCGATAAAAAGCTTTGAACCATAAAAACATATGCACTTGTTGCACATTTTACATTATCATATGCATGGCCAACAATGCTCCCTCCCTTAAAATCCATGACAGGTTTAATGTGGATTTCGTCCATCATTAAACACACTGTACAGTCTTCAGACTGTAAAGTTTGATAGCGTTGTTTAATATAAGACAAAAAGTTATCTTCAAATTGTTCATTGACAGGGTTTAAGTGAAAGGAAGAACATATTCTGTAAATTGTATAGGGATGTGGTAAAATAAAATGATGAGAGTTTCGTAAAAACTTATAAGCATGGGGAGATATTGAGAACAGCAAACTACAGAAAATCAAAAATTCAGTATTATATTTAAAATGGTGTTTTCCATTAACGATTAAAGAGAACTGTTCAAGCAAGAAATCCAAATTTTTGTTTGAAGATGGTAACAAAGTTTTCAACAAATTTACCGAATCACTTATTACATTAAAGATTGATTTGCTCGAATTTGTTTCAACATTTTGATTAAGCAACTCAACCTCTTGCAGTATCTCTGTAGCATCATTAACATTGCATAATAAGAAAGGAAAAATAAACTTCTTTACCTTTGATAATGGTATATTCCTAAAATAAGCAGTAGTATTCATCGAGGAGTTTATTAAGATGCATTTATGAATAACTGGTACTGGAGTCACTTGTATTAATAAAAACATCACACTGTCAGATGTTACTGTTACTGTCCATTCTTTTGGTATGCAGACAAGATTAATTTTGCTTTTAAAGTCTTCAAAACTTTTGCACAATCGTTCCTCATCATATGAAGACTTGCTATCGATGCTTTGCTGAATAACTTTTTCTAAATTTTGCATTTCTAACCTTAGGCGTTTCTCATCTGGGGCTTCACGTGATGTAGTTGGTTTTGAAAAATACTCTGGACAACCTGGTAAGCAAGATGGAACTGCGCCTTTTCTTAACTTTGGTGCAGATAGCGGAATCGTTACCGATGTGCCAGTTTTCTCATCGTAGTGTACAGTCTCTCGAATAATATCACCAGATGTAAAATGTTGCTCACAAAGCTAAAAAAAATTAAAAAATATACATTAGTCCTTATGCATATATGCACTGCTTAATGAAAGAAGTGCATGTTTTGCTCTTTCGATGTATTTTACTTAATAAATAAATCCTGTGGGAAATTAAAGAGCTTCGAACATAACAGAATCAGGGGTACCACAGAATCAGCTAAATTACCACTACTTTACTTCTAAATAGTTAAACAATATCTCATGACTAATCATTGCTTCGAGATGTTTCACTGTATAATAATATTCCTTAGAATTATATTAAATAATCAAATATAATTATTTGAACACTTAGAAATTAAAAATATCTAGGCACCAGCCAGAAATCGAACCCGGATCATTATCATGCTATATTAAATCAAATATAGGTTCATAAATTCCTAAACTAATATAATTTCCCAAACTCATATACATAAATTAAACCTTTAAGTACATAAATTCAATTAGAATTTAATAAGTTTAACGACATAATCTTATTTTTTCAAATTACAATATCTTTCTATACTTCCCTTGTACATTAAATTAAAACACATGGGAGGAACCAAATTATATATATGTTCTAGGTTAGCTTATTTAAAATCCTGCATACGCATATACATTTTTTATCAATGTGTTTTGCTCTTTCGATGTATTTTACTTATTAAAATAAATCCTGTGGGAAATTAAAGAGCTTCGAACATAACAGAATCAGGGGTACCACAGAATCAGCTAAATTACCACTACTTTACTTCTAAATAGTTAAACAATATCTCATGACTAATCATTGCTTCGAGATGTTTCACTGTATAATAATATTCCTTATAATTATATTAAATAATCAAATATAATTATTTGAACATTTAGAAATTAAAACTATCTAGGCACCAGCCAGAAATCGAACCCGGATCATTATCATGCTATATTAAATCAAATATAGGTTCATAAACTTTAATATAATTTCATAAATTCCTAAACTAATATAATTTCCCAAACTCATATACATAAATTAAACCTTTAAGTACATAAATTCAATTAGAATTTAATAAGTTTAACGACATAATCTTATTTTTTCAAATTACAATATCTTTCTATACTTCCCTTGTACATTAAATTAAAACACATGGGAGGAACCTAATTATATATATGTTCTAGGTTAGCTTATTTAAAATCCTGCATACGCATATACATTTTTTATCAATGTGTACATATGTATTTAAAAAGAACAGTACTTACCCTAGAATTTTTAGTAACTTCGAATCCATCTCTTCTAAGGAAAAAAATCCATTTTTTTCTTACTTCAGGATCTTTTGGAAAATTGAAAACAGCAGAACGTGGGCCGTTATTGTAGTTCCCACGACAGCCGAACAACGATACGGCATTACACAATTAAATCTTCGAAAAAATGGTAAAAAAAATAGCTGTAATTAACAGCTCATATAAAATATAAATAAAGAAACGTTAAAACGAATTCAATATTCGATCACACTGAATATAGAGGGTGTTGAATGGGGACGGCTGGCTAGACTACACGACGCTACCCATGCGTTGTCAGTTCTTCTGGATATACCTTTGGACTACGAAGTCGGCCATCTTGCCACTTCCGGTTTTCTCTGTGGGGGCCTTGAATATAGAGGGTGTTGGCATAGGACGGCCTAGAGCGACGACAGAATGGGAAGATAGAGCGATTGTCAGAGCAGCTGTGACAGCATGAGATTCGTCATTATCAACCATTCAACGTGTGACAAACACGGAAGTGACCACCCGGACCATAAATAGAATACTACAGGAGAGGAATCTATACTCGCAGCGCCCATTTAGCCGCCTACCACTGACCAGCATGCACCGTCAACAGCGATTGCAATGGTGCCGTGCCCGATCAATTGTTCGGATTGGCAACGAATTGTCTTCAGTGATGAGTCCCATTTCTAACTGTGTCCCAACGACCAGCGCAGACGTGTCTGGAAACAGCCCAGACATCGTCAGGATTCTGCTTTTACTGTCACACGCCACTCGGCCGGCAACAAGGAGTTATGGTTTGGGGTGCCATTTCGTTTGATAGCCGGACCTCTTTGCTAGTCCTCCGTGGCACCATCACAGCATAGCTGTAAGTTGTTGACATTCTATGACCCATTGTATTGCCATTTCCTTCGCGACACCCGGGTTAACTTTTCAGAAAGATAATGCCAGGCCACACACGGCATGCCTCTCTATTGATTGTCTGCGTGCTTACGACATACTTCTTTGGCCAGCCAGAGCGCCAGATTTCTCGTCTATTGAGCACATTTGGGCTGAGATGGAGCGTCGCCTGCGACCATCCCATAATATAGGCAAATCAGCTCGTCAATTGGAGGTCATTTGAAACGACATCCCTCAAAACACCATCCGGCAATTTTATACATCAATGCCCTGTCGGGTAACAGCTTGTATGAAGGCCAGATGTGGGCCAACGCCCTATCGACCCGCTCACTTTGCGTAGATCTTTCAGTGCAATAAATCATCCAATTATTCTGAAATTCTAATAATTTCTTTTGCTGTACATCCCCATTATACGTACCAAATTTTGTCTCATTTGGATAATTCTTTCTTGGTTTCGTCAATTTTTTTGTCTTAGAGTGTATATTGTTATAAAATTTCGTACATGCAATAGATATGTAAGGATAAGAGAACAATTATATTTTCTTATCAAAAGGATGTTTTTTATTACAGGTACATAATAGTCACATGTTCATGCATAGTAAATCTTCCACTGGCAGAAATAAATGCCCGTATATGGTGAGGAATAGAGTTAAAAATATGCTTCATGCTGTTCTGTGCATATTCTGCTAGATATTCTCGAATTCCTTTCATCGTCAAGAAATTAAATTCGCCTTTGGGACGCCGCCTGAAGAAAAAACATGGATTAAATAAAGTAGACATTGTAAAAACGAGAATATAATTTAATTAGGATGCAAAGCGTTCAATACTTATGCCACATTCATATTACTCAGCCAGGCGTAAAATGGAATCAAGCAATGGCACGTGGATCAACCAATGGACCGAAATGAATGTGATCAGAACACAGATTGGAAAGCAATGACGGTTGCTGGAACACACATGGTATGTGGAGTGATCGGACCACTAGTTAGAAAACAATGGCTATTGCTGGAATACACATGGTACGGGGAGCGATCAGAACACCAATTGGAAAACAATGGCAGTTGCTGGAACATTACATGGTCCGTTTAGTGATCAGAACATCAATTGGAAAAAATATTGGCGATAGCCTGGTGTACACATGACACGTGGCATGATCAGAACGCAAATTGAAATATACGAGCGGTTTCTGGAATACACAAGGCACTTGCAGTGATCATACCTTAGCCCAATCATCTTAACACTCGTTTCTTCCCCGGTACTCCTTTTCACAGCCTACTGTCTCGAGTTTTTTTATGCTGGATTTCTAGTCTCGGCCGTGATCGAAATGAATGTCCCATACGTAATCTAAGTAGCCGTTCCCCGTCTTTCCGGCTGACTAGATCGTGCAATCTATCCCGAAGTAATATTCTCATGCGAGACTGGTATAAACGCTAGATCGTGCGAAGAATAATTTCACAGCGACGCCAAAGTATTATGCTCATGCGAAACTGCTACAGAAGCTCTTCCCAGCTGCAAAATAATCAGGAAAATTGTGACGGGCTCGTCTTCTGCTCATCTAGAACATGCAAATTATTTTATGATTGCAATTGCCGTCCCAGATAATTACAGACTGGCCCGATTGGTGACAACTCTGAAGCTCTGGCCGGCAATGGGAGGATTTGAACACTTCAGAGGTACACTTGAGCTCATGCGAGACTGGTATAAACGCTAGATCGTGCGAAGAATAATTTCACAGCAACGCCAAAGTATTATGCTCATGCGAAACTGCTACAGAAGCTCTTCCCAGCTGCAAAATAATCAGGAAAATTTTGACGGGCTCGTCTTCTGCTCATCTAGAACATGCAAATTCTTTTATGATTGCAATTGCCGTCCCAGAAAATTACAGACTGGCCCGATTGGTGACAACTCTGAAGCTCTGGTCGGCCATGGGAGGATTTGAACACCTCAGAGGTACACTTGAGAGACGTGTGCTATAAGTGTCAGCGCTGCATCATGTTAAAAAATTAATAGCGGAATACGTGATATCAGATGCAACTCAATTGTACACAGGATGTCCTAAATAATTGTACAGATGAGCTTTGAAAGTTCTATGTAGCAATCTTAAAGTTCTACGTAAGGCTGGCTGTTACTTCAGGTGGAATGGCTGTGGGCCGCTTTGACAGCTAAAGTCGGATTTTTGAGCAGGTATATCTCAAGAAAACTGAAGCCAGCGTTTTGAAATGAGTGCTATTTTTTGATGTGAGTAACATCTATGGTTGGGGTATCTCTAGTTGAAATCTGAGCTTTACAAAAAAGTAAGCAATTTGGATCCTTATATCTCAGAATCTAATAGATCAAATTTTAAACAATTTTTATACGTTTTGTCGGAAATATGGTCCTATTTGTGAATATATGAAAATAATTTCAATATTTTATTATTTTGAAACTTCTCTTTAAAAAACAAACAAACTAAAATCTTTATGTTAAAGTAAGTTTTCCTTTTTTTTTTGCTTACTTTCACTCTAAATATGTTCTATGAAAGATAGACATAAATAGTAAGCAACAAAATTGCTCAGTGGAAAATCCAGTTTCTAGATAAATAGTTTTATTTAAAAAGCTCTTATAGTTTTCGGGGAATTGTCTAGTCAAGTAAAAGATAGTGAAAATTTTCAGTTTTTAAGTTTGAAATGCTTGTATATGAAAAACTAAATATGTCAGCTATGAACTATAAAAAGTAATTTGTACTGCTTGGAAAATCCTACAAGGATATATAATTGGATTTTGGATCAAGTTCTTAGTTTCTGAACTGTAAGGAATATAAATGCGATATTTTAATATTTTGAAAATTTCTAAAGAAAAGAAAAAATACCCACAAAGAAAGATGTTATTCACGTAAAGCCATTTCATTCATCTCCATCGGATTGGAGCTACTGCCGATATTTGATGTGAATAACATCTAAGGTCGGGGTTTCTGTGGCGGAATATGGACACCTATACCCCCGAACCTAATAAATAAAAATGTAAATAATTTTTTAATGTTTTGGCGAAAATATGGTCCAGATTATGAATATATAAAAATAATTTCAATATTTTAGTATTTTGAACATTTTGAAAGAACCTAAAATAGTATCTGTCCTAGCGACTGTGTTTTTCGATTTTCTTATTTTAACTCGAATTAGCTTCAAAATTATGAAATATAGATATAAATAGCAAACGATAAAAATATGTACTGAAAAATTTAGTATAAAAATCTATATTTATGTTAAACAGAATAAAAAAACTCTTTTAGTTTTCTAGTAATTGTCTTTTCAATTTGAAGAATATTGAATGTTTTCCGTTTATCAAGTTTGTAATTCTTATATTTCAAAATCTAAAAGTGCTATCTCTGAACAAAAAGCAAGAATATGTAGCTCTTTAAAAGCTCTAAAAGTTTATATAGTTGATTACTTAATCGAGGTTTTTTTCGTTTTGAAAAAACCCTGAAAATATATCTGTTCGAACGAGTTGTATTTCTTACTTTCACTCGAAATATCGCTGAAATTATAATACATATATATATATATATATATATATATATATATATATATATATATATATATATATGTATATATATATATATATATATGTATATATATATATGTATATATATATATATATATATATATATATATATATATATATATATATATATATATATATATATATATATATATATGTATTTATTTAGAAGAAAAGGCTTATAGTTTTTGAGTAATTATCTTGTGAAGTTGAAGAAGCTTAAAAAATTTCTGTTTTCCAAGTTTGTAATGTTTATCTTAAAAAGTAAATTGCTAGCTATAAATAATATGCAAGAATTTGTAGTTCTTTGTAGTTCTTTGAAGATCCTTCACGTGTATATAATATGATTTTGGATCAAGCTCTTATTTTTCGAAGTATAGTGGTTATAATTTCGTTATTTCAGCATTTTATCTGGGGTTTCTAATGGATGGGAAAGCTGTAATATGTAAAATGCCACGATTATTGCAGCAGACTCTGTTTACTTACTCCTTGGTAAAATACTGGTGCACAAGTACGAGATATTTTGTTTTGTTTAAAATAAAGTTAGGAATGT
This sequence comes from Amaurobius ferox, assembly GCA_951213105.1. NCBI lineage: Eukaryota > Metazoa > Arthropoda > Arachnida > Araneae > Amaurobiidae > Amaurobius > Amaurobius ferox. Next base: position 106,473,883 of record OX578139.1, on the reverse strand, counting down.
TTGGGGCTTCTAAAGATACTAATGATTGGTGAGGTTTGAACAGGATAGAGTACGTATTTATGTGCCGCCAGGCACCGATTCAAGTAGGTATTTATGTGCCACCAGGCAAGTTTATAGATTAATTTGAATGTAAAATCTCGTCAGATATATTGTGTAAGTTTAATTTACAAAACCGCAAAGTAATTTAGTAAAATAGTTGTTTATTTTGAGATGAAGTGTATGGTCACAGTTTTCAGATGAAATATGGGCGGATACTAAAAGTGATCTAGCTAGCTATATACAGTAAGCGAGTAACTTGTAGTGCTTTGAAGGCCTGCAAACCAAGCAAATGAGTCTGATAAAATCGAATAAACATATTTAGCTTTACTGTAGTTTCATATTACAAAATGTATTCACACAAAACCATTTCGGCTTCATTGGAATGGAGCCTTCGCCGATTTATTTTTAGCGATAAATACAAAGTGATTGTGCATTTGATATGATTGAATGCTAGAACTTTTGTATGACTTAAGAAAAGTTGTTCGAAAGTATCGGGTCTTTTAAACGCTTGACCTAAAGAGTTTGATCGCGTTTAAAAAAATCTGATGTGGGCAACACATGACTTTCCTTATATAATGTAATGAATTTACTACTTTTACAGTAAAAAAATAGGTTTTTCTTTTAGTAGATACTAATATTCTTTCCAAGATATTGAATTTTCGACAATAAATCGTCATTTTCATTGATTTAGCGTCATTTTTATCCATTTGGCGAGATTTTCGTTAATTTGGCAATATTTCAAAAAGTCGCCAAGTTGGCGACATTCCGCCAAATTCGTCGCCAAAATCTCGCCAAACGTTATGGACGGAGCAATAAGTTATTCTTATAGCAGATACATGCCTATTGGCGTTCAAATACAAATGTATTACACAAAGTATCTTTTTGCATGAATGGAACGAGCTAGATCCACGAGAATGATGTCACCCAATTTATCGCATGGTATTACATATGAAAAGTGAACATGTTTCTCAATAGGAAATATTTTTTTTTATTTTATATGACTTTTTGATAATTTTTTTGAAAAATGTGCAATATCTCGAGAACGGTTTGTGTTAGCGTTCTAAAATTTATGCCAATCGTTTTCTAATGAAAAATTACATAAGATATGCCTATTTGCGTAACTTTATTAGTGGTTTTGATTTTTTGACGATATTTTCAAAAAAATATTTGAACATTTAGGAGGGTTCTGAACATTCGATTGCGTATAAAAACAATAGGCTTCCAGTGTTTACGGATTGTAATTTTTGTACCAAATTTGGTTCGAATCGGTCCATTCGTTCGTCAGTTATCGTCTCCACAGACTCACTGACACACACACACACACACACACACACATACTTTCACACACACACACAGACATGACTTCAAAAATGTTTGATTCGTAATCAGGGATATTTGAAACGTGCTCTCCCGTCGAAAACTCGAATTCGAATTTTCGACCCCGTCACAATACTTTCCTTATACATTATGTATATAAGGAAAGTAATAAATAAATAAGGTTCTAGTACTTATTCTCAGATTGCGATAATTATACCGAATTTCATTAAAAATTCTCCTTTTGAGAGATTTCGTGTCCAGATTGGCGGACATATACTTACAGACATACTGACGTATAATGATTGAAATTATCGAACCAGATTTTACTTAATTTTTGCTCAATTTCTACCAGAGATGATCGCATTCACAGCCATACAGACTTATTTGAGAAGTGGCTTTTTTTTAAGGATGATCAAAACGTGTAAATTTATCATATTCGATAGTTTGACTCTAATTTAATTGACTCAATACAGTGGCGGCACTTCACAATATTCTAAATTGTGAGGGTTAAAATTTGAAAGGAAAAATAAAGTATGATGCTCCTTATATATCGTAATAAAAGTTTCGAATTTATTTTTTTATAAGAGCATTTGCAATCAGGTTGGGTTATTTATTTCCATTAAACAGCATAGTTTTATGAATGGAAGGTCAACTGTAACTAATTTTTTGTACTTTAATTTGAATGTTCGTTTTAGTTACTAATTCCCCCGTGGTGAAGGGGCGCCTACGCACCACGTCCACAAGACCCCCCAGGGTATCCCATGGTGAAGGGGAGAAGATTTGCAGCCTCACTTTTATAGATGCTCCCCGAAGGGCGGACATCTGACTTGGCATCGAGATGACAACATCCGTACTCGCTGGCGGGATTCGAACCCGCAACCCTGCAATCCAGCGATCAGACGGAAACGCATGCCCCTGACCGCTCTACCACCGGGTCGGCTTAATTTGAATGTAATAGATGCATGTCATTGGAAGAGGGCGACAGTTAAATGTAATTTATACTGACTCTTTTAGACCTTTTAATTTATTTGATCATTCTGGGTTTTCTGCTGCTTCTGTGGTATTCCAGAGTTCTGTTCTTGATCCCTTGCTATATATTATTTATTTCAATGATCTTAAATGAATAAAAATTGCTTATTTTATGCTAATGTTAGGTACGATTTTTGATATAACACTATTCTCTTAAAACTATATTCAGTCTGAGTCGTTTGTATTTTATATCTGGTGTCATGAAAACCGTTTTCATTTCAATATTAACAAATGTAATGTTGTTGTTTTTATTAGTCGGAAAGTGACTATTTTATCATTTTATAGTATTGGCAACTGTATTCCAGCTAAGAACTTTTATGTTAATGATCTTGGTGTTATTTACATTTCTGATTTCTCATACTACTGACATGTGTGGGCAATCTTACAAGAACCTTGGCTACATAAAGAGGCTTACCCAGGTCATTATAAAAGTTGATACTGTTACTGTTCTTTTTAATATGACTTGGTTAAGTCGAAGCTTGGATATGCCTCCATTATATGTAATTCTTTTTATCAAAAGTATATTAATATAGATTTGAAATTATTCAAAATAAATTTTTAAGGAAAGTGCATTATAGGAATACTGGTTCTTGTTGTAAATTTTATCTGCTGCTTTCTAATGCAATTAGTTTAATGTTAACAGCTTGCAAAACAGAATGGATTACATTCTGCTTTCTTTCTTCAGTAATATTTTTAATAATAAACTTGATTGTATCTCTGTCTTTAATGAGACCAGGTATTATGTTCCTCAGTACTTAACAAGCTTTATGAGTTTATTTGCTGAAAGGAAATTTTGGTATACTAATACTGAATGCTACTGTGCCGTTAACAACTTTTATAAACTTTACAAAAGTGTTCCTGATAATCTTGATGTTTTCTCATTCATCTGCGAGTATTATTAAAATTCATTTGTTGTAAAAATTTTGTATTTCATATTGCAAGCTGCAACTGGGACTTTATCTTGTAGTTTGCATTCTGGGGAATACATAATAAATAAATAATAACAATATTTCCAATTCTGAAATTTTTATAGTTTCGATTGAAATTGCCTGTTTGGAACCCTCTGAAATTCAAGTCCCTTTACCAGAGGTTAAAGAAGTATTTTGAGAAACATAGCTTTGTCCACGACATTAGGTTCCGGACAATAAAGTCATGAAAAGCGCCTTTACATTTTTAAAGAATAAATACTGGGAAGGAGTAAACTTTGTTTCAAGCCCATTCAATTTTGTCTTGCCCTTTAACTCATATGGCCGAGTAATAAGAAGCAGCTTTTTAAACAAACAAACAAAAAAGAAACAGACAGTAAATATACAGTTAGATTTCGATAATCCCACATGTTCGGAACTTTATCCGTGCTGAATTACGAAATATGCCGGATTATCGGATTGTCAAACTAAAATGGGGCAAAAAATGATAAAAATCAATTTAAATCAAAATAATGGACGAAAAATTTGATATTTATAAAACGTAACACAGATTGTATTGTATTGTTCAATATGTGGAAAAAAAACATTTAAATTAATTTAAAATTAATTAATTAAAGCAAACTTTAATGAACAGAAATATGCATAAACATCATTTTGTCTATTGCAGAAAATGTACCTCAGCTGAATGGATACGAATGCTGTTTGAGAAGAGTGCCAGACTATCGAGCTTTCCAAAGCATGGCATACCTGATTAACGAAATTTTACTGTAATTAAGAAATATTGGTGAAACTTTCTTGCAAAAATTGCTTTTTTATAACCATTATCTATTCATACTTTCGTATTTAACACTATTTTCTCTTGGGCCCACAACAGCTCTGCCCCCACCCTTCCTCTTAGAACTGAAGGCTTTCGCAGTATAATAGTTCCATGACTGACTCCACAATATATTTCCATTACACATATTGTGTATTACAGGTAAAGCAAAGATCGAAAATGTCGTGTAAACGCTAAGCATATTTCAATGATTTAGCGTATACGAAAATTAAAAAAAAAATGTTTCGTTTATTGATTAAACTTATTATGTTTATATATCAATTTAAATAAAGGACTCACAATGAAAATTAAACATAGTTCGTTAATCTTTATTAACATAGCAAGTTAGGGTAAAATTACTCTTAAACGAATCATACATGCTCCCAGCTTTGAGAAATCCATTTATCCTTTACTTCCTCTTCCATCCCGCTTTTTTTTTTGGCTTCATTTAGTTAAGTGAATTGTACAGAATTTATTTTAGTTTCCGCATCTTTCTTACGAAGTTAAACAGTTAGTTCTCAAGCAACAGGGAAAGAATTAATGCTAAGTTTTTCACGCTTTTAGATAAAGTTGCTTTCCGAAGCAACTTAATTTATTCTTTTGGTGAACGGAAAAAAGGTGTTTTTTTATCTAATCGTGGAAAAAAAGGATTCAATCACTTTGAGTTTTTTAAATAATATTTTTATTTTGTAATATTATTTATATATTGTTCTAAATATGTCATGCCATTTTCATAATCGCACAATCTTCATACAAGGAGTTTTTCTGAAGACTCTTGTTTCCAGGGCTACCATAAGCATATGTGAATTGGTTTCGCCTTGTTATAGTTAATTTTATTAACACTTTCCAACACAGTCGTAAAGCGTTTACGACTTTGTTTATTCTACCCGTCTGTCTGTTTGTTCGCGCGACATCTGCTGTAAAAATAACTGTATCAAAATGAAATTCTAGTATCTTATTGAGACGGTTTGCGGGACATAGGGGAATGAAAATGAATAATATCACCTAATTAGTTTCGGATTTAACCCGGGTTGAAAAAATGAAATACGTTGAAACCTATGGGACCTAATTTTTCAAACACTTCTTAAGCGGAGTTAAAAATTCACAAACTGTTTCGAAAATATTAGGAAATATTCAAATTATCAAGTAAAATGTGAAATAAAAAAATTCAGCAAACTATGTTAGGTAGTTTCTTAAATAAAAATTGAAATAATAATTATACCCATATTATATGAAAAGATCACGTGACTCATTTCAAAACAAAATATGGCATCCACTTTTCCCCCCTATATGAAAATCACGGTGTTTAAAGCCCGTTTAAATTTATATTTAGAGTTGCAACGTTCAGGAAACCGCTTTATTTTTGCATATTATCTGTGTATCTAAATTCTGTGCCAAAGCAATTACAATATTTTTGATTTTAAATGATTAAATTTGGATTATTCCTACAACAAAGCCTAATTTCTATAAAATGCAGAATGTAAGCAAATCAAGCGACTGTAAGATGAGTTGTATAAGAATTGCTGAGTTTTTTTTTACTCAAAATTATTTAGCTCTGGAATATAAGTGACATGAAGGAAATATTCATTGATTTTACATAGAGAAGCAGACTATTTGTATTTCAATGACGTCATTTGAATAAAATTCATTTTGTTTTTCGACGAAAGTTTAAGTTTTCAAGTATAATAAATTACTGTAGTTCTGTGATAATTAAAAAAATATACCTACTGAATGTATCGCATTTTAGAGATTTTTAAATAAAATTGCATTTTAGTTGGAAAGTGTTTCATAATCAATGCTTTATGCATGATCGATCTTTCTTGCTTTAATAATTGAAATTGTAGTTCTGAAAATATACGTGCAATTTCACGTATGTATGCAAAACTTCTGTTCAGAATGTAAACAAATATACTAGCAGCATGCTAGTATAGGCCCAATATTAGCTGACTATTCATAGCCAATGTTGACATGCCAATATACTCGTTTACCTAATATTTCGTTAGCATTGGTTACCAATATATATTCTAAATATCGAAATACTTCCAATGCAGGGCCAGTATTGACGTAATGTTGTAATACGAATATCTAGCCAATATTGGTGGCCAATGAAACCCCAATATTGGCATTACAGTGGAAATATTTCCAATGAAACTCCGAAATATGCCACATTGACCCAATACTATCTTTATCAAAATATAAACGTATATATTGTTCAAAGTTTCAATTAGTAACTTTAATGACATTATAATTAATTTACACCTAAGAACTTTTATTAAAATTCTACACGTATCGCTGCGTGAATTGTTAATAATACGTTATTTTATCGAAAGTTCTTTAGTAAATCCAGTAAACTAAAAGCTTTAAGAGAATTGTAGTTTTTCATTCTCCCTTTTTTGCATTCAATCAGTTAAGTGAATTATGTTAAACTAAATTTATGTCTCTCAATTTTAGAAGAAAGTTTCCTCATGCAAAAATTAATGAAATGTATTTAAGCTTTTATATTGCCTTCCGAAATAGCTTAAGTTATTTTTCTGGAAGGTGTTTCTTATCTTGATTAGTATGAAAAAGCGGAAATTAAATCGGTTTAACTTGCTTTTTTTTAGTAATGTTTTTAAAGATTAATCCGCTTTTTTTTCCTCCGTTAAACTTGTTTTGAGCTGCTTTTAGTTAAGTTTATGTGCAATGTTAAAGGACAAAATCAACAGAGCTGCAAGTTGAATAAATGAGCTGATTTCTCATAATTTACAAAAAAGAAAAAAATTCTCAAGCATTTACAAGTTTGTCTGAAATAATTTTGAAAAAAAGTTTTCAAATAATATCAAATACTTGGTAAAAATTAGCTGCGAAATAAAGCGTTTTTTCAGAAACGTATCTTTTTAAATCATTTTTACTAATTTGACAATGAAAGTTCAAAACTCATGATAAGTCGCCATTTCCTGTTTATCTACATTTCAAAAAATCCTAGCATGTTCTCAAAATATACTCGGTTTTTATTTTAAATTTCTATAAATTCACGATTGAATTGCTATGTAGTTTTAATTAATGTTTGGCATGATATGTGTGGGGAAAATTATGTACTTCTTATCCTATTGATCGTAAACTAACCACTTATTTAAATATTCAGATTAAAAATATAATATTTATATGTGTTCGTATAGTATAGTATACTTCAACATTGCTTGTGCCCGTAAAATCCACCAATTGTGTAGTCTGGTTTCAACCTATTAATCATATAATTCTTACAAATAAACATTAGAAATCAATATTCTCAAAAGATGAGACTTTTTTCTTAATTTTAATATTTATTAAAATTATCATTTGACTATTAAAATATTTACTAAATTTGCATTTACACTTCACACATAATATTTATATAGTCTAATCTTTCTTTCAAGTAAATTTTTGAGGCTGGTGTGACTGGTGTGACGACAGGTAATGGGTGTAATTTTGATCGGCATAAGAGCCACATTCATAATTGGAATTAAAATTCCTTGTGAATGATAAACTGGTTACCCGTGCTTCTTTCAATTTTACGTTAAGCCGTCTTTGGCTGCCATATCTGCTGGCACTTACAGCACGAACTCATCCTGGTCCTCCAAACTGTCTTTGCACCAAGCTATGTGACTGCTGTTTCACTTCTGAATATCTTCACCCACTTCACTGCATCTCATTCCTCAGACTTAAATTTTTTCTGCACTCATGCCTCTCTCATTCTTCTGCTTTTCTCAATTCTCACTGAATTCGGCTCGTTTATTATTGCCCCGTCTTCATATGCCCATTGGCTGACGAGCTTATGTGAGGGTCTTTCTTATTGGCCCTATTGCTTAACAGCCTGCGGTATCGGAAACTTTTCATTGGTCACATTACGTCACAGTCCGCGATCCGAAACACCACGTGATCCCTCTTCGTGTGTGGGACCCTTACGTTGCATCATAAATTACTATAAGACTTTTTATGGCTTAGTCATAAACCATATAGAGTTTAACGCCAACTCTTGCCGTCGGTTGGCTTCAGTAATTGTTAGAATCAGCAAATGTTTTATTGCTTAGACTTCGACTTGACGTTTATTTCTTGGTACCATAGTACCCTATTAAACACATATCACCTGTTACCGTCTATCTTCACAATATGTACGATGTTCTTGTTATCAACATATATATTAGCAATTATTGTTTTATCAATAGCAGATTTTTCTTTTTATGTAAAACTATTGATGTTCAAAAAGATAGTTTGTATAATGCATTGTCAAGAAGTAGAGAGAAAACACTACGTATCTATCTCTCTCTCTTTTTTTTTCTATAAATATCGTTCATATTTCAATCCTTTATTACCAGCAAAACAATCAATTGAGATTTATAAGTATTGCATTCGATAATAACTTTATTATTAATGATCTTACAATAAATTTTCAGAAATTAATGGTATTTTAAGAAACACGGCGAATTTTGAGAAACAAATCACCGCACGCGAAAATTTCTTACGTAATTCAGGATCAATATCTTTAAATAATCTCAGCGACATAAAATTAAAAAATTCTTTAATCCTAAAATCTCCTTACATAATCTCAGCTTTATCAAATCCCTTTACCCCCGTTTTTTTCACTTTATACCTTTTCTCCTTTTCGGACATTTAGTTAAGTGATTTGTATTGAATGCGTATTATTTCCAACTGCCCCTTACACATTTAACGTTCTTATATAACAAGAAAAATAATTCGTAGGCAGTGCATGTCTCTCCTTAAATAGTCCAATTAACTCCCTTCTTTTTTATTTATTTTCATTATTTTTAGCGTTATAAACAACAAATGGAATATATATTTATTTAAAATTTAACTGAATTGAGATTTAAAACAATTTTGCTTTCTTTTGGCTACTTGAACCCATTTTAAAATGACGCCAAGTTGCAAAACCGCACCTATACCGAAATACCCTGATAATGGTAAATTCCTTCTCTAGAAAATGCACTCGGCGTGATTTGGGATTTAAAGCAAGAACAAATTGCATTCATTCATTAAATTTGTCAAAAGACGTATTCACCTGCGGCGCGGAACGCTGCGCTCCCCCCGCTACGCAGGCATAATACGTCCTGAATAAGCACCTAAACGCACATTCACCCGCTAATACGACCGCATAAGTTATTACTTCGATTTCTCATAATAATCAGAGAAATTACAAACATTTTTCAATTTCGAACATCGTAACATTACTGTTCCTCCTTAGCACTTTCCATCGAAAGCACAAAGTAAAAATAGGACACAGTGTTTCTGCATTTCAAACACAAATAAACAAATAATTTTCGAACCCAAAAATTAAATACCATTTTGTGACGTCACGACTTCCGAGAATGCAATGTCTTTATGAAACACGAATCAATGGATACGTTCCTAGCTGCAAAGTTAAGAAGCCGGAGATTTGTTTTCCTATTGAGAATGAAACTAAAAAAGAAAAAACTCCCCGTTCAAGTTCGTAAAATGGGATTCCTCTAAGTTGCTGTGGTATATTTTAGAACTTATGAGAAGTTTCATTGCAAGTTTAATTAAAATGTAACAAAGAAGTCACTTGACTAATTTTTATTATAATGCGAAGATGTCGTTACATATTCACGACAGAAATTTAAATTGCGTGTGTCTCTAATTTTAAAATGCAATAATTACCAATATGAAATCTCATGCACTACGGATATTTTGGTGAATTTTAAATATTTTTTGAAGAAGATTTGGTTTAACATTCGTTGAAAATATAGTTTTCAAGTCTCTCCGATTGTGATAAGAGGGAAGCTCTGCAATAGTGTTTTCGGTGATTGAGGAATCGCTCCAAATTATATTTTAACATAAAGCAACTAAGAAACTGCAAAACAATTTGACATAAAGTATCTCTGACATAAAGTATCCTTACATAAAATATCTCTGTACTAAATTTCGCATAGCTGTGACATGCTTAGATTTTCCGCTTTGAGACCAATAGATAAAAAATCTGATGTGGGCAACACATGACTTTCCTTATATAATGTAATGAATTTACTACTTTTCAGTAAAAAAAATAGGTTTTTTCTTATAGTAGATACTAATATTCTTTCCAAGATATTGAATTTTCGACAATTAGTCGTCATTTTCATTGATTTAGCGTCATTTTTATCCATTTGGCGAGATTTTCGATAATTTGGCAACATTTCAAAAAGTCGCCAAGTTGGCGACATTCCGCCAAATTCGTCGCCAAAATTTTGCCAAGCGTTATGGACGAAAAAATAAGTTGTTCTTACAGCAGATAAATGACTATTGGCGTTCAAATACAAAAGTATTACTAAGTATCTTTTTTCATGAATGGAACGAGCTAGATCCACGAGAGTGATGTCACCCAATTTATCGCATGGTATTACATAAGAAAAGTGAACATGTTTCTCAATAGGAAATATTATTTTTCATTTTATATGACTTTTTAATAAATTTTTTGAAAAATGTGCAATATCTCGAGAACGGTTCATGTTAGCGTTCTAAAATTTATGTCAATCGCTTTCTAATGAAAAATTACATAAGAAATGTCTATTTGCGTAACTTTATTAGTGGTTTCGATTTTTTGACGATTTTTTCAAAATTTTATTCGAAAATTTGGGGGGTTCTGAACATTCAATTACGTATAAAAACAGCAGGCTTCCAGTGTTTACGGATTGTGATTTTTGTACCAAATTTGGTTCGAATCGGTCCATTCGTTCGTCAGTTATCGTCTCCACAGACTCACTGACACACACACACACATACTTTCACACACACACACACACACACACAGACATCACTTCAAAAATGCTTGATTGGTGTCAGGGATGCTTGAAACGTGCTCTCCCGTCGAAAACTCGATTTCGAATTTTCGACCCCGTCACAATACTTTCCTTATACATTATGTATATAAGGAAAGTAACAAACAGACATATGTATTTCTTTATTATTATAGATAAGTTTTTTTTATTCGCTTTGCTATCGAAATGCACACATCAAACAATCTAACTTATATAATTAAGCGCATTTATTACTTATTATTAAATATTTAAGTTTTTGAATGCTATTTTGTAAAATAGACACTTCTATTTTACAAATTCGCACTAAAATATAATGTTCACAAGTATAATACATTGTTACCCTGTTTACATTCTTTCGGACAGATAGTTTTTGAGTTCGAATGAATAAATACGTCACAATAAAATACTATTCATATTTTTAAATATCCAAAAAATCTAAATTCACAGAAAACCTTAATTCAAAATTTCAGGTCCCTTTCAGTACTTTTCTTATACATATACTATGTATGATAGCACGTAAGAATTAGAAAAAATAAAGATTTCACGCTTTTCAATTGCCATCTTAACTGACTTTATTTTTTCGTTCATAAGAAGCCAGGAACGTGTTTTTCGTCTGGACTACCATAAAAACGGAAATTAAATAATTTTAAGCTGCTCTTTCGAAAAATATTTTTAAGATTAACACTTTTTTTCTCCACCTCAAAACTTATCCTGCGTTTAATTAAATTTGGGTTAGAAGTGAAAAGACAAAATCAAATTTGTTGCAAGTTAAATAATTGAGTTAGGCAGGCCTCATTAATCACAGAATTAAAATTAAGTTAGAATACCGTCTGACGCCAGAAGTTTAGCTTATGACTTGGAACAGAGGATGAATTGGTAAGTTGGTAATGTAAAGCATAGTAATTACATTAGAACTTTGATTATCTAACCCAATTGGGACCTAGATTCGGATTACCGAATATTTCGGATAACCGAAATTTTTTTAAAAAACCCCACAAATTTAAGAACGTAAACAAGAAAATAAAATCAATCATGAAAATAATGATTCAATCAGGTATTTAATTGCAATTATTGTTAACTTGAATCACCACATTTGTTGTTGTTGTTGAGACCCAGACCGTCCGACCTACCAGAGAGATATAAGGAAACCGTTTGGACGGCCGGAAAGTGCCACCCAATTTAGACCGGAACCCAGTGGGGGGAGGCATCCACAGGGACCGTACCCTCCTTCCCCTACCACTAACCTCTCGGAAGGACTTACGGACCCACATGTTTAACGTGATCGTACTCAGCATGAACACGGCGACAGTTGTGGCAGCGTGCAAATCCAGCGCGCAAACCACCGGGCTACCGCGCCCGATATGTGCAACAGCACGCGGTGTTCCCAGGTGGTCACCCACCCAAGTACTAACCGCGCCCGATGCTGCTTGACTTTGGTGATCTAACGAGAACCGGAGTTTTCAGCAGGGTACGATCGTTGGCTACCACATTTGTAAATCAAATCTCAATAAAAGAGAGGAAGATTGCATGAATACTTTGCGCTCTAATCCAAATATCACTATAAATAAAGCTGATTAAGGAAATCAAATTGTTGTATTGGATAAATATGTATATGATGAAAAATTGGCAATTTGCTCGCCTACCAAAAAATATCCTAATAATAGTGAATTAACTAAAATTAGAAATGTTGACAAATCTTCTAGAATTAGAATCATTTTATAGAAGTAATGAAATAAGGCCATATATCGCACAGAATTATCGCATTAAATTTATAAACATCAATGTGCAATTTCACGAACATAAAGAAACGAGTTTTATTTGCTTTAGGTTGTTCATACGACATTTTGTGGGCAGTGGTTGGTTTTCAAATGCACATGCACGAAAGGTAATAGGGCATTTCAGCATCTTTCTTCCTGATTCATTCGTAACAGCAAGCGTTTAGGAAGCGAACCTTCCAATACAGTCTTGCCCCATCGCAGTTGTAGACTTGAGCTGCTGTTAAACCTTTGTCTTGGACAATTTTTTTAAAATACTTTGTATTGAACTTAGTTGCTTCTTAGGTCGTCTTTGATATTAAGCTGACGAATACTCTGTCTCGACATAAAACGCTGCAACCAATCGTTGCTTGCTTTGAACTATTGGCTGTTTTTCAGATTTTGATTAAATCGTTAAGCTCTCTTCAGAATCATGAAACCAAAATTGAGACACGTTAAACAAATGAGGTGTGGGGGGGGGGGGGACTGAAAAGGGTTCGGTTGATCGAGAGTTTCGGATAATCGAGGTTCTATTGTATCTTTAATTTTGTTAACGAATTTAGCTATATTTCATTTATTGGTGACAAACATTCATTTATCATCAAATTCTGGAGGAGAATATGGTGTTCACTAAGGATTTCTACTTCCGGTTTTTATTTTCTTCAAGTTCAAAAATTTTTCTTGAGCTAAAGCTTAGATGATGATTGATATGAATTCAGCAGCAAATCATGAAGGAGGTATATGGGGTTCACTAAGGATTTCTCTTTCAGAGATTTTCACGTTCGGTTAAAAAAATGTCTTGAAAAGTCTCTGTCTCAGAATTGGGTATAGATAGAGACTGATATGGATTCAGTATGGAATTTTTGAGTGTGTGTGTGGAGAGGGGATTAACTAAGAATTTCTACTTTTAGTTCTGGTGATGTCATTTTCGACATTTCCGAAAATTAGTATGACTGTACGAAATAACAATGAAAAAGAGAATAAAAATGCTTAATAGTTCAGTCAAAAATGTGTATACACCATCTGTCACGATATGGAAATTACTTCACAAATTTCTTTTTGAAATTAAAGTTTAGTGTGACAAATGAGCTTAAAAAAATAATTTAGTTACAATTTGCTTTTTTGAATTATTTGTATACTCATTTAATTTTAAATGGAGAGCAAAGGAGTCAAAAACTCGAGTAGTATTGGTTAGAAAAAAAATATTTAGATTTTTTTTATCTTTTTGCAATAACTTTACAAGTTGATCATTTGCCAGTACGTAACAATGTGGCGTCACGGTTGCTTGTTTACTGTGTTCCCAACTTGGACGAAATAAACGTCGGTGTAGGTAATAATGGGACCAGTATTTTGAACACATAATTATGATGGGCTTAATATTCACCTAAAATTGGCTAAAAATGTAGATTTACAATATAATTTTAGGAATATTAACCTAAAATATTTTTCTGGGGTTTTACACCCTTACCTCTCTAAAAAAAAACACGGTTCCTTTACATGCTTCGAACGGAGGCCAACGGCCGTACCGTGCTGAAAACACCGGTTCTCGTTAGATCACCGAAGTCAAGCAGCATCGGGCGCGGTTAGTACTTGGTGGGTGACCACCTCGGAACGCCGCGTGCTGTTGGCCATCTCGGGTGCGGTATCCCCGTGGTTTGCGCGCTAGATTTGCACGCTGCCACAAATTCCGCCGTGTTCATGCGGAGTACGATCACGTTAAACATGTGGGTCCGTAAGTCCTTCCGAGAGGTTGGTGGTAGGGGAAGGAGGGTACGGTCCCTGTGGATGCCTCCCCCACTGGGTTCCGGTCTAAATTGGGTGGCACTTCCCGGCCGTCCATACAGTTACCTTACACCTTTCTGGTAGGTCGGACGGTCTGGGTCTCAACAACAACAACATGCTTCGAACGGATAAATATATTTGCATTAAATTAGCACACGTGGCTAAAGGTACGATAAAGGTTGCAATTGCCACGAGGAAAAATAAAAATATGTCAAAACTATGGAAGTAAGAAGATGAGTTGCAGGATATAAAGATGGAATGAAAAAAACCACGGAGGAAAGAAAGAATAGCAGAAAAATATGGGATGAATTGAAGGAAACCATGACTTTAAGAGATCGCATAAGACAGCAAATAGAAACAACCGCAGCTATCCGTAGATTCCGAACTTGCATGAATAAGTGAGTTTGAGCTTCTTGTTTATCCTGAAGAAGAAGGGTGTCTTTCACATCGGTTTACTTTTAAATTTTATCACATGCTATATTTATACAAAAATGTTATATTAATTTAAAAAAAAATTGTAATATGTGTTCTTAAATTTCGATTCAACTATATTTTAATACAAATAAAATATATCCTTTGAATTATTTGGAGAATAAATTTATAAAAAATAATTTTTGATGAAGAAAGATTATAGGAAATTTTATTACATTAAATTATATGAATTGCAAAGATTTTATTTCTCTGCATTTTATTAAAGCAGCAGTTGTTTTTAATACTAAAATTTAATTTTATCTCTAAATTTTGCTTTTATAAAAGAAGTTTGCTTGTAAGCGAAGTTCGCATTAACATTTAAAAGATGTTTGTTTTACTCTCACCAAATATTACTGCAAAATTTTCCGTTTTTTAAATGAAGCAAAAAATGAAATTAAATATTAAAAAAAAATCTGTTGTGGGCAACACATGACTTTCCTTATATAATGTAATGAATTTACTACTTTTACAGTAAAAAAAGTAGGGTTTTCTTATAGTAGATACTAATATTATTTCCAAGATATTGAATTTTCGACAATTAGTCGTCATTTTCATTGATTTAGCGTCATTTTTATGCATTTGGCGAGATTTTCTTTAATTTGGCAACATTTCAAAAAGTCGCCAAGTTGACGACATTCCGCCAGATTTGTCGCCAAAATCTCGCCAAGCATTATGGACGGAGAAATAAGTTATTTTTACAGCAGATACATGACTATTGCCGTTCAAATACAAAAGTATTACTTAAAGCATCTTTTTTTATGAATGGAACGAGCTAGATTCACGAGAATGATGTCACCCAATTTATCGCATGGTATTACATATGAAAAGTGAACATGTTTCTCAATAGAAATTTTTTTTTTATTTTATATGATTTTTTGATAATTTTTTTGAGAAATGTACAATATCTCGAGAACGGTTCATGTTAGCGTTCTAAAATTTATGTCAATCGTTTTCTAATGAAACATTACATAAGGAATGTCTATTTGCGTAACTTTATTAGACGTTTTGATTTTTTGACGATTTTTTCAAAATTTCATTCGAAAATTTAAGGGGGGTTCTGAACATTCGATTGCGTATAAAAACAATAGACTTCCAGTGTTTACGGATTGTGATTTTTGTACCAAATTTTGCTCGAATCGGTTCATTCGTTCGTCAGTTATAGTCCCCACAGGCTCACTGACACACACACACACACACACAGACATCACTTCAAAAATGTTTGATTCGTGATCAGGGATGCTTGAAACGTGCTCTTCCGTCAAAAACTCGAATTCGAATTTTTGACCCTGTCACAATACTTTCCTTGTACATTATGTATATAAGGAAAGTAAAAAGGTGAGTAAATTTTTTAAATAGTAAGTTAAAAGTTAGAAATGTGAACAACTGTGAGAAAGTGAGCATGTGGGATCCCTAAACTTTGCATTTGCACATCGTCAGTAGGTGGCAAACATGGAAAAACTTTGAACAAAATGAATTTAATGTGTTTTATTTGTGTTTATTACTATTAAAATGTACATTTTTGATTTGTATATTATTTAAAAATCTAAATACTGTTATTAATTATATCATTTATTGTATATTTCATGTGCATTCTTTTCAGTGACTTATTTAGTAAATAGAACATGCAAATGGCAAACAGTGAGAATGTTAGTTGAAAAAATAGCTAATAATGGAATTTGGTAAATGAATAACATTTAAATTATAATTAACGAGGAGGATTAATCATGCATAAAGCATTGATTATGAAACACTTTCCAATTGATATGAAATTTTATTTAAACAATTGTAAAAGGCGATACATTCAGCACTGATATTTTTTAAATTATACAAAACTACAATTATTTAATAAACTTGAAAACTTAAAACATCATCCAAACAGACAATGTTATAAATCGTCTACTTCTCTATATAGAACCAATGAATATTTTATTTATGTCACTTATATTCCAGACTTCAGAGTTAAATAATTTTGCATTAAAAAATTCAGCAATTCTTTCGCAACTTAACTTGCAATCGCTTGATTTGTTTACATTCTGAATACGCTAAAATAGGTTTCGTTGTAGAAAAATTTAAAGTTTAGTGATCATTTAAAATAAAATATATTGTAACTGATTAGGCACAGAATTTAGATACACAGATAATATGCAAAAATAAAGCGGTTTTAGGACGAATGCAACATTAAATATAAATATAAATGTTCCTAAAAAATCACGATTTTCACTAAGCGAAAAAAATGGATGCTATATTTTATTTTGCAATGTATTACATGATCTCTTCATATAATATGGGTGTAATTATTTCAATTTTTATTTAAAAAACAACTTACCATATTTTGCTGAATTTTTTTTTACACATTTTACATGATAATTTGAATATTTCTTAAAATTTTCGAAGCAATTTATGAATTTTAACTCCACTTAAAAATATTTGAAAATTAGGTCTCATAGGGTTCAATGTATTTCATTTTTTCGTCTCGCGTTAAATCCAAATCTAATTATTTTGTTACATTCCTATATGTACCACGGACCGTCTTAACAGCATATTTAAATTTCATTTTGATAAAGTCATTTTTACGAAAGTTATCGTGAGAACGGACAGACAGACAGGCAGATAGAAAGAACAAATTCATAAACACTTTATAACTATGTTGGAAAGTGTTAAAAAATTAAAAAGTGCTTTGAAACGTTTATTACTGCCTGGGTTACCCAAAGATTAATTTAATCAATATTTCTTACCTACAGGACTATGGTGTTGATAGGAAAAAGTATTTTTTGAAAACTGTAAAGGCTGATACTATGGACGTTTCAATATAGTAACTTTTGCATGAATTTCAAACACAGGATCAAAATGTGGTAATGTATTTGATAGCTTGGCGATTTTTATCTCCTCTTAGTTGGTGGCGTTATTTTGTTCGCGAAATTTAGTTACTGATTGAATTCGAAATCCATGTACTTTTAAATCAATTAAAATCTTTTCAAATTAATATAAATATTTACACATAATAATATATCCTTCCCGGTCGTCCATCTTGTTGCTCCAAGTCCTCTGGACGAGCCGGACGGCCTGGGGCTTTCACACATAATAATATATAAATATTTTTGTTTACATTTAGATTTTTTTTAATATTTACTATTTTCCTTTAATCCTTGTTTAGAAAATGATTTTAGTCTGCTTGCCATCTTGGTACCTTCGTTGACTGGCTCTCAGGGGAAGATGCTATTTTCCCCTCTTTGCTATGGTTATATTATTTTACAAAGTTCACTATTTATGCAACAAGGTAAAAAATAATAACGTAAAATTTAATCACTCTTTCGTATTATGTTCCAAATTAACTTATACTGTTCTTTTGGAAGCTATCAGAAATTTATTTTTCATTTGGAAAAAACGGAAATTAAATAATATTTTAGTTACTTTTCAAATGATTTTTTCTTAAATGAATCCAT
Organism: Amaurobius ferox; assembly: GCA_951213105.1. NCBI lineage: Eukaryota > Metazoa > Arthropoda > Arachnida > Araneae > Amaurobiidae > Amaurobius > Amaurobius ferox. The sequence continues at coordinate 106,455,520 of OX578139.1, read as the reverse complement.
TTTTCTTCTTAGTAATCCTTTTTTAGATTTAATGTAGTTTAATGCATGTCGGGTGGCAAGGAAGTGGATTGAATATGAGTTTAAACTAAATTTCGAATCTTTAACGCCATTACAATATTTTTTTCGTACGTATGGATATAAATCTGTCTAAAGAGAACGAATGGGGTAATTCCATAAGTTTAATTCCAAATAAAAACTTCATTTTACATTGATTTAGTTATGGGATTTATTGATTTTCGAAACAACAAAAATATCAAGCAGAATTAAACTATATCTAATCTTGAGAATATTTCGCCCTTGCTGATTTCCGCATAATTTATTATTTCCGTATACGTAAAATTAAAAAATTTGATGTGGGCAACACATGACTTTCCTTATATAATGCAATGAATTTACTACTTTTACAACAAAAAAAAATAGGTTTTTCTTATAGTAGATATTTATATTCTTTCCAAGATATTAAATTTTCGTCAATCAGTCGTCATTTTCATTGATTTAGTGTCACTTTTATTTTTTTGGCGAAATTTTATTTAATTTGGCAACATTAAAAAAAGTCGCCAAGTTGGCGACATTCCGCCAAATTCAGCGCCGAAATCTCGCCAAGTGTTATGGACCGAGACATAAGTTATTCTTATAGCAGATAAATAACTATTGGAGTTCAAATACAAAAGTATTACTCAAGGTATCTTTTCTCATGAGTGGAGCGAGCTAGATCTACGAGAATGATGTCACCCTATTTATCGCATGATATTATATATGAAAAGTGAAAATGTATCTCAACAGTTAATATATATTTTTTAATTTATGGGATTTTTTGGTAAATTTGTTTAAAAAATGTGCAATATCTCGAGAACGGTTTATGCTAGCGTTCTGAAGTTCATGTCAATCATTTTTCAAAGGGAAAATTACATAAGAAATGTCTATTTGCGTAACTTTATTAAAGGTTCTGATTTTTTGATGATTTTTTCAAAATGTTACTCGAAAATTTAGGGGGGTTCTGAACATTCTATTACGTTTGAAAACATTAGGCTTCCAGTATTCAGAAATTGTGATTTTTGTACCAAATTTCATTCGAATCGCTCCATTTGTGCGTGAGATATCGTCTCCACAGACTCACTGACACACACATACACACACACACACACACACATACACACACACACACACACACACGCATACTTTCACACACACATACACACACATACTTTCACACACACACACACACAGACATCACCTCACAAATGTTTGATTCGTGATCAGAGATGCTTGGAACGTGCTCTTCCGTCGAAAACTCGAATTCGAATTTTCGACCCCGTCACAATACTTTCGTTATACATTATGTATATGAGGAAAGTAATAACATCCATAATTGTTCTTCTTGTATATTCAAATGTTTTTTAAATACCAGAAAATAAAATAAAAGAAATTAATTTAAATTTCGATGTTTTAGCTTCACATAAAATTCAAAGTCTGACTCCCTGATTTAAATAAAGAAAAAAGAAAAACATATTGTGGAATAAAAATAACATATCTAGTTTCTGTAAATATCTCTAATTAATTCAGGTATACCGCCAGCTTTTATAGTTTTTTTCTTTCTCTTTAGTTTTCTAATCATTTCTTTTGGTATTCATTTAGTTAAGTGAATTGTGCAGAATTCACTTTAGTTCTCCTAGCTTACGAAGTATAACGGTTCTCATATAGCATTAGAAACAAAAAAGTGACTTCAAGGCTTTCCCGCTTTCAGATTTTCTGCAAGAGTAATTTAATTTGTTTCTCTGGAAGACACCGGATTTTATTTTATCTTAATTGTAAAAGAAAAAAAAATCCCGGAAATTAAAACAATTTTAGGCTGCTTTTACGAATAATACTTTTAAGATTATCCCGTTTTTCTTCTACGTACAATTTATTTTACGCCTCCTTCAGTTACAATTGTGTTAAGAATAGAAGATCAGTTAAGTTTGAAGTTGCTTAAATCAGTTAAATTGCTTAAATGAGTTTGTTAGGCTTTTATTTATCGCCCAATCACGTGGGGGCAATGTTGTCTGAAGCCCAGAAACACCAATATTGTGCCAGTATTATACAGGGTGTCCCAAAAACATTGACCTTGGCTTTTATTCCTTAAATATTGATCTTAGACATATGTAATGAATTGCAAAGTTGCGTAATAAAGGTACAGAATTTTATGAAATCGATAAAAATTTTCAGGGAAGATTAAATTTGAAGAAATACAAAATTTAAAGTTTTATACGGCCCCCGTACTAAACATTTCCAATAAGTAAAATGTGCCCCATACACACTAATAAGGTGATGTACAAAATTTCAGCATTTTATCGTAAAAAGTCCCAGATATATGTTTAAACAAAGTTGGTGAGCAATTAATCGCAAATTAAAATGTAAATGTTTACGGTAAGAGTGCAGATGACGCAGCGCAGAAATGCATCATAGGCAAATAATATCTGCCTCTTATGGTTTCAAATTCAGAAGAAAGTTTCAATGTAAAAGAACATTTTAATGAGAAATGTTTATATAGACAGTTGGAATTCTAGATTGCAATTGAAAAGATACAGTGTAAAAATTGTACACCGTCCCCCCAAAGTTAAGGACGAAATGTAAATTCTACGACAGGGAGTATATGAGTGAATATTATTGCATGAAGCTTTAAAAACTTCCTTGAAGTTAAAAAACTTCCTGTATAACTTTGAAAACTTCCTTAAAAAATAGGCATATGTCAATAAAGTGACTGCAATTGTTTTGAGGGCGTATTATGCTTCCTTTCTCAAGCAAAAAGAAACAAAAACAAAAACAGTGTGCGTTCTTAACAACCACTATGAATAATCTATGACTGGAGAAGCAAAAATAAATTCAAACAGAGCTAGAACATCCAAAACGGAAATTCGTTAGCGGGTGGTATCAGCCATTGAAAACAAACAACCTATTTCAAACTTATCAAACAGCTTATTTTATATCTCATTCCAATGCTTAAAATTTTTCATTCTTAGAATTTCCTCGTCTTCATGTGTGAGTTAGAAGGAGGGGGGGGGGGGCTTTATCGGCATTCTACGACAGGGAGTATATGAGTGGATGTTATTGCATGAAGCTTTAAAAACTTCCTTAAAGTTTAAAAACTTCCTGTATAACTTTAAAAATTTTTCATTCTTAGAATTTCCTCGTCTTCATGTGTGAGTACGAAGGAGGGGGGGGGGGCTTTATCGGCATGTGATGATACGTTTATGGTTGATATGTGTTCAATGGTTGATACCAACGGCTAGTGAATATTCGTTTTGAGTGTGCTAGCTCTGTTTGGATTTCTCTTTGCTTGCACTGTTGCAGGTCTCTCTTAGCGATTGTTAAGAGCGCATATTGTTTTTCTGACTTGAGGAAGGTGGACTTCAAGTCTACCTTCCTCGGGCATTTCAAACACACTCGAAATAATTGTAGTCACTTAACTCACACATGCATGCTTTCTTCAAAGAAATATTGAAAGTTATATTCTCATAAGCAGTAGTTATATTTCTTGTGACAAACTCCTGTGGTCTTCGAGTAGAACATACAAATACCGAAACGCGGGCCAAAAAAATATTGGCTACCCTCCAAATTTGAAAATTAGACATTCGTTAGAAAAGATGCGTTTGCGTCTAAGAAGTTCATTGCATTTTTTACGGGGTGGGTCACCCCAGTGGTTAGCCCGCGGCGATTTCCCACCTCGGACAACCCGAGTTAGATTATCGGCTTTTCCCAAAATATCCCCGTGTTCATGTGGAGTACGGTTACGTTGTTTATGTGGATCCGTAAGTCCTTCCCAGAGGCTGGTGGTAGGGGAAGGAGGGTACGGTCCTTGTAAATGCCGCTCCCCACTGGGCTTCAGTCTAAATTGGGTGGCACTTCCCGGGCGTCCAAACCTTACGCCTTCGGCTCTACGCCTTTAGTCCTACGCCTTCGATCCTACGCCTTCGATCGGATGGTCTGGGTGGAAGAAGAAAAAGAAGAAGAACATTTTTACGAAAGAGTTGGAATAGCCATCTCCTTCAGCATGACCCAGAGAATACGTATGTATTATCTGAAAAGGTGACGTGCTGTTGGGAGACTTGCCTCGTCAATCCAGCACGGAGAAGCACACCGTACTATCGCTTTTCCAAACTGGCTTGATAATATTAATTTTATTTATAAAATGTGCACAGATGGCTCCAAAATTGATGCACACGTTGCATCTTTGCATTTTTACATTCTTAAATATGGTGTATGGAATGAGGCCTTCTGTTATAAATGTCATGCAAAGAATACATTTTTTCAGGTTGAAATTACTACTACGGCCTACACGCCGTTAATTGAGCTGGTAAAAAAAAAAAAATTAAAGATCTATATTTACTTTAACAGCCATTTCTCTCACTTCTGCTTCTAATAAAGCGCTTCTTAAAAATTTCTCTTGAATTTAACATTGTATACTTTTTCTGAAATAATAATTTTTGTACCCGAATTTTAAACAAAACACAAAGTTGAATACAGCGAACTTCCATATCACATAATTTCTATTTATTTTCTGCTTAGTGTCTTATTCTCGTATTAAGTTTCGAATGAGTCTTCTTCTCTTAAATAAAAAAAAATAAATAATTGAGAGTAAAATAAATGAGATGGTTTTATTTAGTCAGTGATTTTTTTTTTATTCCGCTTGTTACGTGGTGATTTATTCTACATTTGGTTATACAGGGTTCCTATAGGAAAGTTCTTAAGTATCCCAATAATTTTGTAAGGAAAGATTCGTTAGTGTACACGTTATGTTTAAAGAGACCATGCCCGACTGAATAAAAGGGATATTAGCACCCATTGCGGAGTATTTAAAAGGTAAGGAAAACGAAACTGGGCAATAAAGTGAGATAGAAGAAAAAGTCAATTACAAAGTTGGATACAAAAAAAGACAATATTTATGCTATAGTTCTTTTCCAAAATCTCGAAACTTGTAAATCTCTAGGGAAATTTATGTGTTGAACTCATCAGGTTTTTTATATAGTAAATCGCAACTAAAGAGGTAAGTTTACTTTAAAATATATATTTCTATTATAAACGAGGCACCATGTTACCAACTATATTTTTTATTGTAGAATTGTATATTTTTTGTAAAAAACATTAAACGAAATTTTAAATTAAAATTTTGCAGGCTATTTTTTAGATTTTCTTAAAACTAATGATTTTGTGAAAGCGTTGCTATTATAAAGAGAACCGACAGAAATTGAATGCTACGAGATTCCTATTCGCAGTAGTTATTTAGTATTCACTTATCAACTTTCAAATGTATTCTGTGATGAATGAAAATATTCGGAGAATAAATGAGAAATCCATAAAATAAATGAGATGTTTTGCATAGTTATTATTTTCATTTAAAAATATAATATTTCCTTTTATAAAATTCTGCATTTTATAAAAAGGTTTCATATTACATTATCGTTATGCGTTATTCCAAATGTGTAGTTTTTGAAACTTCGGTTATGATTTCTACTGTTCATATATAAAATCTTGCATTTATAGTTTCAAACTCATTAAATTTCTGAAAATACTCATATTCAATATAAAATATCGGTTTTTATTAGAAATGTTTAAACAAGTTACGAGAAAGCAAAGTTGAGATTCTAGCATTAGATTTCAAAATGATGTATTTCAAAAATGGTATAAAAATTTATTTTATTTTGAAATTTATAATTGTAACAAGAGACGTTTTATTTGTTGTTTTCAGTAACTTTTAATAATTTATATGTCATAAAATATAAAAATATGATGGGGCTAACATTTGATTTTATCAACATATAAAACAATTATTCTGGAAGAAAGAGTTTAATTGGATATTTGTTTTCTTAATTGCATTATTAGCACATTTCTGATCATTTATTATCACACTCCTAACCATGGTTTTATTTACCATTAATATTACTTTCCTTATACATAATGTATAAGGAAAGTATTGTGACGGGGTCGAAAATTCGAATTCAGGTTTCCGACGGGAGAGCACGTTTCAAGCATCCCTGATCACGAATCAAACATTTTTGAGGTGATGTCTGTGTGTGTGTGGGTGTGTCAGTGAGTCTGTGGAGACGATATCTCACGAACGAATGGAGCGATTCGAATGAAATTTGATACAAAAATCACAATCAGTGAATACTGGAAGCCTATTGTTTTTAAACGTAATCGAATGGTTTGAACTCCCTAAATTTTCGACTGAAATTTTGAAAAAATCATTAGAAAATCAAAACATTTAACAAAGTTGCGCAAATAGACATTTCTTATATATTTCATTTTCCTTAGAAAACGATTGACAAACTTTAGAACTCTAGCATGAACCGTTGCCGAGATACTGGACATTTTTAAAATAAATTTATCAAAATATCCCATAAATTTAATACAATATATTAACTGTTGAGAAACATGTTCACTTTTCATATGTAATACCATGCGATAAATTGGGTGACATCATTCTCGTGGATCTAGCTCATTCCATTCATGAGAAAAGATACTTTGAGTAATACTTTTGTATTTGAACGCCAATAATCATTTATATGCTATAAGAATAACTTATTTATCCGTCCATAACGCTTGGCGAGATTTTGGCGACGAATTTGGCGGATTGTCGCCAACTCGGCGACTTTTTAAAATGTTGCCAAATTAATGAAAATCTCGCCAAATGGATAAAAACGACGCTAAATCAACGAAAATGACGACTAATTGAGGAAAATTCAATATCTTGGAAAGACTATAAGTACCTACTAGAAGAGAAACCTATTACTTTCCTTATATACATAATGTATAAGGAAAGTATTGTGACGGGGTCGAAAATTCGAAATCGAGTTTTCGACGGGAGAGCACGTTTCAAGCATCCCTGATCTCGAATCAAACATTTTTGAAGTGATGTCTGTGTGTGTGTGTGTGTGTGAAAGTATGTGTGTGTGTGTGTGTGTCAGTGAGTCTGTGGAGACGATAACTGACGAACGAATGGACCGATTCGAACCAAATTTGGTACAAAATCACAATCCGTAAACACTGGAAGCCTATTGTTTTTACACGTAATCGAATGTTCAGAACCCCCCTAAATTGTCGAATAAAATTTTGAAAAAATCGTCAAAAAATCAAAACCACTAATAAAGTTACGCAAATAGACATTTCTTATGTAATTTTTCATTAGAAAACGATTGACATAAATTTTAGAACGCTAACATAAACCGTTCTCTAGATATTGTACATTTTTCAAAAAAATTACTAAAAAGTCATATAAAATGAAAAAAAATATTTCCTATTGAGAACATAATCACTTTTCATATGTAATACCATGCGATAAATTGGGTGACATCATCCTCGTGTATCTAGCTCGTTCCATTCATGAAAAAAGTTACTTTGAGTAATACTTTTGTATTTGAACGCCAATAGTTATTTATCTGCTGTAAGAACAACTTATTTCTTCGTCCATAACGCTTGGCGAGATTTTGGCGACGAATTTAGCGGAATGTCGCCAACTTGGCGATTTTTTGAAATGTTGCCAAATTAACGAAAATCTCGTCAAATGGATAAAAATGACGCTAAATCAATGAAAATGACGACTAATTGTCGAAAATTTAATATCTTGGAAAGAATATTAGTATCTACTATAAGAAAAACCTATTTGTTTTACTGTAAAATTAGTAAATTCATTACGTTATATAAGGAAAGTCATGTGTTGCCCACATCAGATTTTGTTATGCTTGTGACACTATTAAAATAGTAAAAAGGTCGAAAATGTTACATTTCCGATTTTTTAACGTATAGGCATAAAATTGCTTTAAAAGCCTATTCCACCATGTTAAATATCTAGCTTGATTTGCTAGTGCAACTACATTCACAGGAGATGGATAACAATTGTAGCTTCTTTTATAATTTATTTTTTTTCTTAATGCTGTAAAGAAATATATTTTATTACTTTCCCCTCCTATATAGCGCATAATAGGGATAGTTGTTTAAATTATATATCAGATTTAAGTAATGATATACACATTTTGAGTATATCAGTACAGAAATTAAGCAATTTTGATGTTTAAACGGGCGTGTATGTATATGTGTGTGTGTGTGTGTGAGAGAGAAAGCGAAAAAGAAGGTAAAAGAGAGTGAATTAGAGAGAGAGATATATAGATAAAAGGGGAGAGATGAGATGAGAGAGAGACGAGGAAGAGAAGAGAAGTTAGATAGATAGAAAAATAGAGAGAAAGAAAGGGAAGAGAAGAAAAGCGATAAGAAAGAGAAGGAAAATAGATGAGAATGCGAAAAAATAGAGAGAGAAGTTTGAGTAGAGAAAGAAGATAGAGAGAAGAAAAGCGATAAGAGAAAAGACATGAGAGTGAGAAGTGAAGAGAGAAGAGAAAAGAGAGAGAGAGAGAAGAGAAAAGAGAGAAGAGAAATATATATATATATATATATATATATATATATATATATATATATATATATATATATAAGAGGGGGTTATGGGTTATAGATAGGATATTTTCAGTAAGAGCTGAGGGTTTTGAATTAAATTTTGTGATAACCGTACTATAAAGAATCAGGATATTTAAACGTGTTTGTGTGTGAGAGAGACTCTTTCGTTGCATCATTTATGTAAGATTTAAAGAGAAGAGATAGATACCGTTCATGAGAGATAATATTTAAAGGCGATCTATATGAAGTACATACATATAATATCTATTATATTCCATAAAGGATAAAAACATTTGAAGCACAAATTCGTCTTATAATTTGATTAGAATTTAGTTTTGAAATGCGTAACTTATAGAACGCAAAGAAAATGACAGTTAATAGATTTGGTGCTACTAGAGAAGTCTAGAATCTAGAGAAATCATTTAAAGTAAATATTTGAGGAAGTCTTGTTTTCTGTAAAAATTCAAGCCGATTGGGATTATTAAATAAAATATATTTTGTATTGACTGTTTCGTTTCTGTACTGAGTGAGTTTTGACTTCAACCTTTCGTCCACTTCTTTATCATTTCAACGAATTTACACCTATACCTTCCAAAGGCCGTCATTAGGTCCTCTTCCTAAGCGAAATGAATTGTTCAGGCACGCGATGCTAGTTTTTGTTTACTCTGGGAGCAATTTAGCTGGATGGTAGAAATGGAAAATGAATATACTCATTCCAACCGCGTAAAGGGAAGAGTTACAAATTTAATTCCATATCATTTTCCCACCGAATAGATCAATCCTAATTTTGCGATCTGAAATATTCTACTAGCATTTTTGCTTACATAGTACAAGTATAGAGATTACTGAAAATCCTGTAAAAGGGTTTTGATGTATACAGACGTTTCGATACTGAAAATAAGAATACAGTTTTGAAGTTATATATATAACTGTTTGGTGTGTTTTATGTGACAGAAATAATAAGAATTGTCTATATGAGAAAAAAGGAAGGAAGAAAAGAGAGAGAGAGAGAATTTGTATGTGTCTTTCAAAGTAATTGGGAAGTTTAAAAGAGCCGTCCAAACGGTTACCTTACACCTTTCTGGTAGGTCGGACGGTCTTGGTCTCAACACTTATTATTTGAACATATAATTTTCAACACGATATTCAACAGAAATATTCTGATGATATATCGAAACAAGAAAGATCAATCATGCTTAAAGCATTGATTATGAAACACTTTCCAACGTCAATGCAATTTTATTTAAAAAAGTCGAAAATGCAATACATTCCTCGGTAATAGTTTAAAACTTATCACAATACTACATTGATTTATTATATTTGAAAACTTAAACCTTCATTGAAAAAAATGAACTTCATTCAAATGGCGGCATTGAAATATAAATTGCCTGGTTTAAACATCTCTAAAATGTTATACATTCCTCGGTAATAGTTTTAGAATTATCATAATACTACGATAATTTATTATATTTGAAAACTTCATCGAAAACAACTGAAATAAATTCAAATGACGTCATAGAAAAAATAACACGCCTGGATCTCTCTATAAAAGCAGGATTTCATTCATAACTTTCTCCATTTCATTCATCACAATACTATAATAATTTATTTTATTTAAAAATTAAGACCATGGAGCTATAATTCATAAACTCTATGCTTAAAACTTCATCGAAAAAATCGTCCTTCTGTTTATAAAATCAATTAATATTTCATTCATATCAGTCATGCAGACTCCATGGACTGAATTATTTTGTGTTAAAAAAATACAGTAATTCTAATACAACTCATTCTACATATTTTGCTGTTTACATTTTACATAGGTGAAAAATAGGCTTAGTTGTAGAAATAATCAAATTTGAATGAGAATTTAAACTCAAATATATTGTCATTGTATTATTTTAGTATGTAGATGCACAGAATTTAAGCAAAAATAAAGTAGTTTCAGGACGATACAACACTCAATATGAATTAAAAAGAACTTTAAAAAATCACGATTTTGAAACAAGATGGATGCCATATATCATTTTGAAGTGGGTCATGTGATCGTTTCATATCATGGTCACGTGATCGTTTCATATAAGATGTGTAATTATTATTTTAATTTTTATTTAAAAAAACTACTGAATATATTTCGCTGAATTTTTTTTTATATATTTTATGGAACAATTTGATTATTACCTAAAATTTTGGAAGCAGTTTGTGAATTTTAAATCCGCTTAAAAAATGTTTGAAAAATTAGGTCCCATAGGGCTCAATGTATTTCATTTTTTCAACCCGGGTTCAATCCAAAACTAATTGTGTGATATTATTCATTTATATTCCCATAGGTACTACAGACCGTCTGAACAACATACTAAAATTTCATTTTGATTAAGTCATTTTTACGGCAGTTATCGTGCTAACGGAGAGACAGACAGACAGACAGAATGAATAAGTCATTTTTACGGCAGTTATCGTGCTAACGGAGAGACAGACAGACAGATAGAATGAACAAAGTCATAAACACTTTTCAACTTTGTTGTAAAGTGTTAAAAAGGAGGAAGATAGATAATAATTTGCAAGTGGGATGTCTTTTGAAGTAATTCCGTAATTTGAAAGAACTTTGGCATTGTTTTTAATTGTAAATTGGATCGACGGAAGAAATGCGTTGTGATTTCGAATAATATTATTACATATATTCTTATCAAAATAACCTCACCCGATTATGAAGTCTGTGTCAATGTGATTAGACTTTTTGTAAAAAGCAAATATATTGTATAAAATCAAGGCTTTTTGTCATTACAGTAAGTTTTGAGAAGGGGTCAAAAATTCAAATTCGTCTTTTCAACGCATTTGGTCGTTTTGAGCGCCCCTGAACTGGAATAGAGCGTTTCGAAGTGATGTCTGTGTGTATGTAAGTCTGTGCATGTTTGTGTGCGTGTCGATGAGTCCCTGGACACGATAGACCCATGACACGATATCTTATGAACGAATAAATCATTTTGAATTAGTTTTTTTAACACTTTACAACAAAGTTGAAAAGTGTTTATGACTTTGTTCATTCTGTCTGTCTGTCTGTCTGTCTGTCTGTCCGTTAGCACGATAACTGCCGTAAAAATGACTTAATCAAAATGAAATTTTAGTATGTTGTTCAGACGGTCTGTAGGACCTATGGGAATATAAATGAATAATATCACACAATTAGTTTTGGATTGAACCCGGGTTGAAAAAATGAAAGACATTGAGCCCTATGGGACCTAATTTTTCTAACATTTTTTAAGCGGATTTAAAATTCACAAATTGCTTCGAAAATTTTAGGTAATAGTCAAATTGTTCCATAAAATATATAAAAAAAAATTCAGCTAAATATATCCAGTAGTTTCTTAAATAAAAATTAAAATAATAATTACACATCTTATATGAAACGATCACGTGACCATGATATGAAACGATCACATGTCCCACTTCAAAATGATATATGGCATCCATCTTGTTTCAAATTCGTGATTTTTTTAAAGTTCTTTTTAATTCATATTGAATGTTGTATCCATCCTAAAACTACTTTATTTCTGCTTAAATACTGTGCATCTACATACTAAAACAACACAATGACAATATATTTGAATTTAAATTCTCATTCAAATTTGATTATTTCTACAATTAAGCCTATTTTTCACCTATGTAAAATGTAAACAGCAAAATATGTAGAATGAGTTGTATTAGAATTGCTGTATTTCTTTAACACAAAATAATTCAGTCCATGGAGTCTGCATGGCTGATATGAATGAAATATTAATTGATTTTATAAACAGAAGGACGATTTTTTTCGATGAAGTTTTAAGCATAAAGTTTATGAATTGTAGCTCCATGGTCTTAATTTTGAAATAAAATAAATTATTATAGTATTGTGACGAATGAAATGGAGAAAGTTATGAATGAAATCCTGCTTTTATAGAGAGATTCAGGCGTGTTATTTTTTCTATGACGTCATTAGAATTAATTTCAGTTGTTTTCAATGAAGTTTTCAAATATAATAAATTATCGTAGTATTATGATAGATTTAAAAATATTACCGTGGAATGTATTGCATTTTAGAGATATTTAAACCACGCAATTTATATTTCAATGCCGTCATTTGAATGAAGTTCATTTTTTTCAATGAAGGTTTAAGTTTTCAAATATAATAAATCAATGTAGTATTGTGATAAGTTTTAAAATATTACCGAGGAATGTATTGCATTTTCGACTTTTTTAAATAAAATTTCATTGAAGTTGGAAAGTGTTTCATAATCAATGCTTTAAGCATGATTGATCTTTCTTGTTTATAATTATCGCAATCAGCAAACAGTGAAAACATATTGATTCACAAATTTTTTGAATAAATTTATCAAAAAGTTACATAAAAGCAAAAAAAAAAAAAAAATTAAGTTTTGTTAAAAGCAAAAATATACTAATACATTACAAAAATATACTAATATTGTGTTTCAACACCAATTAATTTCTCTAAATCTTACTTATTACATTTGATATTAATTAAATACTAATATTATTGGGATTTAGACTTTAAATCTGCGTATAAAAATATTTTATCATTTCATTTTCCCACCGAATAGATCAGTCTTAATTTTGCGATCTGAAATATCCTACTAGCATTTTTGCTTACATAATACAGTTATAGAGATTACTGAAAATCCTGTAAAAGGGTTTTGATGTATACAGACGTTTCGATACTGAAAATAAGAATACAGTTTCGAAGTTATATATATAAATGTTTGGTGTGTTTTATGTGACAGAAATAATAAGAATTGATCTATATGAGAAAAAAAGAGGAAGGAAGAAATAAAAGAGAGAGAGAGAGAGAATTTGTACTTGTCTTTCAAAGTAATTGGTAAATTTAAAAGCACGATATTCAACAGAAATATTCTGAATATATAATATATCGAAAAAAGGAGAAATATAGATAATAATTTGCAAGTGGAATGTCTTTTGAAGTAATTCAGTAATTTGAAAGAACTTTGGTATTGTTTTTTATTGTAAATTGAATCGACGGAATCATTGCGTTGTGATTTCGATTTATATAATAGATACATTCTCTTATCAAAATAACCTCACCCGATTTTAAGAAGTCTGTGTCAATGTGATTAGACTTTTTGTAAAAAGCAAATCTATTGTATAAAATCAAGGCTTTTTGTCATTACAGTACGTTTTAAGAAGGGATCGAGAATTCAAATTCGACTTTTCAACGCATTTGCTCGTTTTGAGCGCCCCTGAACTGGAATAGAGGGTTTCGAAGTGATGTCTGTGTGTAAGTCTGTGCATGTTTGTGTGCGTGTCGATGAGTCCCTGGACACGATAGACCCTGGACACGATATCTTATGAACGAATAAATCATTTCGAATTAGTTTTTTTATGATTATTGCAATCAGCAAACAGGGAAAACATACTGATTCACAAATTTTTCGAATAAATTTATCAAAAAGTTACATAAAAAAAAAAAAAAGTATTGTTAAAAAGGTTGGCTGTTAATATCCAATATTATGCGATAAATTAATTAATATCATTTTCTAAGATATACCATGTTTCATTACAAAAATATACTAATATTGTGTTTCAACACTAACTAATTTCTCTAAATCTTACTTATTACATTTGATATTTATTAAATACTAATATTATTGGGATTTAGACTTTAAACATGCGTATAAAAATATTTTATCTACTTAAGGGGACTCAGGTGCCTTAAAAGTGCCATAAACAGAGTGAATTCCCATGTTTTACATTTTATTTAGTACCTCTTCTCCTATACATCGATAATATAAAAAATGTTTTTGGTTAATTAAGTTAATATCTAAAAATTTTTTGGCTAATAAGTTAATACCTAATTTTTTTGGCTAATTAGTTGATACTTAAATTTTTTTGGCTAATAATAGTTAATAACTAAAAAGTTTTTGGCTAATAAGTTAATACCTAATATTTTTTTGGCTAATAAGTTAGTATCTAAAAATGTTTTGGCTAATAAGTTAATATCTAAAATTTTTTGGCTAATGAGTTAATACCTAAAATTGTTTGGCTAATAAGTTAATACTTGTAGCATGTATGAAAATGTTTTCAATAAGGTGAATTTGACAATTATATTTTTAAAAATTGTATAATGTTCATGAATTCATTAGAATTTTATTTCGATATATGTTTCTTGCGCGCATGATTACAACAAAACTTTTTGCTTCCAAAAGCAAAAATACTGCTGATTAGGATGCAAAAGTATCCGTTCAAGAAGTTATACTCCAAAATAAAAACATTTGCACGATTAAAACTTTTAAAAATTAGATTTAAAATTTAAATTAATTAATTCCATTATTTAAATATTTGTTTTTCTATGTAATTTGTCACAAGAAAACGAACACGCCCATAAATAGCCCGATTAATCTGTTGCAAATTTCTTTCTAAATAAGGAAATTCTTTAACATAATTAATTATGCACGAACATTTTTTAAAAAGATGCATTATTTCCACTTTGATGGCATAAAAAATAGATATACAATTAGAGGATCAGTGCAATCCCGATACTTTCCACACAAAACAAGTATTTGACCTCTGAGCCAAAATACATAAATTCTTTAAAATGTATTTTATGCATTCACATCTACACAATATACAGTATACCTCCCAAATTGGGTCCAAATTGCTTCAGCGGTTTTTGAAATTCCGAATACAGCACAACGCGAGGAAAGTAAATCACGGAATATTGTTACAACATATTCTCTGAAATCGTGGTTGTGCTCTCCGGATTCAAAGGAACAATATATAGTAAAACAGCATTTAAATGCTCCACTATTTTCACAAAACAACCGATACTATTCCTAAAACAATGACGTATTTCATTTCACAAAACAGCAACTATGATTCTCAAAACATTGACGAATGTCACAGTTCAATGTAGCTCGTATCACGTCAACGTCACTCCAACTGAAGGATGACTCCTTTTATCGACTCTCGATAGGAACTTCTGGAAATCTCTCATATCTCGTAGAATATTGGTTATTTCAAGGTGGTATTCTTCGAGTAGGTCGCGACTATTCAACGGTGCTAAACCTTCGAGTAGTCGCCAAATGTGGGCAAATTAGTAATAAATCGCCAAATCTGATAACCCACTTCCGAACTTCAGCATCTGACAATTCTAGATTCACGTCATAGGAAAGGTTGCTTGTATAGGTGTTTTCTCCGTCAGGTTTTTAAAAGTGACTCCAGCGAGAGCATATTTCGTCACGTTCGTGTCAATATTAATTTATGAGCATTTTCAGTCATTCCCTAACACTCTCAGGTAAGTTTAATTTTTAAGCATAAATGTAAAAATAGGATTTAGAAAGTGGTTAAAACTTTATAACATCTTGGAAACACAATACACAATATCGAAAATTTTAATTAAAGTCGCCATACAATTTTCAAGAAACTATATTTCCATAATTAATTTTTATGAAGCGGAATTATAGACCTAAAATATGAGATTCAAATGCATACATAAAAACTAAATTTTAATGCACTAGAAATAAATGAAATGTGATGATTTTTTTAAATTCATAACGTTCTTTGTGTGCATTTTAATACTTTGCTCGAAGCGCTTGTGCTTTCTTCTCATTGAAGTTTGAAAACATTGTATTTATCAAATAATCTTTCGAGAGAATTCCTTTGTTTGGACTTTTGTAAGGATGAAATTATGAAAACGTGATTTTCTTTCTATCTCAATAATATGAAAAAAGATAAAAAATATTCTATTTTTGTAAAAAGTAAAATTGTTGTTTGCTAAAACTCATTTTGAAGAATATTTTGTCACCATTATTCGCAAAGCAATGTTGAAATGGTGTAAATTGTTTTCAAATGTCACGAGAAAATGCTCTCAGTGCAAGTACCTTGAAGTCGCAAATTATTACTGAAAATTCTAATTGAAATTTTTAGAAATGAAAAATGTTTATTTTGTTATAATATGAATATTTTTGACTGAAGCATTTTACGCGGTCCTGAGCTTTGAATATAGAAATGTGGTTGAAAATAAACAAATGTTCTTTGTCGCCGCCATTTTATTCTCTAACCCAGACCGTCAGATCTACCCGAAGTTGTAAGGTATTTTTTTCGTCGTCTGCAAGATCCAACGACTTAACATTCGTGAAATTTCAGAAAGCATATCAAATTCGTTAAAACTATAGCCGAAATAATTCGCGCCTTCAAACAATCTAGAAATTGTAATAGAAATTAGGCAGTAATTGAGCAATAAAATATGAAATTTGCCAAATATTATGAAATTTTAGAACCCCCTAAAATTCGCGTTGCGAAATAATTACTAACATAAGTATTACCTACCACTTATAAGCCGTAGACGGTCCCATATGACGCAGTTTTACGTTTATTACTGTTCATTTAAATAACCTATGAACTGACAACTAAGTACAAAATTTTTTTAATGTTTTTCTGGTAGACATATTTGCTTGGAACATAATGACAAAGCAGGGCATTATTTTAGACCCTCTCTTCATTAACAAGATTCTAAGCGCTGAGAATTACATTGAAGCTGCAACAAAGAGTATTGCCTTTCTCCGGCCGGGGAAATAGAGCATAAAATAAAATCCTGTATAGTATTTCTTTTGATACCAGAGAAAATATGGTTTCTGAAATATGGTTTCTAATTCCGTATTTCCAAGTTAAAGAATGTTTTAACAACTGTTAAACATAGTAGGAACATTGTGTGAGTTGCAGACACTGTGACTGAAGAGCACATATTGCTATGGAATGTTGTGTTGGTACATTATGCAAAAGATTGGAAAGAGATAGAAAGCTTTGTAGATACATAATTATATTCCATATAATTATATTCCATTCGGGTGATTTGAAACTCTCTGTACAAACTTTAATGAGAGATAGAGAGCACTAAAACAAGCATTTTTCATTAATGAATCCCAAGAAGTCACTTTTTGTTGCTAGATACCGCTGTTAAAAAGGGAAATATTGGGAAATATTACAGGGAAATATTGGGAAATATTAAAGGGAAATATTGTTTCTGTGTCGAAAATGTCTTTTGACAAAATTTAAAATCCATGCGTTTATGAAGATCGCGAAAGCAACACTTCTCAGCATTCGCGTGTTTTCGTCTGTAGGGTTGGCTCCAAACCGAGGTAATCTCATTTTCAACGAAACTGCTCAACCAGAGGAAGTTAACTTTGATACAAAGTTAGGTGAATATGCTAAGCAGAAAACAATATGTCGATTTTTATTTAATTTTGCGCGAGTGATATGCTCAAACGTCGTTTTCACGATATTGCAATATCTCGGATACTACGCCACCGAATGAAACCAAAATTTGTAGATATATCGCCAGTTATATGGTTATGAAACAATGTTGAGATTTTGTTTTTACGTATCGTGCCATGCCGTGCGTACAGTTTGTGTGCGCGTTTTACTCGACGGAATATCGTAACTAGTTTTTCGTCGAAACTACTCATATAACTGCAGTTGAATTTTATAAAAGTAGAGTGTTATATGATTGCAAAAATAACGAAGCGATTTTATTTAATTATCTACCATATCTTACGTTGAAGTATACAAAACCTGTGAGGGGATTTTTCATTTTATTGCAATATTCATTAATCTACACAAGACAATGATACCGAATTTGTTCTAGAAATAGGTTATTACATAAGTGGGAATGCCTCAGTATGAACGTGATAGTTCAGATACGAAGCGAAAATTGAGTATAGGGATACATCTTATCCATAAGGCTACCATTCAGAGTTCCTCCAGAGCACGATGCTAGCAAGATATCTGTTGAGGGTTATGGCACAATCTGTAAAAATTCTCCTGGTCAGGTGCATTTATGTGCAAGAAAATGTACATAGGACATAATTGTACACTTTGATTATCTATTTTTTAACTAGAAAACTTGGACAGTTTTTGTTCAAGTACAGCAATATTTTTTCCAAAATATTATTAGAGAATGCATTTTTTTACAAGATCACGTACGTAGAACACAGCTATGTATTTTTTTATTCATAAACCGAAAAAAACTTGAATGAACCGGAACAAGTACAGCCCTATCTTTTCAAAGTATTCTCGAATAGTGTACTTCTTTTCAATATCAAGCATGTAGAAAACAATTATGCATTTAATTTTTTAATTTTCTTGTTCAATATTTAAATTTACATCTCGTCTGATTCAGTTTCCGACCCATAGTTTTCTATGCTGTTTTGTGATTCATACTATATCATAGAGGAAGTGCAGTAAAGTTGTGCCTTACATTTTATTTTCTCTATGCAACTTTCTTAATGTTAAATCCAAAATTTTTTTTATGTCAAAACACTTTTTGATTAGTTCTCAAAGAGCTTCCTTTGTCAGAATCCATGAAAACAATTTTTTTAAAGGACATTTTCGAAGTTAGCAAAAAGTGCCAAAAATGATGCCCAAAAAATTATTTGATAAAGGGCTTTATATTTCGTAACCCCTATTTTCCCCCAATTTAAGATTCCAATATAAATGAAAATTTACGAATAAAATAAAACACACCTAAATTATGGCACAAAATGATTTATTTGAATATATTTATGTTTTTAAGGCAGAATGTTCATATGCAATATATTCATTTTTTTTTTGCTGCTGAGAATTCTACATGAACCCAACCACTGCTTTATTCGTACCCAATATGTTATTTTTTCTCTGCTGCCAAACATTTTACATCGACTCAAACACTGTATTGTTTATACCCAATATATTCATTTTTCTTCCGCTCCTGAACATTCTAGATGGACCCAAGCACAGCATTGTTCACATCTCACCTACAGTTTACATCAGCGATCTGATGATTTCTTTACATCAAAAAACAGGTAGACATCATCATTGTTAATCGGTTTATTAATGGGTTAAGTTTCCATTGTTGAGGAAACCGTGTGAAACCATGGAAACCATGAGGTCATGTGAAACTTCTGTGAAACCATGCAATCTTCTCCTAACTCCTTATCTGTTTTCTCAGGAAAATTGAAAACCTTCTCCGTTATTGTATTTGTTTTGCATCCCTGATTTCATTTGTTTTTAATACTTTACAACATAGTTGAAAAGTGTTTATGACTTTGTTCATTCATTCTGTCTGTCTGTCTGTCTGTCTGTCCGTTAGCACGATAACAGCTGTAAAAATGACTTTATCAAAATGAAATTTTAGTATGTTTTTCAGACGGTCTGTGGGACCTATGGGAATATAAATAAATAATATCACCCAACTAGTTTTTTATTGAACCCGGGTTGAAAAAAGGAAATACATTGAACCCTATGGAACCTAATTTTTCAAACATTTTTTAAGCAAATTTAAAATTCACAAATTGCTTCGAAATTTTTACGAAATATTCACATTATCCCATAAAATATATATAAAAAATTTCAGTAAAATATGTTAAGAAGTTTTTTAATTAAAAATTATTTAATATAGGGAAATAAACAAATTCAATTAAATTCTGATTTTTGGGATATCCTCCAGAAAGAAAAAAGAGATATATTATATAATAAATATTTTTCCAAGACTTTAACCATTTTGTGTATGAGAAACACTTCACATTTTAAAATAAATTTGGTAGATAACTAGTTTTCAAATTTTTTTTTAATTTTATATAACTCTTCATGATATACTTATTTGATGGCATTTCTAATGCACTTTCCTACTTCCTAGAGAGTTAAAATTTGGTACAAAGCTTAAATTTGTTGAACATTTTATTCTACAAAAATTTTGTGGATCTTTAAATATAGATCATACATTTTTTTCGAAATGGCCTGAAAATAATCCCCGTTCACTTCTATAAATCATTGTTGTAATATTGTTAAAAATTCTGATATGGGCAGCACATGTCTTTCCCTGCAGACTCATATTCACGTTCTCTTTATTTCTTCAATAATAATTTGAGTTTATCTGCACAAAATAACAGCCATAAGTATTTTTAATGAGATTGAATTTGCACATTAAACTTAAATTTGGTTCTCATTTGATAGCTGGACTTATTGTCAAAGGTGGCGTAGCGAAAACGCGAAAAAACTAGAATATCTCAAGAACGGCTACTCTTAGAGTAATGGGGTTAGTCTTATTCTTTTTGTTGTCAAAAATCACGTATAAAATAGGAATTTAATTGATATAATTGAGCACACGTAGTCCTTTATTTTTATATTTAACGATTTTTGCGGGCCATTTCGCAAAATTAGCCCGTTCCTTTTTTCTGAATCGTACTAGAATAACCTACGAATGATTTATGTACCAAATTTTGTTAAATTTGGTATATAAATCACTTGTAGGTCATTGAAATAATATACACCAAATTTTGTTAAATTTGTTAAATTAGTTTTTAGCTAGAGTGGATAAAGGCAATTTCTGCCAGCCATTTCGCAAAAAAGCAGATTCTTTTATTACGAATCGTACTATAATCTAATGAACATCAGGATTTCCCACAAAAAACATACCTACCAAATTTTATGAAATTCGGCCCATTAGTTTTTCAATTAGACTGGATGTAATATCCTCACATGCACGCAGAAACATACACAGATACACTCTTACACACACAGACATCTTCCTAAAAATAGTTTTTTCGTGTTCTAGAAGTCCCAAAACGTGTAGATCTTTCGAAAATTCGAGTTCCAATCTTCGGCACGATTACAATACTTTGAATACACACACACACATATACATATATTATCTGAGTATCTGTGTATTATATGTGTATCTAAATTCCGTGCCTATGCAATTACAATAGTTGTGATTTTAAATGATCCCTAAACTTTTATTATTTCTTCAACGCAGCCTAATTTTAACTTATGCAGAATGCAAATATCTCAAGCGATTGTAAAGTGAGTTACATAAGGATTGCTGAATTTATTTTTTTCACACAAATTTATTTAGCTCTGGAGTCTGGATTACAAGTTATATGAATGGAATATTCATTGGTTTTGCATAGAGAATAAGTTGATTTATATTTCGATACAGTTTTAAATATTTAAGTATAAGAAATTACTGTAGTACTGTGATAATGGAAAAGATATCACCACTGAATGTATCACATTTTAGAAATTTTTAAATGAAATTGCATTTCAGTTGGAAAGTGTTTCATAATCAATGCTCATGCATGATTGATCTTTCTTGTTCATATTTGTTTTTTTCCCTTGATTCATTTGTTTGTTTTGTTTTGAATATCGCCTTTCTTTCCTGTTGGTTTCTTTTTTCGTTGCACAATTGGTTCCTAAATGCCCCTACTGTTTTTACCCTCTTCTTTCTTATATCTTTTATGGCTTTAGCTATGTGTTCTGTTGATCATGCTCATCTTATCTTTTTCTCTTAACCATCGCAAGTCATTGTGTTTAATCTAATCAGTTTAATTGAATGCAATGATTGACAAAAGTGCGGTTCAAATTTAGAATACATACGGTTCCAATTTTGTTAAGCTTGGGGGTCTGATTTAGGAAAAGATAATGTTTTCGTGCACATGGCATCATCACGTGTCAGAAACTGTTAAAAAATCGCATATACTTTCTCCTTTGCTATTTCTACATGTTAGTAATAAGAAGTGAACAATATATAACACCACTAAGTAATGCTTTAAGAATTTGTTGAATGGCAAAAATGAAAACACACTCATAACACATAGACGACCGTGTAGAATTGACTAAGAATTTCAAAAGTTGATGGTGACCTTATAAACTAGTTACACATCTTATTATTAGTCAGAAACTCCTGATTGATGAAATGAACCAGGGGTCCGACTTCAATGCTATTCACCTACTAAAATAATTTGATATGATCTATTTATTAATGGATTTAGATTTAGCGCAATGCGATAGCGTCCTGCTGAAATTGCGCATAAAATGTAAAAATTTTTGCCCATACCTATGACAAAAGCTGGGAAAGTCACAGGAACAGCAATGCATCGCCTATCCATTTGTGCCATTTAATATTGAATGTCTTGCTGATACACGAAAAAAACTTTAGAGTATGGACGGACGAGAATGTTTACTGATGAATACTCAGAATAGTCTTATATCTTAAGAGTAATAAAACATTCTTCCGAAAGTATTTGAAACATTAATTCATCTTTAAAAACAAACATTGGAAATTCTGAAATGTCCCTAAAATTTCAAAGAATCTCTATCTGAATTTTTCATTTTTAGAAATTGAAAACACAAAATCCAAGATCTATATAAAAACAACAATGCTGTGCATTAGAATAATATAGTATTTAATGGTTATTTTAATTTATTGTTTATTTTATGTTTGTTTAAAAAAACTTTTTTTGAAGCACCTGTGGTTTTTTTTTTATTGAAGTTGGAAAAAATATATTTATGAAACAATCTTTATAAAGAACGTTTTTATTTGACATTTTGAAAGACTAGAAATATGGAATTATGCTTTTTTTTCTATTGCGTTAATGTGAATAAGAGAAATAAATAAAGTTCTATTTTTGTCAAAAGTATAAACGTTGTTCGCGAAAACTCATTTTGTAGATTATTTTTGTTTCCAATCGTGAAGTACTGTTGAAACCTGAAAAAATGTTTTTATATGAACTGAAAAAAATATTCTGCATCAAAAAATTCTCAGTTATTTTAAAAATTCTAACAGAAAATTTTAGAAACATAAAATTCTTTTGTTGTGTCAATTCCTTGAATATATATATATATATATATATATATATATATATTTGAAATGTAATAATAAGAGTATGTAAAAATAAAAAAATAAAAATACAATTCAAGTAATATTAACATCACCATAGAAGCAAATTCACGGCCATAATGCCGATAAGAGAAAAGAACAGAACCTTCCCAAATTCGATGATTAATCAGAATTAAATTCCTCTTCAGGTCTGAGTATTTAATTCTAATTAACCCAAACAAATGCCTGTTTCAGATTAAGCAATAGTACATTACTATAAATGCTTAAACTCAGACTACAGGCATCAAAAAATGAAAAAATGAAAAAAGGATACATTAAGAAAATTGTATTACCATGCGGCATGAATCATTCCTCTTCTACCATGTGTATACACGATCAACCTCAACAACTTAAACTAGAAGCACCGGAATGAACAAGTCGAAATTCTACCAGGGAGGCAGTACGAACGTTCACGGAAATACTCCCAAACCCGTCCAGTGAGTCTAAGCTGAAGACTGGACAAGCAATTCAGAATACAATTTCCCAAACATGCAGAACTGAATATGAATATGAATCATAGATGAAAATTCCTACTAAACAAGAATTCATAGGAAAACTGGATAATCGAGAATGCCACTATACACCATTATAAGGGCGCACAAAACGTAGTTTCAATACTGACAAAAGTTACATTTTTTTGCAAAAATAAAATTCAAAACATTAATGTTAATGCATCTTATTTTCCGATTTTTTGATTTTTCTAATGTTTTTACTTAGTTTATTATTTTTCATTTTTATTTATTTATATAATTAATAAATAATTATATATATATAAATATATATATATATATATATATATATATATATATATATATATATATATATATATATATATATATATATATATATATATATATTTTTTTTTTTCTCTCCTGTATGTTAGTCACTATAATTGGGAATGTTTTCTAGGATGTTATCGAGTGAAATTTGATACACTGAGTTGATAATTTTAATAACAAAATTGGGGGGGATATGCATTATATATATATATCCTTGATTGGATAACTCATTTTTGTGAATTTCACTCATTCTTATCACCTAACTTACCACTAGGCCTAAGTTTTATACTATTTAATATTTTTGAAAGACTACTTTCCACTTGTCCTCTGAGTTCTATACTGATTACTATTTTTGAAAGACTTCATACAAATTATTTTTCATTCAAGTTCAATAATGTATTCATTCTTGTGTCCACTCGCTTTGACGAAGAGATGTAAAATGTTCTTTCGTATGTTCCCCTGCGAACATATTGATTCCCACGTGGTGGCTGTTACTGTGAGTTACTATTTCTGTTTTTTACATTTCTGGTTTATAATTTACTTGGTTTTTATTATTTCTCCTTCCACTAGCCAATAAACAGTCCCAATGGTGTCCATAGTTAAATACTATCGCCATTGTCAGAAACTGGCTATTCCATCTGTTTTATTTCGAATTGTATGGCTGTCCTGATAAGAATGCAATTTCTAACTAACCCCCTTTTTTGTGTAGTTTCAATTGATTGTTCTCCATGTCTTGATCTTTAATCTTGATCTAATTAGTATTGCCTTTTCTCATTTTTGCCGTGTTTGCTTTTGATTTTTTATATATATTTATATATAAAACTTTTTTAATTGTGATTTATGTATATTCCTTTATCCCAGTTCAATTATAGTGATAAGTTACCTTCTATTTTAATCCTTAGTCTTGGTCTATAGTTACTTATTTGTAACAGATATGCTACAGATGCCTTTTTTTGCATAGTTTATGCATAGTTTTCAATTAAAAAATTTCAATTTTTATTTATATATGTATATATATATATATATATTTATATTTTTTAATATATTTTTCAATCATTTTTACATTTTTCAAAATTTCACTCGAAAATTTAGGGGGTTCTAAACATTCGATTACGTCTAAAATTAATAGGCTTTCAGTATTCACGGATTGTGATTTTTGTACCAAATTTCATTCGAATCGGTCCATTCGTTGGTGAGATATTGTCTCCACGGACTCACTGACACACACACACACATGCTTTCACACACACACACGCACACACACATACTTTCACACACACACACACACATACTTTCACACACACACACACACACACACCCATACTTTCACACACACACACACACACGCATACTTTCACACACACACACATCACCTAAAAATGTTTGATTCGTGATCAGAGATGCTTGAAACGTGCTCTCCCGTCGAAAACTCGAATTCGTATTTTCGACCCCGTCACAATATTTTCCTTATACATTATGTATACAAGGAAAGTAATAAACGCACATTTATAGAAATTTGATTGAATAACCGAATTCATTTATGGCTCAGGACTTATTCAAAGGGCAAAGGTTAGTCCTAATTAGCGGGTACATTTAAAAGTAAGAGCCCTTATAAAATGTTGAGCTGAATAGTGATACAGGAAAAATAAAATGAAACGATCAAGTTCGCCTACGTTTACCTACGAAAAGCAAATTCAATATTTTGCCTCTGCAGGCTATCGTTCATCTTTCCTTGCGGCATTTCTTTTGGCATACGATCATTTTGAAAATCCATATCAACCAAGACATTGCATTGATAATTTGATCCGCAATGTTCAGGACCGATTGACATACACGTTCAAATCGAACGATGGAATTGAACAATGATAATCCTATGTTTTACATTCTCGTAACTGGTTTTTGTTAAAGAACAACCTGCAGAAGGATAAATAAAACTGTAAATATTTCATTTAAAATAACATTTGACACAGAATTTATGGTGTCAACTGGTTTTGAAAGCAAGAAACACTCTCCTTCATCGGAACAAACAGGAAGAGTAACATTTAATCGCCAGAGCAAGATCGGGAACTGATATTGGACCTGCAAACGTTATTGAAGCAGAGAAAGGGGGGGGGGGGTTCGAACTGAGAGAGGAGCAAAACGAGTTGAAAACCACGGAGGAAGGAACGAGTAGTAGGACAGAATCAGTTAGTTCATTTTCTGTTTCACTTATTTTTGCATTTGTTTCGAAACTGTTATTTTTACAGTTGGTTAAAATGACTTATGTAACTTCCGAAATATCCTTTTTACTTTCCTTATATACATAATGTATAAGGAAAGTATTGTGACGGGGTCGAAAATTCGAATTCGAGTTTTCGACGGGAGAGCACGTTTCAAGCATCCCTGATCCCGAATCAAACATTTTTGGAGTGATGTCTGTGTGTGTGTATGTGTGTGTGTGTGTGTGTGTGTGTGTGTGTGTGTGTGTGTGAAAGTATGTGTGTGTGTCAGTGAGTCTGTGGAGACGATAACTGACGAACGAATGGACCGATTCGAACAAAATTTGGAACAAAAATCACAATCCATAAACACTGGAAGCCTATTGTTTATATACGCAATCGAATGTTCAGAACCCTCCTAAATTTTTGAATGAAATATTGAAAAAATTGTCAAAAAATCAAAACCACTAATAAAGTTACGCAAATAGACATTTCTTATGTAATTTTTCATTAGAAAACGATTGACATAAATTTTAGAACACTAACATAAACCGTTCTCGAGATATTGTACAATTTTTCAAAAAAATTATCAAAAAGTCATAAAATAAAAATATTTCCTATTGAGAAACATGTTCACTTTTCATATGTAATACCATGCGATAAATTGGGTGACATCATTCTCGTGGATCTAGCTCGTTCCATTCATGAAAAAAGATATTTTAAGTAATACTTTTTATTTGAACGCCAATAGTCGTATATCTGCTGTAAGAATAACTTATTTCTTCATCCATAATTGGCGACGAATTTGGCAGAATGTCGCCAACTTGGCGACTTTTTGAAATGTTGCTAAATTAACGAAAATCTCGCCAAATGGATAAAAATGACGCTAAATCAATGAAAATGACGACTAACTGTCGAAAATTCAATATCTTGGAAAGAATATTAGTATCTACTATAAGAAAAACCTATTTTTTTTACTGTAAAAGTAGTAAATTCATTACATTATATAAGGAAAGTCATGTGTTGCCCACATCAGATTTTTTAATTTCATAGGATGCAAATGTTGGTAGTTTTGCTTATTGAACAAGTGCTTTGAATTTTTTGTTGGACATTCCCTTCTCTGGGTATGTTACAGTTCATTCATATTAGCCTACAATATGTTCCTTCTTTTACGGTTTTTAGCTATTTGTTCTCCTCTCGACGCAATCCCCTTTCTTTGCTTCAGTCGCATTTGCTGTTTCAACATCAGTTGGCAATATTGCTCTGACGAGTGAAGGTCGCGCTTTTTGATTCTCCTGACGAAACATCAAGTTTCTTGATTTCGAAACCGGGTGACATTATTAACTTTTTGTTGTATATTGCTTTAAATTAAGTTTTTAAAGTTTTATTACGTTAACAGCAGCTTTTAGTTGTACGTATAAAGAATAATATGTCACTGCGTTATTCAGATCTGAATCTTTTAGTAAGAAATTTCAGGGTCATGTAAGATACAAATAATAACCATCAAATGATGGCTCAAAAGCTGCTTCAATAGTGACAATAAGAAGTAAAACCCAGCATATATACAAAAATCCAGTCAACAGCTTAGCGCAGCCATTTTTTTCACGCTGCGTTAGCAACCTATTCCACCCTTCCTTGAGCGCCAACGTTCCTACCGTGCTGAAAACACCGGTTCTCGTTAGATCACCGAAGTCAAGCAGCATCGGGAGCGGTTAGTACTTAGGTGGGTGACCACCTGGGAACACCGCGTGTTGTTGGCAACTTTCGGGCGCGGTAGCCCGGTGGTTTGCGAACTGGATTTGCACGCTGCCACAACAGCCGCCGTGTTCATGCGGAGTACGATCACGTTAAACATGTGGGTCCGTAAGTCCTTCCGAGAAGTTGGTGGTAGGGGAAGAAGGGTACGGTCCCTGTGGATGCCTCCCCCACTGGGCTCCGGTCTAAATTGGGTGGCACTTCCCGGCCGTCCAAACAGTTACCTCACACCTTTCTGGTAGGTCGGACGGTCTGGGTCTCAACAACAACCCTACCTTGAGCCCTTTGTGCTAACCTCAGTTGCCGACCTGGAGTGAGTAAGTGAGGTCACGTTTCTTATTGGTTCTTGAACCCCAGGAGGGGGTCCCACTCTTTAAGGGTGATGTACAGATCTTAGCTCTGTAGCTTTGGTTGTCTTTTAATGGTGGGTACATAAATTCCAGGAACTCTCGCGCAACCCACCAGACTGTCGGTGACTCGGCCGCTTCCAGGTGACGTGGGGAAGGACTGTGTCTACTCATAACCTGAGCCTAAACCGTAGGTGACTGGGGTTGAGACTTGACCTGACCATCTTCGGACCTCGTTCTCGAATTCTGCTGACTTCACTCCGACGATTGTGTCCTCGCTGGTTAAGAGATTTGTACCCTATCGACTCATTTGTACCCCCCTCCCCCCAACCAACTAGGATTTACAAGTTCGTAAACCCTAGTTAGTTGACCGCGAACACGAGTTTATCCTGTCCTCTTAGTCCTACAGAAGAAGGTTGCTTTTGTCTTTGGAAATAGTGGTATATATATGGTTTTTTTCTTTTTACAAAGTTTTCCTTTATCGTAATAAAGAATAACGTTTACAGTCACATTTACTCCCGTATAAAAATAAGTGCTTTACCATTTTTTCCACTTTTCGAGCCAGAAATTTGATTCATTTTAAGTTTTAGCAATTCAATAAAAGCAAAAAAATCTCATTCGCAGGATACCACATGTTTACTCTTTCACGTGTTTCTATTGTTAGTTACTACATTGCAAATGCCCCTCTACCGTGTATTTTGATTCCTATCATTAGCGTCCACCTTTGAAACCGCAGACACTATTTGCCCAAGCGACGATAGTTTTGTCTACTTTTTCGGCGCAATTTCGCGGAATAATAGTGACAGAAAATGATTGCTTTGGACCCGTAAGGCGAGGGACCATATCAAAATTATCAGACCATATCTTAAGGTTAGGTTTTACCTCAACAATTTACCTCAATACCAACAATTTACCTCAATTACCCCAACTTTCTCATACTATGTAATATAGTATATTATTGTTTTCATGAAAATTTTCGAATGCGAGATTTTGATGCCAATATATGTTTTAAGACCTTCTGAATACATTTTGACTATTTTTGTAGTGATATTTGCCTTCTTCTTGGACCCAGTCTGTCCGACCTACCAGAAAGGTATAAGGTATCTGTTTGGCTGGGAAGTGATCCCCAATTTATACCGGAACCCAGTGGGGAGGTATCCACAGGGACCGTACCCTCCTTCCCCTACCACCAACCTCCCGGAGGGACTTACGGACCCTCATGTTTAACGCGATCGTATTCCGCGTGGACACGGCGGTAGTTTTGGCAGTGGCGGGAATCGAACCCTGGCCGATCAAATGCAATTCCTTCGCGCTAACCACTGGGCTGTCGCACCCCAGTGATGTTCGTCTGTCTGTCTGTAGGTCTGCAGTTGATTTTTTGTGTATACGATATCAGCCACAAATATTAATGGATTTTCTCAAAACTTTTTATCCAGCTTTGTTATAAAAAATCTAGAACTAGATATAATTTCTTTTTAATTCGAGCAAAACCTTCGAAATGTATTAGAGATTCTTGATACAATCATGCATAAAAGGGTTTATTTAGGGCTCAATGATAGTTCTTTATAGTTTCAATCATTGTTGTGAAAAATAGTCGCAATACAATTAGTTTTTGTTCTTGTCGTCATTAGTTCCCCCCTCGCTTGTAAATCACCACTACCGGGGGGGGGGGGGGCAAATTGTCAAGTATGGTAACGAAATATTTTTCAATCCCTTTAAAGTGACGTGTAACACGCTATAATTGTAATCATTTGGAGCCACAATATAGATTAAAAAAAAAAAATATTGTAAAATTTGGAAAAAAAAAGGAAAAAAGCTACTGAAACGGAATTCTGATATGAGAAAGTCAAGTTTAGCCATATCGCAGTTTATTTTTGAATGATATACAGGGTATTTCACGAAGAGTCTCCGAAAAGAAAAGATAATCAATGATTGGTCGTAGAAGGTGAGAACAATATGAAAAGTAATCAGCAAATAGAGGAGACTTTAACTATGATAGTTGCGCTACCGAAAGCTACAATTTCATA
This sequence comes from Amaurobius ferox, assembly GCA_951213105.1. Lineage (NCBI taxonomy): Eukaryota > Metazoa > Arthropoda > Arachnida > Araneae > Amaurobiidae > Amaurobius > Amaurobius ferox. The sequence goes on along the minus strand of OX578139.1, from coordinate 106,425,289 downwards.
CAACGCAAAATTTATTTTACTTTCCCTGTAATACATGGTAGTGTATAGGGAAAGTATTGGGATCCTGTCGAAAATCGCAACTCGAGTTTTCGACCGATCTACACGTTTTGGAACGCGAAAAAAACTGATAGAGTGACGTCTGTGTGTGTGTCTGTGTGTGCAGTGTATGTATCCACTCAAAAACTCAAAAACTAATGGACCAAATTTCATTGAACTTGGTAGATATGTCACTTGTGGACGATCCTGGAGCTGATTAAATTTTGGTACGATTCGGGATACATGAACCAGCCTTTTTTGCGAAATGACCCTCAAAAATCATAGGTATCCACTTCAGCTGCCAAACTAATTGCACAAATTACACAAAATTTGGTAGATATGACACTTATGGGATACTGTGATACTGGTTAGATTTTAATAATAAAAAAAAAAGAATCTGTCTTTTTGCGAAATGGCTCTCAAATTTAAAATAATACATATGCTCAAATGTATCTATTAAATGCTTGTTTTATGCATAATTTTTGACGACGAAATGAAGAAGATCTACCCCATTACTTTCAGATGGACACATTCAGTTTTACAGTAGTTAAAAAACTATTTAATAAAATTTCTTAAAACTTAGTAGTTAAGTCTCCTGCTAGTTATTCTGATGCTGATAAGTTTGATATGATTGCAAGAAGTATAAACGATCTTTTTTTTGCGAAATGGCCCGCAAAGATAGTGAAACTCTGAAATAAATGACTAAAACCTTCGAAATATATTAATTATGTACTTGTTCAACAAGTAAATTTTGAGAACTAAGCGAATAAGTCTGACCCCATGACTGTAGGATAAACCGTTATCGAGATATTGTTGTTAACTAATTCAATCATTAACTAGCTCAACAGTAGCGTCAAAAAAATGAAGTAAAAATGCTTTACATCAGCAAGTAAGTATTGCACGCTATATCTCTTGTAAAAAATTCAGCTTACTCAACGGAAATGATCAGCAGCAGTTGATTATTACTTACCCTGCAGTACATAATATATAGGGTAATATATAGGGCAAGCATTGGAATCGTGCCGAAAATCGCAACTCGAGTTTTCGACGGATCTACACGTTTTGGGACCTCTAGAACACGAAAAAACTATTTTTAGCACGACGTCTCTATGTGTGTGTCTGTATGCGCAGATTTTGTATCCACTTTAACTGAAAACTATGTAAACGAATTTATAAAATTTGGTAGGTAAATCTCTTGTGGGTGATCTTGGTGCTGATTAGATTTTGATATGATTCGGGATAAAAGAATCTGCCTTTTTTTGCGAAATGGACAGCAAAAATGGCCTCTTTCCACGCTAGTTGGAAAACTGATAGATTACTTGCAGATTACTTGCAGATTACTTGATCATAAATTACTTGCAGGTTCATCTGGTGCTGATGAGATTTTGGTATGATTCGGAAAAAAAGAACTTACCTCATTTTGCAAAATGGCCCGCTAAAATTGTTAAATCTAAATATAAAAGACTACGTATGCTCAAATATATCAATTAAAGGCTTATTTTATGCGTAATTTTTGACATTAGAAATTTAAAATTTAGTATACGGAATAAGTGTTCGATAAAACTCCTGAGAAAAATAGAATGTTACAAATAAAGGTTCATTTGAAGGGGTTTTCCACACAATAAAGTTCAAGATGTGAACATAATTGCGAAACATACTTTGCGATGCGATTGAGTCTTGAAATTTGGAGCAAACGCAAATATTTTGATAGTAAGAAGAAAAAAAAATTGTCTTCTAATATGTTTATTCTAGGGTTGGCGCACATCTAAATATTCGATTTGCGAAATCAAATGAAAAAAGCCTTTTATAACTGAAATAGAGACTTCTTCTTCGACTCAGATCGTCCGACCTACCAGAAAGGTATAAAGTATCTGTTTGAACGGCTGGGAAGTGACCCCCAATTTAAATCGGAACCCAGTGGGGAAGGCATCCACAGGGACCGCACCCTCCTTCCCCTACTACCAACCTCCGGTAAGGACTTACGGATCCACATGTTTAACGTGATCGTACTCCGCGTGAACACGGCGGCAGGTTTGGCAGTGGCGGGAATCGAACCTGGGCTTACCGAGTGCAATTCTTGCGCGTTAACCACTGGGCTGTCGCGCCCCATGAAATAGAGACTTGAGATATGGTACATGCACGTCCAGTTATTTCTACAGGACTCACAAGAAAAACTGAATTATTTAGAAATTTACATTTTAGAGGGTGCGCCACACCATGACGTTCGAAATACTGACTGTGTGTAAAAACGGACTTACCAATGAGATAGACTTACATTTGGTAGCGAAATTGGTCGTACGATAAAAGAAAAATACAATTATTGTGCTATATTTAGTATTTTAGAGGTAATTCGCACCAGAATATTCGATTTGACGAAAAAATGAAGAATACTTCTTTGTAATTGAGGCAAAGATTTGAAACTTGATGTATGGGGTCGTATTTCGTGACCCACTGAAAGAAGCTAATTATTTAACAAGAAAGATCAATCATGCATAAAGCATTGATTAGCATATATATATCAACTGAAATGCAATTTTATTTAAATATCTCTAAAATGCGATACATTAATCGTTGATAGTTTTAAAATTATCACAGTATACAATAAATTATTTTACTCAAATCACCTATTTTCCAGGCTCCAGAGCTAAATAATTTTGCGTTAAAAAATTCAGCAATTCTTATACAACTCATCTTACAGCTTGATGTGTTTACATTCTGCTAACGTTAAAATTAGGTTTCGTTGTAGAAATAATCAAAGTTGGATGATCATTTAAATTAAAAAATATTGTAATTGCGTTGGCACAGATTATAAATGCACAGAAAATACGGAAAAATAAAGCGGTTTTAGGCCGGATGCAACACAGAATATAAATTTAAAAGAACTTTTAAAATCACGAATTTGACACTGGGAAAAAAAGATGGATGCTATATTTCTTTTTAAATGGGTCACGTGATCTCATCATATAATGTGGGTGTAATTATTATTTTAATTTTTATTTAAAAAGCTACCAAACATATTTTTATCAAATTTATTTTATATATTTTATGTGATAATTTGAATATTTCCTAAAATTTTCTAAACAATTTGCGAATTTTAACTTCGCCTAAAAAATGTTTGAAAAATTATGTCCCATAGGGCTTAATGTATTTCACTTTTTCAACCCGAGTTCAACCCAAAACTAATTGGATGGTATTATTAATTTACATTCCTATATGTTCCACAGACCGTCTGAACAACATACTAAAATTTTATTCTGATAAAGTCATTTTTACTACAGTTATCAAGTTAACGGATAGACAGTCAGACTGAACGACCAAAGTCATAAAAACTTTTCAACTGAGTTGAAAAGTGTTAAAAATGGGAATCATTCGCAATATTGTGACCACATTGTGACCACTTATTGTAACCACGTTGAATTTTAACGGTTATTTGGATAGTGATTGCTAACCATCAATGAAATTAATTCGAACCAATGAACAAATTTCGTTATTATGCATTTAGATTGAGAAAATAAGTAAGAAATCTTCTGCTAAGTTTGCATTGCATTTAACTGCTGAACAATCTTTACAGTATAGCATTGATTTACTTTCATTATAAAATAACATGCATAATTTACTTTAAGTAATTTGTTAGAAAAAGTTTTAATTTTATTACTTTCCTTATATACATAATGTATAAGGAAAGTATTGTGACGGGGTCGAAAATTCGAATTCAAGTTTTTGACGGCAGAGCACGTTTCAAGCATCCCTGATCACGAATCAAACAGTTCTGAGGTGATGTCTGTGTGTGTGTGTGTGTGTGTGTGTGTGTGTGGTGACGATATTTCACGAACGAATAGAGCGATTCGAATGAAATTTGGTACAAAAATCACAATCCGTGAATACTGGAAGTATGTTGTTTTTAAACGCAATCGAATGTTCAGAACCCCCTAAACTTTCGAGTGAAATTTTGAAAAAATCATCAAAAATTCAAAACATTTAATAAAGTTACGCAAATAGATATTTCTTATGTCAATTTTTCCTTAGAAAACGATTGACATAAACATTAGAACGCTAGCATAAACCGTTCTCGAGATATTGCACATTTTCCAAATAAATTTATAAAAAAAATTCCATAAATTAAAAAAAATATATTAACTGCTGAGAAACATGTTCACTTTTCATATGTAATACCATGCGATAAATTGGGTGATATCATTCTCGTGGATCTAGCTCTCGTTCCATTCATAAGAAAAGATATTTTGAGTAATACATTTGTATTTGAAACCAATAGTCATTTATCTGCTATAAGAATAACTTATTTCTCTGTCCGTAACGCTTGACGAGATTTTGCCGACGAATTTGGCGGAATGTTGCCGACTTGGCGACTTTTTTAAATTTTGCCAAATTAACGCCAAATGGATATCTCGCCAAAGGGATAAAAATGACGCTAAATCGATGAAAATGACGACTTATTAACGAAAATTCAATATCTTGGAAAGAATATAAGTATCTACCATGCGAATAACCTATTTTTTATTTGCTGTAAAAGTAGTAAATTTATAGCATTATATAAGGAAAGTCATGTGCTGCCCACATCAGATTTTTTTTCTATTAAAATTGCATTAAGCTCTCTGATCCAGGTAAGGTTGTAGACGATGTAAAGTAAACTATGCAACTATTCTAAATTTGAATGAAAATTGTCAAAAATTATGGATTTATATTCAGAACGGGCAGATATACTTGCAATTAAAAATTTATTTAAATAAAAATACCTACTCAGTCGCAAATGTGTTGTTACTACGTATCCCCTGGAATCGTATGGGTGCGCGCTCAGGATATAATAATGGGTCCAAATTTCTGGAAAACTAACACGTTTATTCACGAGCACAGCGTAAACTGAAACAATACACAGTTAAACAGCACTTAAATGGTCCAATAATTTCACATGGTCATTGATATTATTCTCAAAACATTGACAAAAGTAATTTCCCAAAACAGACGCTACTGTTCTCAAAACGTTGACAAAAATCTCAGTTCAATGTAGCTTGTATCACGCCAACTGCTCTTCGACTGAGTGATCATTCCTTTCATCGATTCGCAATAGAAACTTTTTGAAATCTATCATATCACGTAGAATAAACGTTATTTCGTCGTTCTTCTCGAAGATTCGAGACGTCATCAAATGACGACGAATGCGCGATAAATCGCCAAATCTGGTAACACTTCTTTGATCTTCGGAACTCTGGCAATCCTACCATGGGAAAACCTGTACGTGTGGGCAGCACATAACTTTCCTTATATAATACAATGAGATAAATGACTATTGGCGTTCCAATACAATAGTATTCCTTAAAGTATCTTTTTTCATGAATGGAACGAGTTAGATCCGCGAGAATGATGTCACTAAATTTATCGCATGGTATTACATATGAAAGGTGAACATATTTCTCAATAGGAAATATTTTTTTTTATTTTATATGATTTTTTGATAATTTTTTGAAAAATGTTCAATATCTCGGGAACGGTTCATGTCAGTGTTCTAAAATTTATATCAATCGTTTTGTAATGAAAAATTACATAAGATATGTCAATTTATGTAACTTTATCAGAGGTTTTGATTTTTTGACGATTTTTTCAAAATTTCACTCTAAAATATAGGGGGTTTTGAATATTCGATTGCGTATTAAAACAATAGGCTTCCAGTGTTTGCGGATTGTAATTTTTGTACCAAATTTCATTCATTCGTCAGTTATCGTCTCCATAGACTCACTGACACACACATACTTTCACACACGCACATCCACACACACAAACGTTATAGAATATAAATATAAGAATATAAATATCTACTATAAAAATAATCTATTTTTACTTTCCCTGCAATAATGTATAGGGAAAGTATTGGAATCACGTTAAAAATCAGAACTCGAGATTTCGACGAATCTACACGTTTCGAGACCTCTAGAATACGAAAAAACTATTTTTAGCGTGAGGTCTGTGTGTGTCTGTCTGTGTGTCTGTGCAATGTATGTATCCACTCTAACTAAAAAACTAATGGTCCGAATTTCATAAAATTTGGTAGGTAAGTCACTTGGGTGAGACCCTGGTGCGGATTAATTTTTGGTAGGAATCGTAAAAATAGAATACGCATTTTTTTTCAAATGGCCCGTAAAAATTTCATGTATCCACTCTAGTTAAAATACTAATTGATGAAATTTCACATAATTTGGTGTTTAAGTTACATTACATTTGGTGTTTGGGATACTCTGTCGCTGATTAGATTTTGATACGTTTCGGAAAAGAACAGTCTGCCTTTTTTTACGAAATGGCCCGCCAAAATCGCCAAAATCTAAAAAAAAAGACAAAGTAGTGTATACGCAAATGTATCAATTAAATTCTTGTGTGATCTTCAATGTTTGAAGAGGAAAATAATATAACACACACCATTATACTTTAGGACTAACCGTTCTCAAGATATTCGAGATTTCTTGCATTTTTGTTACGCCGATTTGGGAAAAATGTCCAATTACCAAATAAAAAGAAAAATTGAATTAAAAACGCAAATTTAGTGTTATTTGGTTCAATTAAACTCAATTTAATGAATTATTAAAGAAATAAAGTAAATATGAATTTGAGTCTGAAGGGAAAATCATGTGCTGCCCACATCAGATTTTTACTTTATCTGCAATACTTGGTAATATATAGGGTAAGTATTGGAATCATGGCAAAAATCGCAACTCGAGTTTTCGCCGTATCTACACGTTTCGAGACTTAGAAAATACGAAAAAACTATTTTCAGCGTGACGTCTGTGTGCGTGCCTGTCTGTCTGTCTGTGTGTCTGTCGGTCTGTCTGTGCAATGTATGTATTCACTCTAACTCAAAAACTAATGGACCGAATTTCATAAAATTTGGTATGTAAGCCACTTGTATGTGACCCCGGTGCTGATTAGTTTTTGGTACTATTCGGTATAAACCAATCAGCCTTTTTTTTGCAAAATGGCCCTAAAAAATTGCCTGTATCCACTGTAACGGAAAAACTAATTGATCAAATTTTACAAAATTTGGTACATAAGTCGCTTGTAGGTCACCCTGGTGCTGATTATTTGATATGATTCGAAAAAGAAGAACCTGCATTTTTTTACGCAATGGCCCGCAAAAATTGTATATTTCAACTCTAACTCAACAAATCGGCTAAATGTTATAAAATTTAGTACATAAGTCACTTGCAGTCGACACTAATGCTGATTCGATTTTTGTACGATTCGGCAAATAACAACCTGCCTTTTTTAAGGAAATGGCCCGCAAAAATTTCATGTTCCTTCATTAGCAAAAATACTAAAGGATTAAATTTCACAAAATTTGGTAGCTAAGTTACTTGTGGTACACACTGGTGCTGATTAGATTTTGGTACGAAAGGAAAAACCTGCCTTTTTTTACGAAATGGCCGGCAAAAATCGTCAAAATCTTAGGAAAAAAAAAAAAAAACTGCGTATTCTGAAATGTATCAATTAAATTCTTGTTTTATACGCAATCTTTGACGAGGAAAAGAATATAACACACTCCGTTATACTTTAGGACTAGCCGTTCTCAAGATATTTGAGATTTCTTGCATTTTTGTTACACTGCTATCGGAAAAATGTACAATTATCAAATAAAAACAAAAATTGAATTAAAAAGGCAAATTAGTGTTATTTGGTGCAATTAAACTCAATCTAATGTATTATTAAAGAAATAAAGGAAATATGAATTTAAGTCTGCAGGGAAAATCATGTGCTGCCCACATCAAATTTTTTTTACTGTAAAAGTAGTAAATTCGTTGTATTATATAAGGAAAGTCATGTGTTGCCCACATCAGATTATTTTGATTGCAATGACTAGCTTCCAATTTCGAAATCTCAGATAGTCTACGCATGGATTACATTTTGTCTACAGTTTTGGTGCAAATTTTAAGGATATTAGTGCCAAAATTTATTAGTTAGGTCCAGGAAGGCTATGGTCCATATAAAATGCGTCAGATTATATCTTAAACCTAGTTCCGAGCGTAAATTATTTAAGATCGATTAAATCTGACTGTGCGTGAATGTTTCGTTGACATGGTAAAACTAAACCAACTCGAATAAAATTTTTTGCATGGCTTGAATTAATTATGTTTTAGGTCATGGCGAAGTTCGAAGTTTAAATTTCGATCAATGGACTGAGATAATTGAGATCGAAAGTCTGACATTTAAAAAATAAAATTTAATAAAAAAAAATTCACGCGCTAAACAAAATTTTATCTTTATTTGGTATAATTTGTACAATTGGACAAGTTAATAGACTGTTTTGTACGTTTAATATTTAATATTTCAGATTTAAGGGTCCTCGGGAGTGTTAAAGTTCCATAAACAGAGTGCACTCCCATGCTTCAAATTTTTCTTTTGTATCTTTTCTCCTATGCATCCGTTAATACTAAAAATTCTATAGCGAATAAGTGAATATCTGCAGCATGTATGATAATTGTTTTAATAAGATGAATCTGATACTAACAATTTTAAAAATTGTATAATTTTCATGAATTTATTAAAATTTTATTTCGATATAGGTTGCTTGCGCTCATGATTGAAACAAAACTATTTTTTCCCAGAAACAAATATATTGCTGATTAGGGTGCAAAATTATCCATTCAAGTAGTTATACCTCAAAATAAACGCATTTGCATATTTAAAGTGTTTTAAAATTAAATTTAAAATGAAATTAAATGTTAAATTTAATTTAAAAAATTTCCCCCCTCTCATCGCAAAAAAAAAAAAAAAAAAAAAAAAAAAAAAAAAAAAATTGATTGTGTGTTTTTGAAATATTTCATTCAAATAACAGCATTTTTTTACATAGATTCTCATGTTTGAATCATTCTACTGTTAAATACTTGAAAGCAAATGTCCCCCTACTATACTGTATATTTTGATTGCTACCATTAGATTCCCTCTTTGAAGCGACAGGCACTATTTACTCACGCAACCACATTTTTCTCTACTTTTTCTGTGCAATTTTGCAGGATAATCGGGATAGAAATTATTACTTTGGCGCTGCAAGGCGAGGGCGCGTGTAAAAATTACAGAACGCATCTTCTCGTTTATCGTATAATCTATCTTTAAGGTTTATTTGATATTTGGCTAGTTTGGTAATTTATTTGGCTAGTTTGGTTTCTTTAAGGTTTATTTTATATTTGGCTAACAAACACCAATATTGTAAGGACTGACTAATGACAATTCTTTAATGAAAGTATTTACGGGTTCTAAACACAACCTTTTGTCTGTGTGCGTAATGGTAGGATGTATAACTTTGTTTTTTTTCAGCAAGTAATACAAAATTTAGGTGTAAATTCCGGCTAACCAAACCTATACACAATAAGTGTATATGGCGAAATAATTTGTTAAAAACATGCTATCATAATGTAGGGCGCTGAAACTGGTTAAGAGGGGGTTTGCCTAGCGTAAAGCAATCTGTTTTAAAGCACTTTTGAGCAGATTAAGGCTATATTAGGGATTGCAATCCCGTAGATTTTATCCCGAGATTACATGATCATAAAATCTTCAATCCCGAGATCCCGGTATCCCGCGGGATTCTGTTTTTTTTATGTATTGAAGAAAATGTATTATTTAATTTTTTTTTACATTTGTTTAATAACAGAAATATAACCTTTGTAAAATTTCTCACAAAATATCAGATACTGACTTTTACAAACTCAATATATAAAAATACACGTATGAAGATTTAAAGTAAGTGCGCAAAAAACAAAGAGCATCTAAAGTTTTATCGTTCATTCTTGTTCGAAATTTTGAACAGAGCTCACCTGCTGATGAAAACGTCCTTTCCGATTCTACACTTGTCGGATGTACACTCTGCAGGTAATCCCCCACTGGGTTCCGGTCTAAATTGGGTGGCACTTCCCGACCGTCCAAACAGTTACCTTACACCTTTCTGGTAGGTCGGACGGTCTGGGTTTCAACAATCAACAACTCTGCAGGTAATCATACAATTTTTGAAGGTTTTGACTTCTAATACCATTCTTGTAAAAAGAAAAAATAATCTTTCTTTATTCTGGTGGTTAGATTCGAATGCTGCATTTGTTTTGTCGTTGCTGGTGGCATAACACTGCGCTTTAAAACATCCTCCAGCTCGTTTTGTAATGACACACACACGCAACTCCGGCCGTCCAAATAGTTGCTCATGTCCTCGGACAAGTCCGACGGTCTGGGTCTTCAACACACACGCAACTGACGTCTTTGGTTCATGCCCCTGAGATTCATTTGACACTTCCAACATTGTTTCTTCTGATACAGCCGCTGTATCATGTGATACAGTCGCTGTATCACATGCCACGCGCTGACTCCATGCGCGGGATAGAGTTCAGCCTTGGTGCAGATCAAGGCCTAAATGTATCACACGCCATGCGATACGCGAGCACGGTGAGCAGGATACTGTTAAGCATTGGTGTAGATTATCCCCTGTGGAGACTAGCAATTGCTACGAGGGCTCTGCCCAGCATAAAGCGCCTTTTATATTGATGTACGCCTAGAGTCTGGACCTAATTAAAAACATTTTTCTTTATGTCGTTCTTAAAATAACTTATATTGTTTTCCTAAATTTAGTAGTTTATGAATTAGCAAAAAGCTGGTCTTTGAATGTATGAAGTGCGCGAGTTGTGAAAGATTTCGATTTAAAACTTAATGTACCGAATAATTATGAAATTAGAAGTATAAAAATTAAGTTCAATATTTGAGAATCCTAATACAAAGGAGTATGTAAGTTTTTAGAATTTGAATATTAAGTTTAACAAATTAAATAACAACATAGGTTAATAAACAATAAACGTCTTAATGATAACAGTATAGATATAACCTGCATTGTTATAATTAAATCATGATTTCAGAACGTACTTTGTAAATATGTTTTTGATATTCCTTTTATTTCCAAGAAAAATATAGGAACACTAGGTAGGATACTAGATATTTCTATTAAAAACACCTGTTCTAGGAAAAATTAGAACACTAGTTCTTTTTTGTTATGAATGCTAATTCCTTTATGTTTATGGGAACACTAGATTTTCCTGTTTGGAACACTTGTTCCAAGAAAATTCTGTTCTAGGAGCATCAGTTCTTTTCTGTTAGAAATAATTTCGCTATGAATGGTTGAAGAACATTAGTCATTTTCTGTTAGGAACACTCGTTCCAGGAAATCTTTGGAAAACTAGTTCTTTTCTATTAGGAACACATACTCTACGAAAAGTTAAGAATACTAGTCTTTTCTGCTAGGAAATATAAAGCGTTTCGTACAAATACGAATTCTTTATCTACTGAAAGCTTTCTCTGAGCTGCAAGGCTCACCTGTGGACTATTGTTCCAAGTTCAGGTCTGCATGTCCGTAAATTCCAGGCTCAAATGGTTAGTGTGCCCTGAGTATGCATACACGCCAGTAGTGTTCCATAATTCACTTTAAAATATATATTATAGTAAAACAACCTCCTTGCTATAACAGGGCATTGCATAAAAGTAAAGAGAAAAGAAATGCTATCACTACATGGAAGATCAATTGGGATGGAAGATCAATTGAGCACATTTTTACTTTTTAAATGTAGATTCTTATCGAGGATGCATTCATGTGAATAAATAGAATATTGTACTGCTAAAATATTTTAATTTGATACCTACGTGCCATTCATCTTTTTTAGTTCAATCTTTTTTAGATGCACAGACTTTTCATTTAACGTAAAACTTTCTTCATTATACATAATTAGAAAGTATGGGTAATTATTTTACATAGCAAAATACCGTATTAAAAAAACTAATGTGTACAGCATATGATTTTTCCTGCATAATGCAATGACTTTACTACTTTCACGGCAAAATAATGATGTACAAGATCCACGGCTCAATGTATTTGGCATTGAATTAACACCACGTAAATTGCAAGTGGCCACCTTCGTCTTTTTTATGAGTCCATACATACTCATGTGCAAAATTCCCCCCAAAATGCAATTAACTGTTAATGAATATCCTATGAAATAAATGACTACAAGGCTTTTCCGCCAAAATACAAAACTAGTACCAAAAATATCTTCTCTCGTGAATAGAATGATCTAGATTTACATGAATGATGTGAAACAATTTATTGCATATTATCGATATGGAAAGCGAGCATATTTGATGGTACTTATTACATTTTTTAATTTTATATAATTTTTCAATGAATGTGTTTGAAACACGTACAATGTCTTGAGAACGGCTCATGCTAGCTTTCTAAAATTGATATCATTCGATATCTAATTAAATAATTACGCCAGAAATGAATATTTATTAAACACTAGTGAAAGTTCTGATTTTGTAATAAATGTTTCAAGAAATTTTTAAAAAATCTTGCAATATTTCGAGATCGGTTCATGCTAGTTTTCTAAAGTTTGTATTATTCGTTATCTAATGAAAATTTACTATGGAAATAATTTATCATTATTGAAAGTTTTGATAGTTGATGACTTTTTTCAAAAATTTATTTGAAAACTGGAGGATTTTTGCTACGCCGCCTTTGAAAATACGTCTAATTATCAAATGAAAACGAAAATTGAATATAAAAGTGCAAATTTAGTTCCAATTGAAATAATCATACGTGTTCTTTTGTGCAATTAAACTCAATTTAATGAATTATTGAAGAAATAATGTCCAAAGGAATTTGAGTCTATATTGAAAGTCATGTACTACCCACATTAAATTTTTAATATTCGCATTATTCTGAAGTTGGGAAAGGACTTCCACAAAAAATACCAGATTAAGATTTCCATTCTCTGGAATTCCTCAAATGAAATTTCTGCATATGTGGAAATACACAACAGTTTGAATCACTTGAAAGCCGCAGAGAGTGAGTTAAAATTCAATATTTCCGCGAAAGTTAAAAAAAAATTGAACCCGAGAAAAGCTTTTAGGACCACACAATTTGTATGCAAAGTGTATGCCCACAAAACCAAAAACTTTTCCACAAATATCTGTTTTTCCGAATAGCATTTTGTGTCTAAATTTATTCTATCTCGAGACTTTTGTGAATATAGGGCCGTGAATGAAGTTGTAGGCGGAGGAAGAAATATATATTTGTGGATTAGAGTTTACAATTTGAAAGGAAATCTGCGAAATACTTTTGAGTAAATATTGTGATAATGTAAAGGGGATGTAGGCAGCGCATGAGTATCCCTACAAAATGAATGACAATTGAGATTACCGCTTTTTTAGAAAAATAATGATGCACGAGAACACAAAGCACACAGTTCTTAGTATTCATTAATAATACGTAAATTGAAATCGGGGGCTTGCGACTATTTATTAGCGCAAACGAATGACTTACTTAAACTCACATGTAAAATCCTCACGAAAATGCAATTAATAGTGAGTTAATATCAGTTGCATGAAATAAAGGATGCTATTGGTGATTTGAGCATTCAAATATAAAACTATTACAAAATAAATCTGATCACGTGAATAGAACGATCTAGAGTCACCAGAATGATGTTGCATGATACTGCATATGCAAAGTGAACCTATTTGATGATATTTATTACTTTTGTAATATTATATATATTTTTAATAACTTTATTTGAAAACCGTGCAATTTCTTGAGAAACGATTTATGCTAACGTTCTAAAGTTTGTATCATTGGTTCCTTTTATGAAAATTATGTCTGAAATTATTATTTTTTAATCATTACTGAACTTGCTGATTTTTTAATGATTTTTTCAAAATAGTAGAAGAAATTTGAGGAATTTTTGTATATCTAATCGCATTTAAAATAAATAGAATTACAGTATTCACTGACTGAAATATCTGTATCAAATTATATTTGTAAAGTTTCATTCGTTCGTGAGATATGTGGGTCATACATTCACATACGCACACACCTGCGTTCTAACATAAAGATACACAAACACACATACACACAAACTAACAGACAACTGGGTGATGTTTTCTCTAGAAAGTCCAAACAGTTTTCAAAACTTTTTAATTTTTGTATGCTTCCCTATGAAAATACTTATCTACTACATGCTAAATATTTACAATTTACCATGCAAGTACATAATTATTTTCATTCGACACAAGTTCTAGGCAGACCTTGGGTAAAACAAGGTCTGCCCAGAACCAGTGAAGAATCTTAGTATAGAATGTAAGTTATACGGAAATGCATATCAAACCAATTATATGATTTACGCAGTTAACACAGACACTGTTACCTAGAAAATTCTTCCAGTATAACGAAAGGCTAATCGTTGCTGATGAGCACTGATCAAATAAAATAAGGATATCGTTTGTATCGTATCACTGAGAATGTGATCTCAATCTAGTGATCTGCTTGCTCATAGTGAAGCAAACAGCACCACATGATCAGGGCTAATGTTATGAAAGTTCATCAACTGTGAATTGTCGTTAACTGTGGTAGCTTGGAAATATATCCATATATACATATGCCACAAAATTATCAAGCGGATGAAAATCTCACTGTCTCAAATTAAATAATAAAATTTTTCACTGTCCGGAGAACGCAGATGAGAGTGTTAGTACCAGATACAGAAAAATAATAATTTCAGTTCAGAGTTTTGCCACCAGAGAGATTTCCTTGCTGATAGTTTTAAGAATGCTATGTTACCTTCGTATACAAATAGTTTTCATCTGATCATTTTGTTTTAAATATTTTGCACCAGCGCGAACGTTAGGTTATTGTCTGTTTTCTAATTAAATGTTCAGAGTAAGTAAATCTACTGTGTCTATCAATATCATTTTTAAAAATGGCTATTTTCTGTGCTTATTAAAATACACCGGAAAGATTCCTCAGACGCTCTACCGAAGTTGATGTGTCAGATGTCATACTTCGTAACATTATGTGATCCATGATTTTTCCAGCGCTGAAGTATATTTCAAATTTAATTTTCTTAGTAATCCGGTTTAATCGTTGGCCAAGTACAAGTTGCGATTAGTTATATTTTGAAATTTATCGCTAAAGTAATCACTAAATTTCTAATCATTTTAGAGAAAATTAGAAAGTATAGTAATTTAAAAACAATGCCAAACAATAAAATTATGCTAAATGACCCTTTTCGGTACGGCGTAGTAAGCATCACCATAACCAAAAACTGCATATTTCGAGGCATTTAAAAATAAATAAATATGGAGGAATTGTTCTACGGATTCGTTTAAAAGATCGTTAAAAGGAACTTTTATCGATTTCCGAAAATCGATAATATGGAGCTTCATACTAAAAAACTGATTAGAAATAAAAAATTAATAAAGAAAATTGTGCAAGGAGTTCAGCTAACCCACTACCGAATGTCGCGCCTGTCAGAAACTTAGATTTTCTATTACAGACACCTTATTTTCTTATATAAGATGTACCTGGTACCTATTACTTCCCTTATATACATAGTATAAAGTATAAGGAAAGTAATTTGACGGGGTAGAAAATTCGAATTCGAATTTTCCACGGGAGAGCAAGTTTCAAGCATCCCTGAACACGAATCGAAAGTCTTTGAGGTGATGTGTGTGTGTGTGTGTGTGTGTATCAATGAGTCTGTAGAGACGGTATCCCACAAACGAGTAAGACTGTTCGAACGAAATTTGGTACAAAAATTACAATCCTTGAATATTGAAGTCGATTGTTTTTAAACGCAATCGAATGTTCAATTAGACACCTAAAATTTTCAATGAAATTTGAAAAAAGAATAAAAAAATCAAAACTTCCATTAAAGTTACGAAAATAAGTATTTTTTATGTCATTTTATATTAGAAATTATTTTATAACGCTAGCATGAACCGTTGTCGAGATATTGTACAGTTTTCAAATAAATTTATCAAAAAATCACATAACATTGATTTTTCAAATAAATTCATCAAAAAAATCACATAACGTTAATGAAAATTACAGGCCCATCTCTATTATTTCTCCGATTTGCTAAAGTTTTTTTAATTTATTTTGCATAAGCGCATTTACAGCCAAATTCAGTTTTTTATTTCTATTAATCAGCATGGTTTTAGGAGTGGTACGTCTACTGTTACTAATCACCTTTGCTTTAATTCGTTTGTAATTGACGCCATTAATTCGCGGGGTCAGTTGGATGTTGTTTACACTGATTTTACAAAAGCATTTGATTCGGTTGGTCACGGTAATTTGATTCATAAATTGAAGAGTATGGGACTTTGTTCTAATTTAATGATACTATCAAAATTCTATTTAACTTCAAAGTTTTCATGCGTTAATTTTGGTTCTTGAATGAGGGAGGGTTTTCCCGGATATTTCTAGGGTGCCCCAACTCTCTGTTCTTGGTCTTTGTTCTTGGTTATGTAATATTTTCATTAATGATCTTGCTGATTGTTTTAAAAATTGTCTATTTTATGCTGATGATTTCAACATTTTCTGTTCGATTTCCAATGCTGGTTCTTCTATTGATGTTCAGTCTGAGTTGCATGTCCATTTTAATTGGTGTAGCAATAATCATCTTCATCTCAATATTAGTATATGTAGCTTCATGTCTTTTACTCGTAGATAAGTGCCTATTTTATCAACACTTTACAGCATAGTTGAAAAGTGTTTATGGCTTTGTTCATTCTGTCTGCCTGTCTGTCCGTTCGCACAATAATTCTCGTAAAAATGAAGTTTTAGTATGTTGTTGAGACTGTCTGTGGAACATATGTGAATGTACATGAATAATATCACCTGATTAGTTTTGGATGGAACTCGGGTTGAAAAAATGAAATACATTGAACCCCATGGGACCTAATTCTTCGAACATTTTTTAAGCGAATTTAAAATTCACAAATTGTTTCGAAAGTTTTAGGAAATATTCAAATTATCCCATAAAATAGATAAAAACATTTTCAGCAAAATATGTTCGGAAGTTTTTAAAATAAAAATTAAAATAATAATTACTCCCATATAATATGAAGAGATCATGTGACTCACTTCAAAATAAAATATGGCATCCATCTTTTTTTTCCTAGAATAAAAACAGTGATTTTAAATTTTTTTAAATTCATATTTTGCGTTGCATCCTTCCTAAAACCGCGTTACTTTTACGAAATTTTTTTAAATTTTAATGGTCATCAAACTTTGATTATCTCTACAACGAAGCCTAATTTTAATGGGTGCAGAATGTAAACAAGTGATTGTAAAGATGAGTTGCATAAGAATTGCTGAATTTTTTTCACTTAAAATTATTTAACTCTGGAGTGTGAATAAAAGTGTATGAATGAAATATTCAATGCTTTTATACGGAGAACCAGGGGATTTATATTTCGATGACGTCATTTAAATAAAGTTCATTTTTTTCAAAGAAGTTTTAAGTTTTCAAGTAAAATAAATTATAGTAGTTCAGTGATAATTAAAAAAATATCACCTGTGAATGTATTGCATTTTGCATTTCAGTTGGAAAGTGTTTTATAATCAATGCTTTATGCATGAATGATCTTTCTTGTTTTCTTATGGTATTGGCAATTCGGTTTTGGCTATCAAACAAGTATCAGTAACAGGGAAAGTTCCCTGTTACTGATCTTGGCGTTATTTATACGTCTGATTCCTATTTTTCTCCTCACAGTTCTGATATTTGTGATAAATCCTATACGAAATTCGGTTACATTAAGATACTCACTCAGGATTTTACTAATGAGGATAGCATCATTGTATTGCATTTTGCATTTCAGTTGGAAAGTGTTTTATAATTAATGCTTTATGCATGAGTGATCTTTCTTGTTTTCTTATGGTATTGGCAACTCGGTTTTGGCTATCAAACAAGTATCAGTAACAGGGAAAGTTCCCTGTTACTGATCTTGGCGTTATTTATACGTCTGATTTCTATTTTTCTCCTCATAGTTCTGATATTTGTGATAAATCCTATACGAAACTTGGTTACATTAAGATACTTACTCAGGATTTTGCTAATGAGGATAGCATCATTGTTCTCTGTAATGCCTTGGTCAGATCTAGGTTTGAGTATTCGTCTTTGGTGTGGAGGCCTTTTCAAGCTGTTCATGGGGATATCTTTATTATAAGAAAGCTGCTACTTTTTGTTATACCTTATGCGCTACTTTTCTTCGTGATATGTTTAAAGTGTACAGAATAGAAGGAATTTCATTTTATTTTCATTTTTCTGGAATCTGTTCAATAACAGAATTGGTTGTCTTGTGTGTTATCGGGATTCGTGTTCCCTAGTATTCTACCAGGAGCATGAGTTTATTTGCTGAAAGGAATGTTGTTACAAATATTGGTTGTTATTGTGCGATTAATAATTGCAGTAAACTTTACAACATATTCCACGATAATCTTGATGTCTTTTATACATCGGAAATTGCTTTTAAAAATCATTTGTTGTAAATAGTTTATATTTTACTGTATTTATTCATATGCAAGTGCTTTTAAAACTCATTTGTTGTCAATAGTTTTCATTTTGAGGTATTTTATTATATTTTAATCTATATATTTTGTATTGTATTTTATCTTGCAAGCTGTTACTGGGACTTTGTCAGGTAGCTTGCATTCATTTAAATAAATAAAAAAGAAATAAAAAGTATTAACTGTTGCGAAATATGTTCACTTTTCATTTATAATATTATGAATATTATGTGATAAATTTGTTAACATCATTGTCGTATATCTAGCTCGTTCTATTCAGGAGAGAAGATAATGTGGGTAAATATTTAGTATAAGTTTTGTATTTGAACTCAATTAATCATTTATCTACTATAAGAATAATTTATTTCTCCGTTCATAATGTTTGGCGAAATTTTGGTGAAGAATTTGGCGAAATATCACCAACTTGGTGACTTTTTTAAATGTTGAAAAATTGACGAAAATGTCGCCAAATCGATAGCAATATTTTGAAATAAATAAAATGTGGCCAAATTGATAAAAATGAAGCTAAATCAATGAAAATAACGACTAATTGATGAAAATTTAATATCTTGGATGTAATATAAGAATTTACGATGGGAATAACCTATATTTTAGTGCGTAATGCTTGGCGAAATTTGGCGGAATATCGCCAAAATGCGACATTTTAAATGTCGCCAAATTGATAAAAATAACACTAAATTGATATATATATATATAACAATAAATCATTGAAAATGACGACTAATTGATGAAAATTTAATATCGTGAAAAGAACATAGGATTCGACTATGAGAATAACACATTTCTCCGTCTGTCCATAATGCTTAGCGAAATTTTGGCGGGATCTCGCCTAAATGGCAACTTTTTAAATGTTGCCAAAATGACGAAAAAAGTCGCAAAACTGATAAAAATGTCACCAAACTCATAAAAATGTCACCCAATTGATAAAAATAACGCTAAATGGGAGGTAATGCTTTGCAAATTTTTAATTCCGTCATTTGACGGGCATATCTTGGGGTGCTCCACAGAAAAACGCTCGAAAGGTGAATTGATAAAAAAACATGCTTCGGGATGAGATAGAGATTTCAAATTTGGTGTACGGGTAGATTGTTTGGAAGGAAGAATGTGCACAATTCCGGTTTCCTAATATTTTCTACTTTAGGGGTGCCGCACACCAAAATTTTCAATTTTCGGAATAAATGAGAAATGCCCCTTTTAAAATGTGATAGAGGCATGATATTTGGTATATGGGACTATCATCTGATAGAAAACCTAAGAAGAATGGAGTTTTTCAAAAATGTTCATTGAATTTGGTGAGTACTCCACTCAAAAACATTTGAAAGGTCAAATGATAGAAAAACATGCTTCGCGATGAGATGAGACTCCAAATTTGGTGTACTAGTAGACAGCTAAAGGGAAGAAAGTATGCAATTTCAGGAATCCAACATTTCCTATTGTAGGAGGTGCTGCACACAAAAATTTTCGTTTTGACCAACAAATGTAAAACGCCCTCTTTAAAATGTGAAATTTGACTTGAAATTTTGTATAGGTGTTAATAATTTGTGTGTGCGTGTGTGTCAGTGAGTCTGTGGAGACGATAACTGACGAACAAATGGACCGATTCGAACAAAATTAGGAACAAAAATCACAATCCGTAAACACTGGAAGCTTATTGTTTTTATACGCAATCGAATGTTCAGAACCCCCCCAAAATTTCGAATGAAATTTTGAAAAAATCGTCAAAAAATCAAAACCACTAATAAAGTTACGCAAATAGACATTTCTTATGTAATTTTCTATTTGAAAACGATTGACATAAATTTTAGAACGCTAACGTGAACCATTCTCGAGATATTGCTCATTTTTCAAAATATTATCAAAAAGTCATGTAAAATGAAAAAAATATACTTCCTATTGAGAAACATGTTCACTTTTCATATGTAATACCATGCGTTAAATTGGATGATATCATTTTTGTGGATCTAGCTCGTTCCATTCATGAAAATACTCGTAGATACTTTGAGTAATATTTTTGTATTTGTACGGCAGTAGTCATTTATCTGCTGTAAAAATAGCTTATTTCTTCGTCCATAACGCTTGGCGAGATTTTGGCGACAAATTTGGCAGAATGTCGCCAACTTGGCGACTTTTTGAAATATTGCCAAATTAACGAAAATCTCGCCAAATGGATAAAAATGGCGCTAAATCAATGAAAATGACGACTCATTGTCGAAAGTTCAATATCTTGGAAAGAATATTAGTATCTAATATAAGAAAAACCTATTTTTTTTACTGTAAAAGTAGTAAATGCATTACATTATATAAGGAAAGTTATGTGTTGCCCACATCAGATTTTTTCATTCCGGTTTGTACGAAAAACTTTTTGTATAGAACCGTTATAGTGAAAGAAAAGTGCCCCATGAGGCTCAAATGTTTAGATATTTCATTTAAATGGGACCTCTAGAACACGAAACATTTTTTTAAGTGTAACGTCTGTCTGTGTGTGTGTGCCTGGGCAATGTATGTATCCACTCTGACTAAAAGAATAATTGGATTTTATCAGTTTTGGAATAATCAAATTTTCTAAAATTTTACAGTCAAGTCATTGGATTTTATCATTTTTGGAATAATCAAATTTTCTAAAATTTTACAGTCAAGTCATTGGATTTTATCATTTTTGGAATAATCAAATTTTCTAAAATTTTACAGTCAAGTCATTTGTGGATTGCCCAGGTGCTGGTTAAATTTTGGTACTACTTGGGATAAAAGAACTTACTTCTGTTACAAAATGGCACGCGAAATTTGTATGCATCCACTGTAGTTAAAAAAATTGACAAAATTTCACACAATTAGGTGGATAACCGACTTGTAGCTTATTCTGTTGCTGATTAGATTTTAGTACGATTCAGGAAAATAGAACCAGCTTTTTTTTTCACAAAATGTTTTAAAAAAAATTTCAACATCTTGAAATAAAAACTTCAGATGCTCGAATGTATCAATTGAATGATTGTTTTACACGCAATTTTTGATGTTAAAAATGATAATATAAATCATATCTTTTTAGGAATAGCATTTCTTGAGATATTTTAGTTTTTTTCGCATTTTTCCTACGGCGCTTTTGAAAATACGCTCAGTTACCAAATGGAAACGAAAATTGAATTAAAAGTACTTATTTAGTGTAATTTCAAAAAATTATGCGTGTTATTTTCTACAATTAAACTCAATTTAATGAATTATTGAAGAAATAAAAATGAATTTGAGTCTGTAGTGAAAGTTATGTGATGACCACATCCGATATTTGTTATTCGCACTTTCCTGAAGTTGGGAAAGAACTTCCACAAAAAATACCAAATTAAGGTTTCCATACCCTGGAGTTCCTCAAATGAAATTTCTGCATATTCGGGAATACACAACAGTTTGAATCACTTGAAAGCCACAGAGTGAGATGAAATTCAATATTTTCGCGAATGTAAAGAAAGAAAAAATTGAGCCCGAGAAAAGCTTTTAGGACCACCCAATTTGTATGCAAAGTTTATGCCACAAAACGAAAAACTTTTCCATAAATATCTGTTTTTTCGAATAGCATTTTGTGCCTAAATTTATTCTCTCTCTCGAGACTTTTGTCAATATAGCACCGTGAATGAAGTTGTGGGCGTAGGAAGAAACGTATACTTTTGAATTAGAGTTTACAATTTGAAAGAAAAACTGCGAAATATTTTTGAGCAAATATTGTGATAGTAAAAATATGTTGTAGCAGCGCATGGATATCCCTACAAAATGGATGACAATTGACATTACCGCTTTCTTAGCGAAATAATGGTGTATAAGAACCACTGCACACTATTTTTGTTATTCATTAATATACCGTAAATCGAAATCGGGGGCTTTCGATAACTTATTAGCACAAACGAATGACTTATTCAGATTCTCATGAAAATACAGTTAACATTGAGTTAATATCATTTGCATGAAATACATGATACTATTGGTGATTTCTTGAGCATCAAAACACAAAACTATTACGAATGGTATCTTATCACGGGAATGGAACGATCTTGATTTACGAGACAGATGTTGCATGATATCGCATATAGAAAGTGAACCTATTCGATATTACTTACTACTTTTGTAATATTATATATAAATTTTTAATAAATTTATTTAAAAAACGTGCAATATTTTGAGAGCGATTCATGCTAACGCTCCAAAGTTTGTATCACTGGCTCTTTGATTGTAAATTATGTGTGGAATTGTTATTTTGTTATTATTGATGAACGTGCTGGTTTCTTAATGATTTTTTCAAAATCTCATTAGAAGTTGGTGAATTTTTTAATATTCAATCGCATTCAAATTCAATAGGATTCAAATATTCACTGACTGAAAAGCTTGTATATATAACGCTTCATTCGTTCGTGAGATATTACGTTCATAGATTCACATACAAACACCCATTCTAACACAATCGTACACAAACACACAAACACACAAACAAAGAGACACCTGGGTTATTCTTTCTCTTGAAATTTCAAATATTTTACAAAACTTTTTAATTTTTGTATGTTTTTCTATGAAAATAATTATATATTTACCTTCTATATTGTAAAGCAATGTCTGCCTAGAACCAGTGGCGAATCTTGGTATAGAATGTAGGTAATGCGAAAATGCATATCAATCCAATTGTATAATTTATGTAGTTAACACATACACTGTTACCTAGCAAATTCTTCCTGTATAACTAAAAGTTAACCGTTACTGTGGAGCTCTGCTAAAATAAAATAAAGATATCGTTTGTATAGTATTAGTGAGAATGTGAGATCTCAATCTAGTGATCTGCTCAAACTGAAGGAAACAGCACCACATACTCAGGGCTGCTATTATTACTGTTCATCAACAGCGAATTGTTGTTAACGATGGTAGCTTGGAAATATACCGCAAAATATCATCATTAACGTAGTTTGTAAGATTTGTGCTGTTAGCACAGGCACTGTTACTTAGTAAGTTCCTCAAGTATAGCCAAATATTAACCATTGCTGAGGAGCTCTGATAAAATAAAATAATGAGGTATGGTTTGTGTTGTATCAATGAGAATGTGATCTCAATCTAGTGGCTCATAGTGAAGCAAACAGCGCCACAGAATCATGGCTGCTATTATTAAAGTTCATCAACTACAAACAGTCGTTGACTACTGTAACAGGTAAATATACGTATGCACAGCAAAATATCCTCATTAGCGTGGTTTGTCTGTTTTGTATAGTTAACACTAACACTGTTATCTAACAAATTCTTCTATATTATAGCCAAAGGTTAACCGTTGCTGAGGAGCTCTGATAAAATACCTCCCGTTCAAAAAATAAGCACGGAAGTGAAAATCAGGCATAAATCAGAAACGATTGCAACAATTCCAAATTTTACAGTAACATAGAATAGGATGCTACATATTATTTGCATAAAAAGAAAGAGTTTCGATTGCATATTTACACATTAAAATAAGAAAATCGAGAACACAGCAGGTCATAGTTTTTAATGTGAAATGTCTGTCAATAAGGAATATGACCTCCTCGCAGATTAATGCAGACTTGGCAACGACGATTCATGACACCGATTAAGTGCTCAATGTAGTAAAGCAGTAATCGCCACTCTTGTATGAGAGCACGGTGGAGCTCTTGGGTAGCATTTGGAGAGGTTTGTCGGGAAGATACAGATTTCCCGAGGGAATATCATACATGCTGTATTGGGTTTAGGTTTGGGGAATACGCTGACCACTCCTTTCGCTGGATTCCCTCCGTCATCAGGTAATCGCTTACGATACGAGCTCCATGTGGCCGGGCATTGCCGTCCATAAGAACAAACTCAGAACCTATATCACCCGCATAAGGGCAAACATAGGGATAAAAGATTTCGTCAAGATGTTTTTGACCAGTCACAGTACCGTTTGGGGATGAAATGGAGGTCAGACGTTCACCGAAGGAAATCCTAACTCATACAAGGATACCACCACCAGAAAATGAATGCCGGTGGACGATGTTAATTGCTTGATGTCGTGTACCAGCCTCTCTCCATACAGAAGTCTTTCGATCGTCGGACTGCAAAACGAATCTGGACTTATCAGTGAATGGGACATTGCTTCAATCGCTTATGGTCTAAAGGATATATTCCTAATACCATTGGAGACGGTCTGCTCTGTTCCACGCAGACAATGGAATGCATATGGTTGCCCTCCGCGCATAAAAGCCATGTGCTTGCAATCTCCTTCCTACAATTGTAAGGCTAAAGGCCTACCTGTAGCTGCAGTGAGGCTAGAATTAAAGAAGTTGCTGTTGCTTGCCTGTTGCGTCTGACCAATAACGCTAAGCAGCTGTCATCGGAAGATGTTGCAACTCGAGGATGACCTGAGCCTGGCCTTCTGGTTATTGATCCGCTGTTTTGGAATTGGGCCCCTAAGCGTAAAATTACAGAATGGTGGACTCTGAAGAATTCAGCAACTTCTCCAAAATATTGGCCGGATTCTAACCTGTCCACGGTTTGCCATTGCTGACAGTCCTCTAAACGTCTTCATGCGTCGAGACATATTGACTGAAATGGCTATTTCGGATTTTTATCCTAGCGCCAGTCGTAGAAATACTGACGCACAGAAAAATACACTTGTTTTTACCATGACGCTGATTTACGTATTTGGCACGGAGCCAATTGCTGTTATTCATGTGTTTCTATATTTGCATATTGTACTCGAAGTAAACAGCAAGTTTCGTCCAATAAAATTCATTCGTTCACTCGTGATCTGAGAATTTGCATTTCTTGTTTACTTTTCGGAGGGGAGTGTAAAATAATGGAATTTCATTTGTGTCGTATCATTGAGTATATGTTCTTAATCATTCGAATACCTGATTGAGGTAGACTTTCGTACCTAAAAATAATTGCTCTAAATTAATATTGTATTTATGTATAAACATTTATTTTAAACTCAAATGTTTCGTTCTTCCCCTATTTATTAAAAAACATGGTTAATTTTAATGCAATTTATGTAGCCAAAACTGTATGGTGAGTTTCACATACTTTTACAAAATGTATTCTGATTTATACATTTAAAAAATAAAAATATTTAACAGTCTGTTGTATATATGAAAATGTTATACCAAAAGAAATAAAAAATAATTTTCCATGTAGTATTATGTACGTAGATAAAAGGAAAACACAATTGGAGAGTAAGTATTTTCTGAGTGTCCCACTTTTTGCAATATTATTGATAAATCTAAAAACAGTTTGTATAATACATTGCCTTCCAAAAACTATGTGATTTGAATCATGACAAAATAGGCAAATGTTCTCTTTACAGACGAATTGAGATATGACATGCAATCAAACGTCATGAATTATGCATGATTTGCTCTTCTGAGCTTAACTTTTGGGGGGCAGTATATATATATCCTCTAATAATTTTAATTGTACGTTACATTTGTATAGGAGTTCAACGATTATGGAGACCATGCGTCCTATACGAAATTAAAAACGTGAAAATCCTCACAATTACGTTCAATTATATAAAATAATCATTATTTAGGAAATATCTGCAAGATATGCATTAATTATAAGGTCACATTCATATTTGCCCACTCCCATTATTAGAATTCGAAGTTTTCTTATGGAATTGAATTGTTTATTTGTATCAATAAAAAATTGAGGTGATAATTTTTAAGTTGATGGTTTTATTTCAAATCAATATTACCCGAGGTGCTAAATAATCAAGATAGGAAAATTTAATTTACTTTTTATTTGGATTTCATATTGGAACTACATCTTTCATTCTTTCGACTCAGAATGTTCGATCTACCAGAAAGTGCAAGGTATAGCAAATCTGCATTTTTATGTCTAAATTGCGTTTCATCTTATCTATAGCCTGAAAAATCGTAGGTAAATTTTTTCAAATGTAGCCGTTTTAACAACCCTCAAGACTAAAATCGATAACACTATTTTATCTCCCATAGAGAATGAGATTGCAAAAAATGTAAAGTGAAATATATTTGTGCAATTTCTATATATACCGCTATTATTTTAAAATAATATTTTATAAAATTATTACTTTAATTAAAATAGCTTAAGAATTGTTGTATTAAATCTAGAACGCTGTGCCTAATATAGCCTCAGCAAATTAAAATAGGTAAGCCAAATAGACAACATTGGCTGTATATAAGAACACACATTGGATGGGACCATGGTCGGCTATAAAGGCGATATGAAAATCCACTGGGTAAGGTTAATTAAAATTTCGCAACTGTTAATTTGTAGTAATTGAGTACGACTCTTGTAAAGACCTTTAAATATTATATATACTGCTTATATGATATATGTCTGTTCTTTTGTAGTGCTGTTCGAACTTCGGGTCACATTTGGAGTGTGAAATAATTTAGTAATCTGAGAACGCAGCACACTTTTGAATAAATCCCTTTAAACAAATTTAATTTTATGATTTATATTTTAACTATTTATTAGATGAGTCATTTAAAAAAACTCATACTACTTGAAATTAGCACAGCTCAGATTTGCTTTTTGAATGTTTCAATCTTTTGGCAGGGTATATATAAATATATAAAATTATTATTCTGTGAAAGTAATTAATTGCTATTATTTGAAATATTCCTTATAAAATAGTGGTGTTTTTTAAATATTACATTTTCACTAACTGCAACAATCAAGCAAAGATTTCTTTTCAACGTCTTAATTCGTTGCAGAGATAACATTGCTCATACACTCATCTAGATATATGCATCGCCTCTAAAACATTCTATTTGCATCCAGCCGTGCCCAAAACGTGTACATATTATTTTCCAATGGTCAGGCGATTACATGTTTAATTGTAAACATTTTCAACTATAATTTTGACCGTTTGATAACATACTTTCTACACATATATATGCATGGAAGGTTAAAACTATTAATGTTTTATTGAAAGTTATTCATAATATTTTTTTTACGGACCAGTGGTTATTATTAACATATTTTGCAGAAACACTACTCAGGACAACTACCAAAATATTCCCATCTTCTCACATTTTTACATTCCCTACAAGATATGGTAATGTATAGGGAAAGTATTGGAATCATGCCGAAAATCACAACTCGAGTTTTCGACGGATCTACACGTTTCGAGACCTCTAGAATTCGAAAAAGCTATTTTTAGCGTGACGTCTGTGTGTATGTGTGTGTGTCTGGCTGTCTGTTTGTGTCTGTCTCTGCAATGTATGTATCCACTCTAACTAAAAAACTAATGGACCGAATTTCATAAAATTTGGTACGTAAGTCACTTGGATGAGACCCTGGTGCTGATTAGTTTTTGGTAGGATTCGTAAAAAGAAAACCCACTTTTTTTTGCGAAATGGCCCGTAAAACTTTCATGTATCCACTCTAGCTAAAATACTAATTGACGAAATTTCACAAAATTTGGTAGATAAGTTACTTGTAGGATGATCTGGTGCTGATTAGATTTTGGTACGATTCGGAAAAGAACAACCTGCCTTTTTTTACGAAATGGCCCTCAAAAATTTCCAAAATCTAAAATAAAAAACTACGTATGCTCAAATATATCCATTAAATACTTGTTTTATACGTAATTTTTAACGTAGAAACGAATAAGATCAACTCCATTGCACTAGGACTAGCCGTTCTCGAGATATTTTAGTTTTTTCATATTTTCTCTACGCCACTTTTGAAAATACGTTCAGTTACCAAATGAGAGCGAAAATTGAATTAAAAGTGAATTAAATTTAAATAAATTAAAGAGAGCGTGGATATAAGTCTGCAGGGAAAGTCATGTGCAGCCCACATCAGATTTTTTTTTATCGTGGCGTGTGTGTATTTGTTTGTGCAATTTATGTGTCCACTCTAACTGAAAATCTAATTGACCGAATTTCATAAAATTTTGTAGATAAGTCACTTGTGGGTTACGCTAGGGCTGATTAGAATTTGGTACCCATTCTGGATAAAAGAACCTGCCTTTTTTGCGAAATGAGCCGTTTTTGAGATATCGCATGTATTCATTCTAGCTAAAAAACTAATTTACTAAATTTCAAAACATTTGGTAGATAGGTCAATGTGATGCACCCTGGTGCTTATTAGATTTTGGTACTAATCTAGAAAAATAGAATCAGCCTTTTTTTGCGGTATGGCCCGCAAAAATCGTCAAAATCTACAATAAAATTTATGTATGAATATATACAATAAAAGACTACGCAAAATATACGAATAATACAATAAAAATCTACGTAATGAAATATTGAAGAAGTAAAGTCCAGATTAATTTGAGTCTATGCGGAAAGTCATATACTGCAAACTTCCTATTTTTAATATGCGTACTATTCTGAAGTTGGAAAAGAACTTCCACAAAAAAACTAAATTAAGGTTTCCACACCCTGGAGTTTCTCAAATGAAATTTCTGCATATGAGGAAATAAACAACAGTGTGAATCACTTGAAAGCCGCGGAGTGAGTTGAAATTCAATATTTCCGCGAAAGTACAAAAACACAAAAAACACAAAAACATAAAAAAACAAAACAAAAAAAAAAAAAAATTGAGCCCGAGAAAAGGTTTTAGGACCACCCAATTTGTATCCAAAGTGTATGCCCACAAAACCAAAAACTTTTCCACAAATATCTGTTTTTTCGAATAGCATTTTGTGCATACATTTATTATCTCTCGAGATTTTTGTCAATATAGCGCAGTGAATGAAGTTGTGCACTTCATTCACGGCGCTATATTCACAGAAAGTATACTTTTGAATTAGAGTTTAAAGTTTGAAAGAAAATCAGCGAAATATTTTTGAGTAAATATTGTGATAATAAAAAGATGATGTAGGCAGCTCATGAATATCCGTACAAAATGAATGATAATTGAGATTGCCGCTTTCTTAGCGAAATAATGGTGCACGAGAACTAAGCCACACTGTCCTTGTTATTTTGTTCATTAATATTACTAAAATTGAAATCAAGTGCATTTGACAACTTATCAGCACAAACGAATGACTTATTCAGGCTAAAAATGTCATGAAAATGCAATTAACATTGAGTTAATATCAGTTGCATGAAATAACTGATACTATTGGTGATTTTTTGAGCATCAAAATACAAAACTATTACAGAACATATCTTACGGGTTGCCTTACACCTTTCTGGTAGGTCGGACGGTCTGGGTCTCAACAGCAACAAAACATATCTTATCACTTGAATGGAACAATCTTGATTCACGAGAATGAAATTGCATGATATTGCATATGGAAAGTGAACCGATTTGATGATTGTTACTACTTTTGTAATATTATATATATTTTTAATAAATTTATTAGAAAACCGTGCAATTTCTTGAGAACGATTCATGCTAACGATCTGAAGTTTTGTATCATTGATTCTTTGATTGAAAATTTTGTCTGAAATTATCATTTTTTATCATTACTGAATTTGCTGATTTCTTAATTTTTTCAAAATCTCAGTAGAAAATTGGGGGGATATTTCGAATATTAATCGCATTTAAAATCAATAGAATTACAGTATTCTCTGACTAATATATTTGTATCATATTATATTCGAAATGCTTCATTGGTTCATGGTAATTTGCTTTCATAGTTTCACACACGTACACTAACACAAACATACACAAACACAAATACACACATACCAACAGACACCTGGGTGAATTTTTGGCTGGAAAGTTCATAAATTTTTCAAAATTTTCCAATTTTTGTAAGTGATCCTGTGAAAATAATTATGAACTTACCTTGTATATTGTGAAACAAGGTCTGCTTAGAACCAGTGGCGAATCCTGGCATAGAATGTAGGTCATGCGGAAATGCATATCAATCCAATCATATGATTTATGCAGTGTTATGCACAGACAGTGTTATCTAGCAAATTTCTCCAGTAACCAAAGGTTAGCTGTGGTGCTGTTTTCTTCACTATGAGCAGATCACTAGATTGAGCTCACATTTTCAGTGATAAGAAACAAAATATATCATTGTTTTATTTTATCAGAGCTCCTCAGCAACAAAGGTCTACTGTGGTGCTGTTTGCCTCACTATGAGCAGATCACTAGATTGAGCTCACATTTTCAGTGATACGAAACAAAATATATCATTGTTTTATTGTATCAGAGCTCCTCAGCAACAGCTGTTGCTGAGGAGCTCTGATAAAATAAAACAATGATATATTTTGTTTCGTATCACTGAAAATGTGAGCTCAATCTAGTGATCTGCTCATAGTGAAGCAAACAGCACCACAGTAGAGGGGCTGCTATCATTACAGTTCATCAACTGCAAATTGTCCTTAACCATGGTAGCTTAGAAATATATGTACCGCAAAATATCATCAATAGCGTGGTTTGTATGATTTGTGCTATTAACACAGGCACTGTTACCTAGCAAGTTCCTCCAGTATAGCCAAAGTTTAACCATTGCTGAAGAGCTCTGATAAAATAAAATAATGATATATCGTTTGCGTCGTATCACTGATCATGTGGTCTCAATTTAGTGATCTGCTCAGAGTGAAGCAAACAGCAACGCAAGATCGAGGATGCTATTATTAAAGTTCATCAACCACAAATTATCGTTAACTGTGGTAACATGGAAATATATGTGCCGCAAAATATCATCGTTTGCGTGGTTTGTATGAATTATGCAGTTAACACAAACACTGCCTGCTAACAAATTTTTCTAGGATAGCCAAAGGTTAACCGTTGCTGAAGAGCTCTGATAAAATAAAATAATGAGATATCACTTGTGTCGTAACATTGAGTATGTGTTCTCAATCTTTTGAATTCCTTCCTGATCGAAGTAGATTTTTGGACCTCAAAAAATTGCTCTGAATTAATATTGTATTTATGCATTATTTGCTATTTCAAACACAAAAGTTACTTTCTTCCCTTATTTATTTAACAAAATGTTTAATTTTAATGCCCTTTATGTAGCCAAAATTGTATGGTTAGTTTTATATACTTTTAGAGCACATTTAAAATATATTCTTATTTATACATTTAAAAAAGAAATGAAAATATTTGATTGTCTGTTATATACATAAAGATGCTATACCAAAAGAAATAAAAAAAAAATCTGATGTGGGCAGCACATGACTTTCCTTATATAATTCAATGCATTTACTACTATTACAGATAAAAAATGCTATTCTTATAGTAGATACTTATATTATTTCTAAGATATTGAATTTGCTTCAATTAGGTGTCATTTTCATTGATTTAGCGTCATTTTTATCCATTTGGCGAGATTTTCGTTAATTTGGCAACATTTAAAAATGTCGCCAAGTTGGCGACATTCCGCTAAATTCGTCGCCAAAATCTCGCCAAGCGTTATGGACGGAGAAATAAGTTATTCTTACAGCAGATAAATGACTATTAGCGTTCAAATACAAAAGTATTACTTACAGTATATTTTCTCGTGAATGGAACGAGTTAAATCCACGAGAATGATCTCACCAAATTTATCGCATGATATTACATATGAAAAGTGAACATGTTTCTTAACAGTTAATATATTTTTTTTAATTTATGGGATTTTTTGATAAATTTATTTAAAAAATGTGCAATATCTCGAGAACGGTTCATGCTAGCGTTCTAAAGTTTATGTCAATCATTTTCTAAGGAAAGATTACATAAGAAATGTCTATTTGCGTAACTTTATTAAAGGTTTTGATTTTTTGATGATTTTTTCAAAATTTCACTTGCAAATTTAGGGCGTTCTGAACATTCGATTGTGTTTTAAAACAATAGGCTTCCAGTATTCACGGATTGGGATTTTTGAACCAAATTTCATTCTAATCGCTCCATTCGTTCGTGAGATATCGTCTCCACAGGCTCACTGACACACACACACACAGACATCACCTCAAAAATGTTCGATTCGTGATCAGGGATGCTTGGAACGTGCTCTCCCGTCGAAAACTCGAATTTGAATTTTCGGCCCCGTCAGAATACTTTCTTATACATTATGCATGTAAGGAAAGTAATAATCAACTTTCTCATACGGAGTGTTAAGAGAGTATTATTTTCAAGAAAATTTTGGGGTTTCGAGATTTTGATACCAATATATGTTTTAAGATCTCCTGAACAAGCTTTGACTGTTTTTGGAGTGATGCCCGCCTGTCTGTCCAATGTCTGTGGTCGATTTCTTGTGTGCACGAAGAAATATTGTTTATTTGTAATAAATAAAAAAGAGAGTGTGGTGCATATAATTAAATAAACTTAGTTAACATTAAAGAAACATGTTTAATTAATCTTAGAACATGGTCGTACATCGTACAGTCGTGAAACACTTGTGTTGTGCTGCTACTAACCCACCATTATATCTTTAGTGCGAGTTCCTGGAATAGAACATATTAACATATTACTACTCATAATTAACTGCACCCATTTTAACTTTAAAATAACATTATTTATTAAGAGCATTCTCTTCATTACTAAATTAATTACAACAATTATCATATATTATATTTGCAGAGTAGATTGGACATGTTGGACCAGTTAAGTTAATTTATCAAACTGGTTATGATCTTGTACAATATTTGATAGGTACGTATCTTCAATTTCGTCTTTGGACATTGACACACAGCCTATTGCCTGCATTGACACACAGCCTATTGCTTGCATTGGCACACAGCCTATTGCCTGCATTGATACACAGCTTATTGCCTGCATTGACACACAGCCTATTGCCTGCATTGACACACAGCCTATTGCCTTTCATATAAGCACTCGCACAACTTGCTATAGCACACTGCCTCTTCGGCAACCTTTGCCCCCATATACGACGGCACATTACTGTTATGCATCTCTCACTACATTACTCGGAATCAGGGGCGTGCTGGGTCCCCCAAGAGGGCGGTGGATAGACCGGTACGGGGGCGGCAACTACCGGGAGGGTCTGGGAGTGCTTAAAACATCATTTTGTCTTACTTAACATTAGCTAATAGAACCTAAAATTATGTATTTAAAAAAATAGCTTTAAATAAAAATAAAGGTAAAAAAAATAATTGAGAGCAAGATTTCCGTTGATATAATATATATTACAATATGCACATTTATTTAATATCGCCTGAAATAAACATGATTCATTTGATGTACAGAACATATATCAGCTACTTGTCAGAATTTAACAAATGGTAAATATAAAAGTAAAGGATACCTATATCATACTAAGGGGTTAAACACTGAGCAATCGCCTCATTTCAGAGATCAATTGACACAACTTATCAATTATAGTGTCACTGTCTATAATGTTCAATAAGTCTGATTCAGATTGCATTAATAATGTCTCCAAGTTGTCACTGCTTAAGGTAGATCTCAATCTTGTTTTAATAATCTCCAACTTGGAAAAAACCCTTTCACATATTACTTGAGTCATCGAGATTGTCAACAGCAGCTTATATACTTTTAAAAGTTCATTATACTGACGAGAGTACATGCTATATTTAAGAAGCACTTCGTAAGCACACTTTAAGCAAGAATTTCATTTATTGTAATTGCAAGGTTGAAATGTTGAGTTCCCTTCTTCGTCAAAGTCATCAGCAGACAAATCACGTTCTGTGGAATCTTCTTCTTAATACTCTTCACTGATTGTCTTTTTGCTTATTTGGAGCCATACATCAGCAAATGAAGTAAGTTCTTCAACAAGTTTTCCATTCTCAAGTCTTGGGAGAATCTCTACTATTTTGTCCAGGGCTTTGGGAGGTAAGGGCTCTTTATTGCCAAACCGCTTAGGATCAAACCAGGCTAGATCTAGGTATAAGTTTTTGTGTTGGAGAAGTCTGTTTTCCATAGTATTGATGAGAGTATCCATGACACTGTAAAATGTTGAAATTTTAAAACCATCTATTTCTGAGGTATGACCAGCATCTTATCCGTGAAGCTTTTTCCCCTTTCTCTTTCGTTTCTCTTTCAATTCAGTTTCGGTGCAAATACTTTCCAAAGGCTCAACTTTTTTTACTCTTTCATCTAAACTGCGAGTCATTATCTATTATACGAATGTTCTTGCAGCTTGTAAAGTTTCATCAAGCTTTTGACGTAATTCTTTAAGTTTTAAGTGAGAAGTTTCGATGAATTTCCATGCTTAAACGAAATCGAGATTCTTAGTCTGTAAGTAATCAGACAAAGGAGTGAGTATCTTAAAAATTTTCATAAACAACATAGCTACTAATATTGTATCAAAACTTGTAAACTTTATGAGAAGACCTTTAGCTTTAGAATTAAACTCTGGAGAATTAGATATCTTAAACAAGGCACTGAACAATTATAAGTAGATGACCTTGGTAGGGTGAGATTTTTCAATATCATATCTTGACCGTAGCATTACTGCGGCTCCGCCACCTGGTCATGTCAATAGTTTCCACCTTAAAAGAAGGGTTTTTGTAATCTTTTAAGTGACTCCTTCATAAACACTTGAGCTTCTTCTTACAGTACATTGAAAAAATGATATAGTTAGAATGAGACATTGGGCAGTGTCAGTGAGAACTAAGTTCAGTACATGGGCATAATACCAAGTGTGAATGTAGTGTGGAATTGCTTCAGATAATCTTGCTGTCAATCCTTTAAAATGGCCATTCATGTTAGAAGCTCCATCAAAAGCGTTAGTAACGCAGTTCTTGATCGGTATGTCGGCATCTTCCAAAACGGTTCTGAGTGACTGAAACAGATCCTCGCCTGTGGTGTAAAACACACATTTTATAGCTAGCAGTCTTTCTACGATTTCATAACCCTTAACGTAGCATAAGACATAAACACATTGGTCGTAACTTGAAACATCTACTGTAGTATCCATTAGGATGGAAAATTACCTGCCAATTTCACTTCTTCATATATTTTTCTTTTTATTTCTGCGTTCATGTATTGTAAGATTTTCACAATCATGTTGTTTCTTAAAAATGTAACTTGATCTCCTCTTTCTACTGGCATTTTCTTCCTTTTTTTAATTTCGTCGGGTTTTCTGTTCTAGAAGAGGTTTGTTTCACTTTTTGAAATAACACTGCTCACATGCTTCTCTAGAATCACATCATATTTTCTTAGCATGATAATCATCTGTAAAAAATTTCCATGGTTCACTGAGTCGTCATCCAAAGTATGAGCAGATTCTACTTTTCCCCGAAAATGAAAAGCTTATTTACCTATCAGTTTCAAAACATCGACTACTGTTTCTACTATGTCTTCTTTCTTTTACTTCCTGTTTCCTGTTGGC
This sequence comes from Amaurobius ferox, assembly GCA_951213105.1. Lineage (NCBI taxonomy): Eukaryota > Metazoa > Arthropoda > Arachnida > Araneae > Amaurobiidae > Amaurobius > Amaurobius ferox. The sequence goes on along the minus strand of OX578139.1, from coordinate 106,389,662 downwards.
CATTTGGTTACCAAACAGAAGATCGGGCAAACTTTTCTTATCTTTCATTAGCATGAAGCAATTCACAGATTGTGTGTGAATTTTCGAGTTTTCATGCTCCTGTAGTCTCTAATGGACATGCTTCCAATCGCTGAATCTAGAGAAAAATACTGATGTGGATTTGTTAAATGCAACACAAATGAAACAGAACGGTTGTTGTGTTTTTCCGTTGTAGGATAGGCACTGACTTCGGAAAATTTGGTTACCACTGTTACTTTCTTCGATTTTAAATACTGATTTTCTATCTGTAAAAGGCACTTCTTTTTCATCAGGCTGAACTGGTTGAAACGCCAAGTATAATTGCAAGTCATTTGCTCCCAGTTTCTTAAAGTAATCAATATCTACTGTTGGTGTATTAAATGAAGTTCTTGGGCTTGAGTGCGGTTTTGTATTTGACGTTGATAGTCCTGGTTCTTGTAATTGTTCGTGTGTTGTTTCTACATTGTCTGAATTCGAGAACGTTCCAGGGAATTCTTTTACAAGACTTTGTTCATCAACAGAATCATTCAATTGCGTTCCTTGGCTCGATACTTCATTTTCTAAGAGAGATGGCGTTGTTCACAATCTGAGGATTTTGATAAAAAAGCTGTTACTTTGGGGCATGTTTTAGCAGATTCATGCAACATTTTATTTCTTTTATCTTTCTTACATTCATAGCCGCTTTTCTTTCTTTTTTTTTTCTCTTCCACTTCATTACTGTTGGAATTCTGAAAACAATGAAATAATAAGTAATTAAAAATAAAAAAAATAAGTAATTAAAAATAAAAAAAATAAGTAAGCAGAAGGAAACAGCAAGGCAAAATGACCTTCGAATAAAAAAAAACTGACATTTAAAAAACAAAATTTTGGTGCATACTGATTGTTAATAAGTATCCTTTAATCTCTTAGGCATTAAAATAAATACAGTTGAAATAAAGTACCCTAGTCTCATCAGGGCCAAATTAACATGTCGGTGAACCTGGGAGCCTCATCTTGAAAGAAAAATAGCAAAAAAAAATTAAAAAAAAAAAAAAAAAAAAAAAAAAAAAAAAAAAATTGGCGTGGAAAAAAAGCAAATTTACTCAATTTTTGTTAAAATATAATTCCAAAAAACAATTAGTGATGTTATCTTTTACACGTGGGTATCAAAATTTGCTATAAACAGAGCAATTAAACTAAATATAACACATTTATAAAACACAAACTTACCATACGCATCAATGCTACGGCTGCAGGACGTGAATGAAACGAGATGGACGGCCTAAGGGAGATTTCTTCCTTTTCAGGGCGTCCCCTTGTCTTTCAATTTCCTTGAATAAACTAAAATTACAATAAAACACTCCATAATACGCCGCGGAGTTAGAACTTAGCCCAAGCTCATTCCTTCGTTTCGCGTTTCAGCAGCGGCATCGGGCAGAGCGGTTAGTCGCAGAGTCACCACCTCCGCAATACAAAAGGCAGTCAGTACTGGTACCGTCTTCAGCGCCAAATTTCTTGGAGCAATCAGTCTCGCACTGACGTATTATTTAGATACATTTTGGGTTTTTTTTTCTTACATAAGCAATTCGAACGAAAATTTTACATCCAGGGAGGCGAGAGGCGCCGTGAGAAGAGGGCGCACCGGGACATGTCCCGGTGTCCCGGTGGGCCAGCACGCCCCTGCTCGGAATCTCTTACTGTATTTGATCTCCTCTGTATTTTTTTAATTCTCTGAATCTGGTTCTCATCTGATCAGTCGTTGAAGTACATTTTTATCTATCGGTCGGAGAAATTGGCGTCCAAAGTGTTTGCATTTTTCGTAATGCTTCGATTTCCACCACAGATACCCTAAACGTAGATGTAATTCACATAATAATAATAATAAACCTTCAAGAAAAGGGTATCAAGTTTACACCTCGAGTTTCAGATGTTACAAAATATTTATTGTTTCTCAAATATAGCGCCATCATAGTAAAATCGATCTTAGTCAAATTGTCTGACTCCCCTTCAAAAATTAGGATCAAAACGAATATCAATGTTTTCAATAAAATAAAACAATCGGCAAATGATCTATATTCAAACAGACCAAGTACAAAAGTAAAATTTCAATTGTACACAAAATTAAACCCCTACTACCGTGCAAATATTTCAAGGTAAAAAGGGATAGAATGTTGCATCACAGGTCGAACAGGCCATGTGACGTCACAGTCAATCACGGGCCGTTTTGTTTTTGAGTAGATTTTGCGGTTTTTAATTTCTTGATATTTAAATAAATAATTATTTTCAGATATTTTCGTTTGGATATTTGAAATCAGAAAAAAGTTCTCTATAAATATCAATTGGTTTTAAGAGCTTTTAAAACAATCGAAATTGTCCATTCATGACTTGCCACAAAGTAATAAACATTGATGTTTAAGAAAATAATGAGAAATATTTGGAGCTGAGTTTGAGTTCTCACTCGACTTTCTTGTGTACATTGTAATTAGAATAAAAAAAATTTCATTATTGAGTGAACATTCTTTCATCATTGAATTGAAAGAATATTTTTTTTTATACTTTAACTTTTTATTTCATTATAGGTAGATATATTCGCAAGTCTAATTTTTTTTTAATGTTGCTTTCTGTGATCGACTATTTTGATTTTCTTATATTTTTTTTAAATTTAAGTATTGTGCTCGACTTTTTTTATTTTTAGGAATCAGCTTCCAAATAGATCAACGGTAAAATAAAAAGTTTTGAATATTCGGATTTGGAGTGACGATACAAAGGGATTTTCAAAATTTCCGAAATTTTAAATTATTTCACTGTGTTTTTTAGAAATTATAAAACACAATTTGGTATAATTTCTCGCTGACAATAATTAAAACTAAAGAAAGAAAATTATAAATATAGCGCGATATAATTGTTCTAATTTTTAAAAATGGTTTCACAAAAATTTAATAATTTTACCGCGTGGAAATGCTATTTAAGATATTCACGACTCGAAAGTAATAAAATCATGGAGGTAAAGATAAGGAATAAAAACTTCATATTAAGAAAATGCCAATGTCGTTTGAGACAATAATTAAGTTGGCGTTGGGATAATATAAGTACTTCTGCATTATATGCATTCGTATGGCGAAAGGTCTAAAATATTTATTTAAACTGTCAATTTTGTAAAATTAAATTATCAGTGCAATGCAAAGTAGAACTGAAAGAATAAAGAATATCCTTACGTATTCAACATTATTAACACTTTACAACTTAGTTGAAAAGTGTTTATGACTTTGTTTATTCTGTCTGTCTGTCTGTCTGTCTGTCCGTTAGCACGGTAACTGCCGTAAAAATGACTTTATCAAAATGAAATTTTAGTATGTTTTTTAGACGGTCTGTGGTACCTATGGGAATATAAATAAATAATATCACCCAATTAGTTTTGAATTAAATCCGGGTTGAAAAAATAAAATACATTGAATCCTATAGGACCTAATTTTTAAAACATTTTTTAAGCAAATTTAAATTTCACAAATTGCTTCGAAATTTTTAGAAAATATTCAAATTATTCCATAAAATGTATAAAAAAATTTCAGTGAAATATATTAGGTAGTTTTTTAAATAAAAATTATTTAATATTTAGAGAAAAACAAATTGAATTAAATTCTGACTATTGCTATATCCTTCAGAAAGAAAAAAAGATATATTATATAATAAATATATTTCCAAAATTTATTTACTTTATATATAAGATAGGTTCCACATTTTAAAATAAATATGGTAGATAACAATTTTTCAAATTTTAAAATAAAATAAATTATTATAGTACATGTGATGAATGAAATGCTGCTTTTATATAGAGGCGATTTATATTTCGATGACGTCATTTGAATAAAGTTTATTTGTTTTCGATGAAGTTTTCAAATATAATAAATTATTGTAGTATTATGATAATTTTAAAAATATTAGCGATGAATGTATCGCATTTTAGAGATGCTTAAACCAGGCAATTTATATTTCATTTGACTGAAGTTCATTTTCTTCGATTAAGTTTTCAAATATAATAAATTAATGTAGTATTATGATAATTTTAAAAATATTACCGAGGAATGTATCGCATTTTAGAGATGTTTATATAAAATTGCATTGAACATGGAAAGTGTTTCATAATCAATTCTTTATGCATGATTGATCTTTCTTGTTTTTCTTTTCAATTTATTTTTATCTTCATATATTCTGTACTCTATCCTACACCTATGAAAAAATACTGGCTAATTATACTCATAATTAGGGAACTCTTAATTAAAAAATAATTCAGAAATGCATATACTAAATACTACGCCTTTTTGTTGTATCAACTAACAATAGCGGATACTTTACAACCACTACCGACACCCAGATATAAGTCTCAAAGTATTATGGCATTTTTAAGCGTTTCATTCATAGGAGTTTTATTTACTTCTTTCTAATTCAATAAAACCATAATCTTGCATCCTGTCGCTATCAATCGAAAAAGTTAAACAATAAAACCATTTTGTCGTGCTCGGATATAAGATTCTATATATTTTCCTATTTAACATGTTATCATGATGACAAAACGTGCGTCAATTACTTTCCCATACAATGTAACATAGTATAGAGAAAGTATTGTTTTCACGAAAATTTTCGAACTCGGGATTTAGATGCCGATATGTGCATTAGGACCTCCTGAATATATTTTGACTACTTTTGGAATGATGTCCGTCTGTCTGTATGTCTGCGGTCAATATACACGATATTGGCCACTTATATTAATAGACTTTATATTCTGCTTTGTTATCAAAGAAATCTAGAATTAGATAGAATTTTTTTTTTAAATTCGAGCCAAAACTTCGAAACTTATTCAAAATTTTATAATTTTTTAACTTGGCAGCATAGGAAAAATTTGACATAATCACATATAAAAGAGTTTATTTATGATTGCGAGACCTTAAGTTTCCATTGTTGTCAAAGATAGCCACAATACAATTTATTTATTTTTCGTGACGTCATTAGCTCCTTTGGGGGGCAAGTTACTCTCCTCTGAGGTATATTGTCAAATATGGCATCAATCGACATATTTTTAAGCCCTTTAAAGTGAAGGGTAACATGCTTTAATTGCAATCATTCGAGTCCACGATATCGATTTTTCAATTTTTTTTGTAAAATTTGCAAATAAAAAGCTACTAAAAAGGGATTCCTTTAATAAAAAGTCGACTGAAGCCGCCTTCCAGTTGATTATGCTTCGTTTTGAAAGGGTTTCTGATATGCAGAAATGTTAACTTTTACAAAATGTTGAAGTGTTACATTTAATGACTACTATCCATTTCGAACGCACGAAGCTCGGGTGGAAATAGATAGTTTATTATAGAGATTCACGTCACAAATTAGAGCAAAAGTTTTTAAAAAAAATAAGAAAATAAAAAAAAATATTAGCGTCCGGATAAAAAAAGAATGCTTTGCTATAAATAGACTTGAACGCAGTTGGGTATAAAAACTGTCAGCCAAGTACTTTATTTATACAAAAGTTTTTGAAATGTACCGAAATAAACTGGACAGGGTTATTCATTTTATTTTTGCACCTCCCTGAAGCGTAACTCGCAATTTATTTGAACAATATTTTCATTTTTCCCTGACAGAATTGATCTTAAGAGGGCTGAAAAAATGTAACCTTCCAAAAAAAAAATACCGGGATAAATAATAGGATTCTTAATAAACGGGGTTAAGGTAATGTACGCTGGGTATCATCGGCACTATCTGCAAAAGATGGATTTAAGTTTATGTTAAAGAACACTGGCTCACCAGGGAAAAATAAAATTACTTGTAAAAGGTTTCTTCTTCTGCCACTAACCCTCTAAATGTTTCTTTTGGGATTCATAAACCCGGATGTTAAATAATTTACTTTGTTCTTTTATGCAATTTACTACTTAAGGCGGTTAGAATATATATTGCTTATTTAAGCGTAGGATAAAGATTATTCACAATATGGACCATGTCGGGCGGAATAATAACATTTTTTTTAGAATTTGTTTTACTATGTTTCACATATTTCCGTTAGAAATGAAAGATTTAAGGAAACATTGATGAACTAGCATTTGAGCCTGTCAAAGACACAAACTAACACTTAAAGATTGTTGAAATTGTTTGTCAATATGTTTAATTTTGTTTGAGAATTTCGAAAATAGTCGTCTTAATTAGCAATATACTCCATTAGATTCTGTCTCATAGTCGATAGTGGGCGAAGTTTCAGCCTCCTTAGACATTTGGATGTGAGGAGGGATATTTTTGTAAAGGGTTTGACAAGTTTTCCTGAACACCCTCTACTTTGTGCGCCTCCAAGGGAAATCGGAATCCGTTAGTCTGTGTCCTGTGGTCTATACTATTAGTATGCAAAAATTCGACATTCTGAGTTAGGTTTTATGTAGGATCTGAAAAAACACTTTTTTAAAGTTTTTTTTTCGCCTGTGCGGGCGTAGGAGAGAGAGGAAAGTTCGACAAAGTTAAGTTTTGTGACTTTGTCGATACTATTACCAAGATTAAGTCCTTTAAGTCACAATGAGGCTTCTGGAGGGTTTGGAAAGACAGAGAAAATTTATACAAATATTATGCAGATGGATAACAGACATAGCAAAAGTGCAGTGTCCTAGCGACTGTTTATGAAGTTTTATTTTTCTAGACAAAAAACTTTAAGAGCCAAGAAATATCGAAATGATATCTCCCAGAGTTACAAAAATAGAAATTCTAAACTTGTAAATCCCCACTTCAGCGACAAGCATTAATGAACTGCTCTACAGTTAATAAAGATTCCAATGAACTTTCACAAATCAGCTACAATGTTTATAAACCCAAAGTCAACACTCAACTCAAACTCGCCAGTATAGCAAAATATGTCGGAGTAACAGTGGATCAATCAGAAGATGAAGTATAGGTCAGGATACAGACACTTATAAAAGTAGCATTACAACCTTGATTAAACCTGTCACAGCTACTTCCATTAGAATAGAGAGAGCACTTAGTTTCATCTTCAAATATTTTCAATAATCGGGAAATCAGCTAATTTACTAGTTGAGTCAATCCGTGTTAACATTCAAGACCACTTCAAATGCACACGGATATATTATTTTCAAACTTACAAAACATATTGCTTATTATGACTTATGGCTTACAGATGAGTGGATCAAAAAAGAGCCAGACACAGCAACCAGAGGTCTATTGCGCTGTCCCCAAAAAGGAAATAAAACAGAAGCAAGGGATCCTGCAAAGAAGAGACCAGTGGCTGAATCAAAGATCAGCTGACACTTGACAGGAATATCCTGCAACTCCCAGAGCTCGATTACATGCCGACCTAAGTGCTCGAACCTATGGACAGAGAAAGCCTCACACTTACGGAGTATGTGTGAGGCAGTTTATTCACTACACATACAACCTCTATAAATCTACAGGGTTCTTAATAACACTATAATGCTTAGGCGTCTTTTAAGGGTGCAATGCCTAGTAAAGAGCCCAACAGCCCTTCTAATGGCAGTTCTATTGAGCTTAAATAGCTCCTTATTACGTATACTAGGGCATTCATTGGCCAGTTCTTACGCATGCCTTTTGCCCTTGATGCGACGTATGTGAATTAAGATATGCGGATTATACTGCAGATTCTTGAAGAGGTTATAAATAGTTCCTCTGATCAGCTCATCAGAGATACCTAAAGCTGGCTTCGGGTCAACAAAAGGTGTACTTGAACTATTTTTAGCCAACTCATTGTTACCTGAAATATCTGAATGTCCATGCACCCAGTAAAGGGTGATTTTATTGTTGTTGGCAAAATTACAGAGTGCAGTACAGAATTCCCAGATTAGGGAGGATGCCATAGAAGACTTCCCCAAAGCCATAAAAGCAGTCTGGCTATCAGAGCAGATATAAATGCAGTTCCTTCTGTAGTTCCTGTCAAGGCAAATTCTGAAACACATTAGAATAGCAAAGATCTCAGCCTAAAAGACAGTAGTGTAGCTGCCAAATGGGTTAAACAACTTTGTTCCATCTTCTAGACAGCATAAACCAGCACCTGTGCTAAGTCCTAGCTTGGAGGCATCAGTGTACCATACAATGCAATCTTCTTGTAGTAAGCAGTGTAGGCCTTGTTGTAAGTCTTGTACTCGGCCGGGTGGTAGTAACCTTTTGTAGGTACACCCTTTGGGTAAACTGGACTGGGTAATAATAATAATAATAATAATAATAATAATAATAATAATAATAATAATAATAATAATAATATATAAAGAAAGAGGTCCATAAATAGTGCTAAAATATAATACTAAAATTTGACACAATTACTGTCTATAATTAAATCTCTATGATGCCAAGGGAGAAAGATATAACATAGGATTTTCATTATAAATATGCCCTTATGAATTTCATTCATTGGATTAAAAAAAGAATATTTGAAATACTTAAAATCGCAGTAGATTTATTGTATACAAAGATATCGTGCTGAAATGGGAAAATATGTCTTTAACTCAAATTGTTTTATATGTAACAAAATATTTAGTATTTTCTTTCTGTATAATTACTGAAAATGCTATTATATGAAATTAAAATAGAGACTAATTAATTTTAACAAATGTTGCTATTGTGTGTTAAAAAATAAAAACAGGAGTTTTTTAAAAGCGATTGAAATAAAATTTGTACAATTTGATTTTTAATATATTATTGAAAGTTTTTACTAAACAACTTAAATAATTCTTAAATTTTACATTTAATAAATGTTAAATTTTAATTGATTAATGAGTAAATACTTTTAATTATACTAATAGCACCATGCACGTACTCTCGCAATTGATCTATTGAAATTGGCTAATATTGAGGTGAAAATAGTTAGATAGAAAAAATATCCGTACTTGACAATCTATATTACCCTATAAGTACTCAAACTTTAAAAGTTGTATTAGTAAATAGGAAATGAAAAGATACACCACACTTACAGAAACAAATGCGATTTATTTTACTTATTTTAGTTACAGAAAAATACTTTTTAAAATGCCACAATTGCTAATAAACAAAAATCGTTTTCATTTGCAGTGATTTTAAAAATGTTCAACTAAGCTAAAAGCATGATAGCTCTTTCACTAATTTAAAAAAAATTATTTAATTTGTTGCGAGTTCTAGAATTTGAGAAGATATAATAATTTGAAGAACAAAAAATAAAACTTCTCAAATCCTCAAAATCTATCACTTAAAAACAGAGCTTTGTTCTTTTCCAAATGATTAAAAAAATATATTCAGGAATGTGTTTTTCCTAATGCTTATGTTTTGAATATGAAATAAAGGTTTTTTTAAATTCAATTTGACTATTTGCAGAAAAAATAAGATTGTTATGTTATATTTTGATTGAATGCTTGTATTAAAGTAATAAAATTGATCAAGTAGTTATTGTTTAAAATTGAAATGTTTAATTTGATTAAAACCAATAAAAAACACTGGAGCGGCTGTTTTTAGTTTTACCCGGCTTTTCTGCAACCCAACAATGTATAGTCATTAAAAAGTAATTACATTGTGGAATAAATTACACGCTAAACTTACGAGAGCAGACTTATTTTATGTATGTGAGGCATAAATTTTATGTATTTAATATACACCTTTTCTTAAACATGGTCTAAATATATTTTCAATGACATTTCTGTTTTCTTGTTTAGTGTCCCCAAAGCAATTAATTTATTACTTAATACTTTAATAGTTTAAATATCTTTGATTTCATATAATGGTTGATATTACATCGTAACAACAGATTGACTAACATGCATGCCTGCTTTTTTTTTTCTTGACCATCGTCTTGCAAGGCGTCATCCCCACGTATGACGTCGGATGCCACTGGCCCTCAATCACAGATATTTTGTGTTGTCTGTCCCATTAGGAAAATTGATTATCCGGTTACTGTAAGTTCTGGCGGATGGTGAAGTGTGCAAAAATCCAACCTTTTAGGTCAATGGAGGGGCTTCTGGCAAGTCTGGAAATTCTTCTCAAAACCCTCCATTTTCTCAGCACCCGGGTGGTAAATCGGAAGCGGAGCCCGTTAGGTTCTGTACTAAAACTGATAATGTAAGTGTGCAAAGATTCAGAGTTATGAGTTACCGCGGTCTACTGGAGGGCCCAGAAGGATAAAAACACGTTAAACATGTTAGATAGTTATATATAGTGTTTTCCTAATATATAGAAAAGTATAATTCCCTGAAAATGGTTGACATATTTGTGGGGAAAGGATGTGTTGAAGTACGCAATATATGTAAATTGTATTAAAATTGCACACATTAAAGCAAATCAATCAAATGCGTCTAATTCATCGGCGTTATTAAGCTACAGCCAACTTGTAAATAGAAACTTTTAACGAATAAGAAAATATCAGGAATTCTTTATAGAATTACGTGTAAGCGAAAACTGATGAAAATATACCTCTTGTTTTCTGTTACTTATCATAATCATAGCCGTCTCTAGTACTGAGGACCACCTTTTTATAATAAAACTTGACCTAAGCAATATAAGGCAAATTAATGCATGAGGAAGCCGATTGGAGTTAGATATATTTTTCTGACGATATGCTGCTCTCTATCAAGGAAATAAAATTACTAATTTCACTAAAACAGCTCAGGATAACGATTGTATCATCTTTCTATGAGAGAATTTGCTACTTAACACTATAAAAATACTACAGAATTTGCAAATTAAAATTCGAAGTACAAGAGAATTTGCTTATTCACACTCTAAATACTAGGGCGCGGTAGCCCAGTGGTTAGCGCGCGGGAATTACACTCGGTAGGCCAGGATTCGATTCCCTCCGCTGCCAAAACTGCCTCCGTGCTCACGCGGAGTATGATCATGTTAAACATGTGGGACCGTAAGTCCTTCCGAGAGGTTGGTGGTTGGGAGAGGATGGTACGGTCCCTGTGGATGCCTCCCCCACTGGGTTCCGGTCTAAATTGGGTGGCTCTTCGTGGCCGTCCAAACAGTTACCTTACACCTTTCTGGTAGGTCGGACGGTCTGGGTCTCAACAATAACAACAACAACAACACTCTAAGTACTAGAGAATTTACTTATCCACACTCTAAGTACTAGAGAATTTGCTTATTCACGCTCTAAGTACTAGAGAATTTGCTTATTCACACTTTAAGTACCAGAGAATTTACTTATCCACACTCTAAGTACTAGAGAATTTGCTTATTTACACTCCAAGTACTAGAGAATTTGCTTATTCATACTCTAAGTACTAGAGAGTTTAATCCTTTTATAGTTGAGATGGAATTTGATTTTTTAAAAGTATTTTTTCCATTTTTGAAATACTAAAGAAATATACAGAAATATATCGGTCGCATGTTAGCAGTCCATAATACATACCAAGAACAAAAATTTAGTACATTCTGGTTATTTAGAAAAGCTATTTAATACAGTTATTTTTTATTTTCACCTTCCGAAGTAAAATGTTCGAAAATTGAATCCTAAACAGTAAACACCATCTGATTTCTATCTTAAACTACAGTTAAAATAAATGATGAAGGAAAAAGTTGTTCTACAACACAGGTATTGCAAACAAATCTTCTTGAATAAAAGTTTAGAAAGGGGAAAGTTAAATAATTGGAAATGTGAGCATGAATATCAACAGTAGAAATGTTTTCTCTCGATATAGGTTTTAGGGGATGGGATTATGGGCCGGGACAGAACATTTTACTTTTCTTATTTATGAATAGATTTATTCAAAAAATTTTACATAAATGTTTTTCTGTTATTAGTTGTTAATGTGTCATATGTAAAATAATTAAAAATATTTAAATTATTTAAAAAAATTAGAAACGTAAAAAAATGAAGATTTTAAAATTTGATATAATTATGAATTTAAGCACTCTACAAAACAAATGTTTATTTTATTGGAGAAAAGCATGCTCTTTAATCCAGAAGGTTTTAAAGTTGTGTTTTATAGAATAGTAAGTATCAGAAAATGTTTTATTGTTGTAATATGAATATTTTAATCTTTAACTTTTCAAAATTTTATTTAGATGATTTATGTAATATTTATTCCTAATATATGTAATACCATTTGTTTCTATACTTTCTGAAATTTTTTCTTATTTTCAAAAATATAGTAATTTTTTTCAAAAATTTTCTATTCTGGACCACCTGAAACTAATTCAGTGACAACCTTCGAATTTATTCCTCTTCTACCTGACATATACCGACAAATTTGCAACAGGAAGGAGAGGGAAGAGAGAGGGAAGAGGAGAGAGGGGGAAGAGAGAGGGGGAAGAGAGAGGGGGAAGAGAGAGGGGAAGAGAGATAGAGGGGGGAAGAGAGAGGGAGGAGAGAGGGAGAGGGGAGGGAGAAGAGAGGGAAGAGGAGGGAGGGAAGGAGAGAGAGGGGAGGAGAAAAAAGAGAGAGGGAAAAGAGAGAGGGAAGAGAGAGGGGGGGGGGAGAAAGAGAGGGGGAGGCGAGAGAGAGAGAGGGAGGAGAGAGATGGGGAGGACAGAGAGGGAGGAGAGAGAGGGGGAGGACAGAGAGGGAGGAGAGAGAGCTTAAGAATGAAATCACGTATAGTTATGCTATTTTATACTTAGAAGTATAATACGTATAATATAAAAATTAAAACACGGCAGAATGTTTTCGTATAATTCAACCAGAAAGTATTTGAGATGTAAGGTGCTGAAATTGTTAGGATGTATCCTCAGGAATCGTGGGTGCACTCTCAGGACACAAGAATGAGTTCACATTTTTAGATAACTAACACGTTTATTTACAGGCACGGCGTAAACAGGAACAATATAGAGCAAATAACATGATGACTATCTCACAAGTTCATTAAACAACTGTCAGTTACAGTAAAACAGCAATTAAAGGATCCACTAATTTTACAAAATAGCCTATACTATTCTCAAGACATTGACGTGTCACATTTTACGAAAAGTGCGGCTGCTTTTCAACTGAGCGATGTCTCCCTTTATATACTCTCCGTAGAAACTTCCAAAACAAACTGTGTAATGTATGTATCCAATCTCACTCAAAATCTAATCGACCCAATTTCATAAAATTTCATAGATATGTCATTTGTGGATTACCCTGGTGCTGATTAGATTTCAGTACGATTCTGAATAAAATAACCAGCCTTTTTTGCAAAATAGCCGGTAAAAATCGTAAAAATCTAAAATAAAAGCCTGAATACACTCAAATGTGTCAATTAAATGTTTGTTTTATACTTAATTTTTGCCTATAAAAGGAATAAGACCACCCCCATTACTCTATGAACTAACCGTTCTCGAGATATTTTAGTTTTTTAGCATCTTTGTTACGTCTCCCTTGAAAACACATGCAGTTACCAAATGTAAACGAAAATTGAATTAAAAGTACAAATTCAGTGTAATTTCAAATAATTATGTCTGTTATTTTGTGCAATTAAAATCAATTTAATGAATTATTGAAGAAATAAAGAAAAAATAATTTTGAGTCTGCAGGGAAAGTCATGTTCTGCCCACATTAGATTTTTTTTCTCTAGAATTGATAATCACTAATCAAAGAAATAACCGCACAATAAATACCTGAATAAATAATGCACTTATTACAATACGGAAGTAATGTAAGTAAGAGTAATGTAAGTTGGTCAATTTTGACTCTTATTAAAGGTGTATTTATATTTATTTGCTTCTGCTGGACACAGGTTGCATATTCATACACATGCAGAACAAACATATCGAAAGCACAAGAGCCTCGTCAAATACTTAGGAAATCTTGAACCGCATCAATGTACAAAATTAGCATCAATGTACTTATCTCATATAATCAAAATTAGCATCAATGTACTTATTCGATGAATCAGCTTTTATATAGTGGACGTGTCGATTTCATTTTTGAGAAGGTCATTGTCATCACACACTAGTTTCAAATGCGGTGAAAAACCGTGCTTTTCACCAAACTCCATTCGCTGAGAGGAACTTTTACATTTGCTATATAAAAGATTGGAAAAAAGTTTTTTCAAATTATCCTTATCCACAAGCATGTAATTTGTAGGATCTTCTATGTTTTCATCGTGTTGACAAGGCAAACATTCTAATGTTGAAAGTTTCAAACTATTAGTTCCAGTTTTCGAACTATCATGTGTAAACAATGTAGTGTCATTAATTCTTCTTTCAATCCCGAACACCATCTTTTATTAATCTTCATTTTATTATTTTGACACATATGCTTTTGTCTAGGCATGGTAGCAGAATTGCAAAAGCTTTATTTACCTCTATATACTTTGAAATTCTTTCCAATAAGAGCCAGCAAATAATTTTAAATTTTGTAAATTTATAATGTGGTCTTTAAGAAGACCGTTTGTTTATGTTTTACAACCGATAAATCAGAACAAAATAACAACCTCAAGAATCTAACATAAACGTAACTGGAACTGGTTACGGTTGAAATGAAATTATTTCACCTCACTTACTTTTTTTACTTCACTTCAAAACATATTTTACTGAAAAAAAAATGGGAAGAAAAATAATTAATTAAATTTTTGTGAGGATTTACGTTACCGGCAAACTCGGCCACGCCCACTTCGGAACCCCTTAAATTTCCACCTTGCATCAGAAAAATGTCTATAACTTTTTAAATAATGCAGATACAGGTCTAATATTTTGCACACATTCTTGGAAAGGTAGTAGCTTTAATTTGATGCAATGAAAAGAAAAAATGGTTATTTTAATATAACGCGGTGTCTCCTTAAAGAACATAGATAGATATCTATGGCGTAAAATATAAAATCATCTTGCTGTAACTCTTTACTTTTCCAGCTGCCTTCTCACATATAATTCTTCACACAGAATTCAGAGATTTACCATAGAAAAAAATTCCATACCATTTTGTTTTCATACGTTTTTTATCGTGATTATGTAATTCAAACATATTAAAAATGAGCAAGAACTTCGAAGATATACATTGTGTTATTTCAATAAACGTTCATGAAAACGTTATTCTAAATTATAGACCACTCGATTGAGTATGCAGCCATCGGAAATATTCCTTCGCTATCAAAAATTTCTTAAATATGCCGAGAAAAATCTTTAAAGAAATAAATATTTTATTTTTACTCTCACTGCAATGCAAGACCTTGTATAGAGACAGTATTGAAATAACATTGCAAATCGGAAATTGAGTTTTCGACGGATATATACGTTTCGGGTCCTCTAGAACACTAATCCGCTATTTTTAACGCGACGACTGTGTGTCTGTGTAATGCATTTATCCACTCAAGCTAAATGCTATTCGACGAAATTTCGCAAAATTTGTTGTGAGTTACTTGATATGTAAAGATGTGGGTTACTCTGGTAATGATTAGATATTGCTGCGATTCGGGAAAATGAAAACAGGTGTATTTTTGCAAAATGGCCCCAAAAAATCATCGAAATTCGAAATAACATCTAAATATGTTTAATTTCATTGATTAAATACTTGTTTTATACGTAATGTTTAATAACATAGAGAATGAAACCTACCTCATTATTCTAAAAGGAACCGTTCTCGAGATATTTCAGTTTCTTGGAATTTTTGCAACGCCTACCTCTGAAAACAGAGATCACCAAATGAAAACGGAAATTTAATATAATCTTTAAATTCTGCTTTTAAAAAAACATTAGCTTTATTTTTTGCATTAAAACTCAGTTTAATGCAGTAAAACTCAGTTTAATGCAATAAAACTCAGTTTGATGTAATAAAACTCAGTTTAATGTAATAAAGCTCAGTTTAATGTATTAAAACTCAGTTTAATGTATTATGAAAGAAAGAAACAGAAAATTTATTTGAGTCTGCAGGGAAAGTCATGGTCTGCCCACATCAGATATCTTCTTCTAAAGCGACAACTCGCAATTCATTCCACCAAAAGTTTTATTTTCACCCAAGAGGTTGATCTTGAGAGGGAATAAAAACTGAAACTGCAACAAAAATAGCAGAATAAATGACCCACTTCTTACTCAACAGAACGCGAGTAATGTAAGCTGGTTATCATCGACTCTTAGTAGAAGGTGGATTTATGTTTATGTTAAAGAACATGGACCTGTGACACAAGGGGAAAATAAAACAACTCGCTAAAATTTCTTCTTTTGTCAATAATTTCGTAAATGTTTCTTTTGGGGTTCATAAATATGGAGGATTTACCTTCCCCTGTTGCGAAACTGGCTGTTTATGACGTATAAGAAGATACATATTTCTCTTAGCGGTGGAAAGAGTCGTTATTACTAGTATATATTTCTATTTTGAGTGGTTTCATATCCTAGTTTTGTCTAAATATTATTGAGTATGTCTTTTATAATTCAGTTGAAGATGAAAGATATAAGAAAATACTGATACATTGATAAAAGTTATGGTATTACACTGTTGAAGAATCGGTGGCGGATTCAGTCCGATGAAGCAGAAAGGGTTTTGCATGAATAGCGTTTTGTAAAGTACAGTAATATTACGTAATCAGCTCCACAGTACAATAATACGTGCAGATCAATCTTCTACTAATGCATAAAATTGAAATAACTTCGTTAAAAGCAGAATATAATTAAAAAAAATACATCGATCGGTTTTGAAGGCAAGAACAGACATCTTCGCCAGGATACACAAAATGCGCAACCTTCATTCGTCAGAGAAAGGACTATTTATACTACTAATACGTACAGATTATACTCAAAAAGCGCAACCGTAACTCGTCAGAGAAAGAAGATCGGCGACTGTTGCAGAAACAGCAAACATGGCAGAAGCAGAAAAGGGTGCTGCGAAAGACAAAGAAGAAGTTTCGAAGTCTGTAATTGCTGAACATTCTTGGAACTCTAATCATGTTTCTAATCTTTCCACAGCTAAGATCCATTTTACTTCTAATTCCATTTTCGAAATATACTTTCTTGAATTGGTTCTCTATTTAATTCTCAGTCAAAATCCTTTATTAATAATAATTATTATTTTTCTCTTCTGCTTTGAAATCTCTGTTTTAATCGTTCGATTTCGTCTGCTTCATTCTTATTTCGGTAATGTGCAATTATTTCCTGGCTTTTGAAATTAATTACGATTGTATGAACAAGTGATATGGATCCTTTGTTGGACTTTCACTTTCTTTGGTATTTTACCTTTCATTTATTATGTCCCACCTTTAGTTTCTGCCTCCTGGGTAGTTACTTTAACCACCTTTTCATCTCTTGTCGTTGGCTAAACCCTTTCCCTGCTTCTGCCAAGTTTCTGCATCAGCCGCGAATCTTCCTCTGTCGAGTAAAGGCTGCGCTTCTTGTATGTCTTGATTACGAAGGCTGTTTTCCACTTCGAAACCGGTCGATACATTTGATTTTTTATTATATACTACTTTTAACGAAGTTATTTCAATTTTAAAGTTCAATAA
This sequence comes from Amaurobius ferox, assembly GCA_951213105.1. Lineage (NCBI taxonomy): Eukaryota > Metazoa > Arthropoda > Arachnida > Araneae > Amaurobiidae > Amaurobius > Amaurobius ferox. The sequence continues at coordinate 106,372,299 of OX578139.1, read as the reverse complement.
GTTTATTTGTTGTTTTCACTCTCATTTGTTTCGTTTACAACAAATGCATAATATGGACTTAGAGTAACTACAGTAAGATAATAATTCAAACAATCTCATGTTTAGTAAATATCGAGTTTATACAAGTTTTACGGCGTGTAGTAGGTTTCACAGGAACTGATGCAAGTTTTTAGTTGAACATCGTCTGAATGAAGTCTAATAATTTTAAATTGTCTGGTTTTAGATGTCTACCTTAAAATCTCCAACTAGTAGGATAGACGGATTGATTTGGATCGCTGATGATTTTCGCTATTGTAATCATATTTCAAAAACTAAGAACACTTTCCAAAGTCTAATTATATCTTTGTAGATATTTTAAGGGCTAGATATTATACCAGGGTTTTATGGACGTGCAGGTGAGCACAATTCGTGCAGTATAAAGAGAGTTTGTTCAGTGCAAAAACTGGAATTTGTGCTGTGTGAAGAAAACAGCTTTTTTTTTTATAAAAATTGTCTCAGTGTTTCTGATGGGATTTTGCGGATATATTTTTTTCGTAATGATAAAATTTATGTATTCTAATGGCCATTAAAATATTTAAGAGGTCTTTTTGTGAAAGAATTTTCATGTAAGTTAGCCCTTTTATTTAGTGAAAAGTGCACAATATGTTTAGTGTCGATGAATCTATCTCCAAAACGAAAACACGTGATGGCATAAACACGTGTTAAAATTTTTTAACATTTTAATAAAACATTTTTAACATTTTAATTAAACATTTTTCACACATACTAAACATCCTTCCCGATCGTCCATTTTGTTGCTCTAAGTCCTCTGGACGAGCCGGACGGGCTGGGGCTTTCACACATACTAAACATGTTTACACTTCACACAACGGTGTTAAAATTCTATGAAAATGAGTAAAATTTTCAATCAAAATAATTTTGCTGGCGTCGAAAATTGTTTCAATAATTTATGCATCACATTTTATTACAGTTGCGTATTTTTTTAAGTATCAAAATTTGTTCAATTAAAAATAAAAATTAGTAATTTAGTTAACTAAAAATATTTTGAAGCATTATTCTTGCTCGAGGGTCGCTAGTTGAACAGTGCATTAAAGTTTAGATTTCATGGCCAAGTGATCTAACGAAAAGCAATATTCCCCCCTCCCTTCGATGCAAAATTAAAAATATTTTATAAAATCATTAAAATAGGCACACATTTTAAATTTTAAAATTTTCACAATTTTCGGGTTTAGAACCCCTTTACCGCTTTCGCCCAACAATTCATATTTTGCTTATATTAAATGCTGCTTATGTCCGATTATGTAGTACTTAATTTTCCTTAGAAAAAAAAAGTTGAATAACTGCCTTATTTTTAATGGGGTTAAAATGGGGTTTCGCGAAAAATCCTTTCAGACCCTCAGGGATCCTTGGTAGACAGCAAAATTTCTTCACACTTATAGTATTGACCAATGGACAAAACCTAATGTAGTCAGATTTCCTACTCTCCATCCTCCGGGGTGGAGGTTCGGGTTTTTTCCAGACCCTCAAGCAGTCTTCTAGTGGCTTAGAAAACTGAGCAGACTTACAGCATCGACCACTAGACCGATACTAGCAGAGCCGGGTTTTCCATTTTTATGCAGTTTATCAGAACCCTCACCAGGGTATCATGACAAGGCATCATGGCAGTCCCCCACCAGGTCATGAATGACTGAAACTTGACCACGGGGCAGAACCTAACTGGGCTTAATTTTAATTGAGACTATAATTGACGATTGTACATTTTTACTTTCCTTCAGTGAGAATTGTTATGTATAGAGAAGGCTCTGGAATCGTGTAGAAAATCACGTCCGGAGTTTTTAACGGATCTATACGTTTCAAATACTCTAGAACACAAAAACTATTTATTTAGCTTGACGTCTGTGTGTTTACCTGTATCTTTGTGTATCTGTGCACTGTATATATCCACTTTAGCTCAAAAACTATTCGATTACGTTTTACAAAATTTTGTATATATAAGTCAATGGTAGGTTACCCTGGTGCAGATTTTAGAACGAATCGGTAAAAAAAGAACTTGCCCTTTTTTGCAAAATGCTCCTCAAAAATGGCCCAAATTAGAAATAAAAGACTACATATGCTTAAATGGATCATTAAATGCTTTTTTTATAATTAATTTTTGATGATAAAAAGAATAAGATCAACCCCATCACTTTAGGTCTACCTGTTCTCAATATATTTTTAATGCCACCTTTGAAAATACGTCCAGTTGCTAAATAAAAACGGAAATTTAAGCACTGAATGTAATGAATTATTAACTCCTTGACTTACAACGACGTCTCGGATACGTCGTTTATTTCATAAGCCATTGCAGACATTGACGTATGTGGGACCCGCGCGGATTTAAATTTTGTCATGTGCAAATCTTACAGATATGTAGGGGGCATGGTTTATACCCTGAAACTACACTTAATTAATGTCTCTTAATGTGTATGTCAAGGGGTTCAAAAAATAAAGAGAAAATGAATTTCAGTCGGGAGTGAAAGTCAGGTGCTGCCCACATCAGATTTTAATGTCTAAATTGCATTTTATGCTATTTATAACCTGAAACGTCGTAGGTAAATATTTTCAACGGCAGTCATTTGTACAGCCCTCAAGCCTGTAATGGATAACATCATTTTATCATCCACAGAGAATGAAGTTGCAAAAATGGAAAATAGAATATATTAGCGAAATTTTTATATGTACCACTATAATTTTTAAAAAATATTTTATATAAAATATTATTTCAGTAAACTATTGTTGGGAAAAATTCGCTGGGCTAATCCAGAAGGCTGTGCCAAATACGGTTGCAGCAAATTAAATTAAGGATCAGATTTTAATGTCTAAATTGCATTTTATGCTATTTATAACCTGAAACGTCGTAGGTAAATATTTTCAACGGCAGTCATTTGTACAGCCCTCAAGCCTGTAATGGATAACATCATTTTATCATTCACAGAGAATGAAGTTGCAAAAATGGAAAATAGAATATATTAGTGAAATTTTTATATGTACCACTATAATTTTTAAAAAATATTTTATATAAAATATTATTTCAGTAAACTATTGTTGGGAAAAATTCGCTGGGCTAATCCAGAAGGCTGTGCCAAATACGGTTGCAGCAAATTAAATTAAGGCTAAGAGAAACAAACGTGGACTAATCATCGTTCTTGAAAGACAGCATTGTCTGTATACTATAAAGACACGTATAAGACAAAAGCGGGCTATAAAGACAGTATAAAAATTCACTGGGTAAGGTTGCTTAAAATTTCTCCAGTGAAATATATGTGTGTAACTTCTATATATATACTGCTATAATTTTAAAAGAATATTTTATATAAAACTTTTTTCACCTAGTCGCATACCTTTATTTAAAAGTGACATTAATCCAAAAGGCTGCGCAAAATACGGCAGCAGTAAATGAAAATGGGTAAGAAAAAGAAACATGGCCTAACTCTGCAGACAACATTGGCTGTATATAAAGGCTCATATTAGCTGGATATAAAGACTGGTAAGGTTGCTTAAAATTTCGCCAATGTTTATTTGGAGTAATTGAGCACAACTTTTTTACTTTCTTTATTAGTATAACGTATAAGGAAAGTATTGTGACGGGGTCGAAAATTCGAATTCGAGTTTTCAACTGGGGAGCACGTTTGAAGCCTCCATGAACACGAATCACACGTATTTGAGGTGATGTCTCTGTGTGTATGTAAATGCGTGTGTCTGTGTGTTGGTGTCAGTGAGTCGAATGAAAGCTATGTATTTTAAAACGGGAAGTTCAATATCATTTCATATAAATATCCATTTCATGTGTTTAATTCTGTCCGATAAAACTAAAAAGAGTATGCGTAAAGAAACAAAGCAAATTGGGTTTACGAAGGTGTAAAATAGATTAAAAAATACCAATAAAAATAAAAAATAATACACTTCTTATAAAACAGAACTCAATTAAAGCACATTAGTTATCAACAACTCTGACTGAGAAAAAAATTGATTTGTGTTTATGTTATAAAATAGAGAATATCCCACTCCCTTTGGCAGATGGGAAAAATAAATCTGCTCGCTAAACGTTACTTACTTTGTGAGAAACGCCCTAAATTCTTCTTTTGTGATTTCAGAAATACAGAGATTGAACGATGTATTGGTTTTTTTCATATAATTTACTGCTTATGGAGTAAAGAATATCAGGAGTGTCTCCCCCGGTTTTCTGATACATTTATATTCCATATTTGTAAGACAGCCACTATGCAAGAAAAAAAAAATCTGATGTGGGCAGCTCATGACTTTCCTTATATAATGCAATGAATTTACTACGTTTACAGTAAAAAAATAGGTTATTCTTATAGTAGATACTTATATTCTTTCCAAGATATTGAATTTTCGTCAATTAGACATCACTGTCATTGATTTAGCGTCATTTTTATCCACTTGGCGAGATTTTCGTTAATTGGACAACATTTAAAAAGTCGCCAAATTGGCGACACTCCGCAAATTTGTCGCTAAAATCTCTCCAAGCGTTATGGACGGAGAAATAAGTTATTATTATAGCAGATAAATAACTATTGGCGTTCAAATACAAAATTATTACACAAAGTAGCTTTTTTCATGAATAAAACGAGCTAGATTCACGAGAATAATGCCACCAAATTTATCGCATGATATTGCATATGAAAAGTGAACATGTTTTGCAACAGTTAATATTTTTTTTTAATTTATGAGACTTTTGATAAATTTATTTGAAAAATCGGCGATATCTCGAGAACGGTTCATGATAGCGTTCTAATGTTTACATTAATGGTTTTCTACGGAAAAATTACATAAGAAATGCTTATTTGCGTAACTTTATTAAATGTATTGATTTTTTGATGATTTTTTTCAGAATTTCACTCGAAAATTTAGGGGGGAGGGGGTATGAACATTCGAATGTGTTAAAAAACAATAGACTTCCAGTATTCACGGATTGTAATTTTCGTGCCAAATTTCATTCGAATCGCTCCATTCGTTCGTGAGATATCTTCTCCATAGACTCAGTGACACACACACACATACTTTCAGACACACACATGCACACACAGACAGACATCAACTCAAAAATGTTCGATTCGTGATCAGGGATGCTTGAAACGTGCTCTCCTGTCGAAAACTCGAATTCGAATTTTGGACCCCGTCACAGTACTTTCCTTATCTGTACATAAGGGAAGTAAAAATCGTTTCTTTTTATCAGTTTTTATTCTCAAATTACTCCTTGAAATATATTGGCGAAATACCTTTAAAATATTTTTTATTTTCCCTGCAATACATGGTAATGTATAGGGAAAGTATTGGAATCATGCCGAAAATCCCAACTCGAGTTTTCGACGGATCTACACGTATCTCTAGAATACGAAAAACTATTTTTAGCGTGACGTCTGTGTGTGTGTCTGTCTGTCTGTCTGTCTGTGCAATGTATGTATCGACTCTAACTGAAAAACTAATGGACCGAATTTCATAAAATTTGGTAGTTGGTGCTGATTAGTTTTTGGTAGGATTCGTAGAAACAGAATCCGCCTTTTTTTGCGAAATGGCCCGTAAAAATTTCATGTATCCACTCTAGCTAAAATACTCTTTGACTGAATTTCACAAAATTTGGTAGATAAGTAGGTACGAGTTAAGTAGGTACGAGTTAAGTTTGGTAGACGATTTTTATTAAATCTTTTCCGATTTGAATAATAAAGATATGTATATAAAATGAATTTCATTGCCGTTGCATTTGTGACTGGATAATATCAGTTACGGTCTTCAGGTTTAAACATTATTATTATCGATATTTTCGGGGATTATTGATTCAGAGATTATTTATATTTTCAAGTTGCCATTGTTTTATGCCATTGTTTTATTGCGGCAAAAATAATAGAAACTCATATATTGTATGTGTACGAGAAATCTTCTACAAATGCACGGGTATATCGTCCTATCTACGAGAATATAAGTAGTACAGATATACTGGCATACATTTTGGCATATATTGGTATACATTGGAATCAA
>OX578139.1:106131260-106356260 GCA_951213105.1 Amaurobius ferox | reverse complement strand
TTTAGTGCCAAATGGCATAATGGTTCTTAACACATTGTCACTAACAATGTCTAAATCTCCTGTAACTATATGCCCCAAGTCTGGATTCAGAAATTTAGCAAATTTGTTTAATTTACAAATACATTCACTATCTACAATTGACTGAGAATAATGATCAATAGAGAGCGATTGTGAAACTTCATTATAATTAAATATAGACCTACCAATAGGCTTGTTGTATTTGAATGTCTTTGAAACACATAAATCTCCAATAGGCAATAAATGTTTAAATTTGTTAAACAGATGTCCAAAATTTAGAGAATTATATATAGGATGTTTGAAAGAGATAACACAATAAGAATTAGTAGTTGTATTATTATAATGAAATTGATTTAGTTTTAAATTTAAAAACTGTGATCTTGTAATAAGCAAATCAAAGAAAATATGATTAAAATGTTCATTAGCAAGATTTAATTTAAAAAAAATGGCATAAACCTTATTTAAATGTTTTTTCTTTACCGCAAAAACCCAGGATCTTATGAATTTCCATTGAAAAGTTCTATTAAATTGATTATGAAGAGTTATAATCTCAGATTTATGATCATTAAGTAAGGAATGTCCCTTTCCTCGTTTAAATCTTTTGAGTTTGATTGATTCACTATCATTTAAATGGGGTTTCAAAAAAAGGTGATTAAAAATGGAATATTTATTATCTACAAAATTATTTTTTACAGCATTACCATTTAGATACATTTGATTTAATCCATATGGAAAAAGAGTACACTGTGATTTAATATAGTAGTTTTTAAAATAAATCTTATCTGCTGATTTTGTTTATATATCTAAAATATGTATAGTAATATTTTCAAAACCGTGTTTGGCAAAGTGTTTATATTCAATTTTATTGGAAGTAGGAAGAAAATTATTATTTAAAATATATTTTTTGACATGATCTCTGTGTATATTCATACGTAGATGAATGGGATTACTAGTTTGTTCTATATATGATAGATTGCATTTGTTACAAGATAAACGGTAGATGCAATTGAAAATTTTGCAGAAAGGCAGAAGACATTCATGATTTGTAATTTGAGTATGAGAAGCAAATGGACAGGTTTTGCAATTTTTATTCTTACATTTATTGAAATTATAATTTTTAGTAGGGTAATCACTATATTCAAAATTATCCATGGCACAAAGTTGGTAATGGGATATCGGTCTAAACAATTCCCAACATAAATTGAAAATACCGGGCAATATCTATCAAATTATATAATAAGAAGTATAAATATATTTGCCAGTCACTAAATCAAATAATATGTGTAATTCATAATAGTATAAGTAATTTGATGATTATGACAATATAACATATATATATATATTATACATATATATATATATATATATTACATTATATTATATATATTATATATATATTATATATATATATATTCTTCTTTTTCCTCTTTTTCACCGTAAATCTCTTTCATAAATATTTTCATTTTTCTCTGAAATTTATCTCAACAGGGCGCATTTTAAAAACTACGGGAATAAATAATACGTTCCTTATTATACGGACGAAAGAAAATACTCTGGTTATTAGCAACTCTACCCAGGAAAGATGGATTTATGATTATGTTAAAGAACACAGACCTTTGGCACATGGGAAAAATAAAACTACTTGCTAAAAGTTTCTTTTTTTCCCAATAACCCCCTAAATGTTTCTTTTGGGATTTATAAACATGGAGGTTAAACGAATTATTTGTCTCTTTTATGCATTTTCATACTTATGACGGTAAAAAGATAAATGTCTCTCTTAGTGGTGGGTAGAGGTGTTGTTTCCGAAGTGTTAGTTCTGAGTTGTATAATTTTCGCTTTCCTTTTCCTTTTCGGCTATTTTTGGTTGTGTCTCTTACGTTTTTGTTGAAAGTAAACGGATTTTATTTTTTTATAAATTGAAGATATTCTTATTTTAATGATACTGTTATGAGTTATGAAAGGTAACACTAATTTGAATATCTCGTGAACAGTTGATATTTTTGAAATAATTGTAGATAATAAAAAATCTGACTACATAATTTGTACTTTCTTTATATACATAATGTATAAAGAAAGTATTGTGACGGGGTCAAAAATTCGAATTCGAATTTTCGACGGGAGAGTACGTTTCAAGCATCCCTGATCACGCGAACATTTTTGAGGTGATGCCTGTGTGTGTGTGTGTGTGTGTGTGTGTGTGTGTGTGTGTGTGTGTGTGTGTGTGTGTGTGTGTGTGTCAGTGTCAGTGAGCCTGTGGAGACGATATCTTACGAATGAATAGAGCAATTCGAATAAAATTTGGTACAAAAATCACAATCCGTGAATACTGGAAGCCTATTCTTTTTAAATGCAATCGAATTTTCGGAATCCTCCTAAATTTTCGAGTGAAATTTTGAAAAAATCATCAAAAAATCCAAACCTTTAATAAAGTTACGCAAATAGACATTTTTTATGTAATTTTTCCTTAGAAAACAATTGACACAAACTGTAGAACGCTAGCATTAACCGTTCTCGAGATATTGTACATTTTTCAAATAAATTTATCAAAAAATCAATTAAAATAAAAAATGTTAACTATTAAGAAACATGTTCACTTTTCATATCTAATATCATGTGATAAATTGGGTGATATCATTCTCGTGGACCTAGATTGTTCCATTCACGAGAAAAGATACTTTGAGTAATACTTTTGTATTTGAACGCCAATAGTCATTTATCTGCTGTAAGAATAACCTATTTCTCCATCCATAACGTTTGGCGAGATTTTGGAGACGAATTTGGCGGAAAGTCGCCAACTTGGCGACTTTTTTAAACGTTGCCAAATTAAAGAAAGTCTCGATAAATGTATAAAAATGACGCTTTTTTTTTCAAATGGCCAGGCACTAGACTTTTCGTCATTCATCCTATAATAAAAATGACGCTAAATCAATGAAAATGACGACTAATTGAAGAAAATTCAATATCTTGGAAAAAAAAATAAGTATCTACTATAAGAATAACATTTTTTAACTGTAAAAGTAGTGAATTCATTGCATTATATAAGGAAAGTCATGTGCTGCACACATCAGATTTTTAGTTAAATAGTCGATGAAATTTTATCACTGCATTTATGTTCTCATACTACTACGAGAAAATTCCATAAAATACCTGTTCATGTTTTTGCTTGTGCGGTTGCTTTATATTTGTATCATGAAAAAGGAGAGTGTTCATTACTTCCGAAACCAATTAATGCACTTTTTACCCTATCACTAAAGAAGTATTTTTATTGAATGATACATTCAAATAGATGTCAGGACATAGCAGTAGACATGGGTAGTATACACAAGAAACCAAGGAAAACACGCATACGACACGCAATAAATACCCTTCACACTTAATCGGTTGCCAGATTCACATCAATTAATTATAAATAATTATTGTGTAATATTCTTTATATAGAATTCTTAAGCGTATTGTCATTGACGGAAGCCCTTTTATACAAGCTCTACATTAGATTTCTGTTCATGTAAATAGTGTTTATTATATCATTACTGAAAAAGACAATTTACAATAACTTTATGTATCATTCCTGAATAGGATAGTTATAATCTAATAATTCCTTTTGTGTTATTCCTGAATAGGACATTCATTCACCAATAACTCGATTGTGTCACTCCTGAATAGGACATTCATTTACCAATAACTCGATTGTGTCATTAATGAATAGGACATTCATTCACAAATAACTCTATTGTGTCATTCCTGAATAGGACATTCATTTACCAATAACTCGATTGTGTCATTAATGAATAGGACATTCATTCACAAATAACTCTATTGTGTCATTCCTGAATAGGACATTCATTTACCAATAACTCGATTGTGTCATTCCTGAACAGAACATTCATTCGCTAATAACTCTATTGTGTAATTCCTGCATAGGACATTCATTCACCAATAACTCTATTCACCAATAACTCTAGTCAAAGATCTATAACTTTGTGATTTGCTTTTCCCGCTTTTTTGACTAGTTCGTTTTCCCAACTTTACAATTTCTCCACCAGGAGCGCTGCAATCCATTTCATTCTATGGGGCATGGTCACAGATAATCCTATCGTGTGCACAGTCATGTACACTACTTTACAAAGTTATTGTGTTGTTTAAGAACTTTTCCAGTAACCCTGTATATTTATGTATTCTACGTAAAATGTTTTGCTCTGTAAGGAAGATAAGGCTTGTCACTAAGTTTATGACTTTCGTTTCATGAGGTTCTTTTACGGAGTATACAAATCAATTGCTGCGTGACAAGAGAGTGAGTTTTGCGGTATTCTTCAATCAAACTTACGGTCGCAATCAAATTGAAGTAGTACTGGCCTGAAGAGAATCGATATCAATAAAAGCTATCGAAGTTAAAATAAAAATAAAGAGGTTGGCTGAGTTCTTCAGGAATAAAATTTCTACCCGTTTTATATTGATATAAAACTGTGCATTGAAAAAGTGCCTTTGCCATTCTTGAAAGATGTAAGAAAGATAAAATTGTTGTTAGACGCATATGACTTTCCGTAGACTAAAATTATTCATTTGATCTTTCATTATATTCATAAATTTGATTTTCACAAAATAATACGTGATATTTGTTGCTTATTTGAAATTACATTGAAATTTTAGTATTAAAGTAAAACGTGTTTTTATTTGACCACATGGAGCGTTTTAAAATAACGCCTAAATTCTTCCAAAACATGAATGCCGTAAATGAGATAATCACTTACAGAACTTCCTTGATAAAAGCAAGCATGTGCTTGCTTTCATCAAGAAAGATCTGTAAATGTGTAAAGTACTGTGCTGCCGGGAATCTTCGAACTGGCCAGCCGACTCTCTACCGTTGAGATACTGGGATGGAATTGCAAGTTCTTATCGTCAAGGAGGACATCGCAAGTGTTTATCTTACAGTTTGATTTTTTACAACCTTAAATGAGGTTTATTATAGTATAATACAAATGGATTTATTACTTTTTACGATCGTAATTTATAAATAAAATAACATTTTAACTTTTATACAAAAACGTATATATTATTTTTTTATTCATTGCTTTCGATATAGTTATCCATATATGATGCTGCTACGTTTTAAATATATTTATCTTTATTTTGATGCTTACTATTGAGGTGGCAATGTCTTGATCTATTTAAACAATGAGCAATAAACACCCTAAAATATATATATATATATATATATATATATATATATATATATATATATATATATATATATATACACACTCTAAGACAAAATGTCGACTCACCCCGCAAAATAATCCGATAGTAATGAAACTGTGCGTGCAAACAACTGTCGACCGAATATGCAAATGATGAAAAGTGCGCAGCCAATGAATGAAGAGTCGAAACTAGAGCGCATTGAAACTGGGCACCCTGGCGGTGTATATAAGGAGCGAACCTCGCTTTCAGTAATAAAACGTGGAGTGGATTTCGATTGCTTTTACGTACCTTGATTTTAACAATGCCTCGCCGGCAAATTCGCGGCCACTACGAGCATATGAAGGAGTTTGAAAGAGGGCGTGCGGTCGAACTGCATGAGGCTGGATGGGCACATTGGCAAATCGCTCGGCATTTGGATAGGAATGATGCAGCAAGTAAACCATGTTGGCAAGAATGGGTCCGGAATGGTAGATTTCAGCGGGCAGCGGACGGTCTAGGGCGACGACAGAACGACAAGATAGAGAATTGTGAGAGCAGCTGTGACACCACGAGATACGTCGTTATCAAACATCGAACGTGTGAGAAATACGGAAGTGACCACCCGTACTATTAATAGAATACTACGGGAGCGGAATCTATACTTGAGGCACCCATTACGCCGCCTACCATTGACTAGTATGCACTGTCAATAGTGATTGCAATGGTGTCGGACCCGATCAACGTGGAATTGTTCGGATCGGGAACGAATTGTCTTGAGTCCTGTTTCAAACTGAGTCCCGACGACCAGCGCAGACGTGTCTGGAGATAGTCCGGATATTGTCAGGATGCTGCTCTTGCTGTTACACGCCACACGGTCCGACAATAGCGAGTTGTGGTCTGGAGTGCAATTTCGTTTGATAGCCTGACCTATTTGATAGTCCTCCTTGGCACTATCACAGCACAGCGGTACGTTGCCGACATTCTGCGACCTGTTGTATTGCCATTCCTTTCGCCACACCCTGGGCTAACTTTTTAGAAAGATAATTCCAGGCCACACACGGCACGCCTCTCTATTGATTGTCTACGTGTTTACGACACACTTCCTTGGCCAGCCAGATCCCGAGATCTCTCGCCAACTGAGCACATTTGGGTTGAAATGGGGCGTCCCCTGCGACTATCCCAGAATGTAGACGAATTGGCTCGTCAATTGGAGCTCATTTTGAATGACATCCCTCAGAACACCAACCCGGCAACTTTATGCATCAGTGCCACGTCGAGTAACAGCTTGTATCAAGGCCAGAGGTGGACCAACGCCATATTGACAAGCTTACTTTGTGCAGATCTTTCAGTGCAATACATTATCCAAATGTTCTGAAATTATAATCGTTTCTTTTTTTGTACATCCACGTTATACGTACCAAATTTTGTCTCATTTTGGATATTTCCTTCTTGTTGCTTCGATTTTTTTTGTTTTAGAGTGCATATATATATATATATATATATATATATATATATATAAATTATATAAATATGTATATATATATATATATATATATATATATATATATATATATATATATATATATTTATACAAGGTTGATAAAATAAAACTTGCCCGAAAAAGTCTTCTAATGATCGCCTTGCTGTTTAGATTACGTTTTCACAAAATTCCCATAAAATGTTTTCTAGGCCAGTTTTATTTTGGAAACCCTGTATATATAAGTACAGGGTATAAAATAAAACTGGCTCGGAAAAGTTTTTTCGGAATTTCGTGAAAACGTAATCTAAACAGCAAGGCGATCATTATAAGACTTTTCTGGGCAAGTTTCATTTTATCAACCGTATATAATAAATTAAGAAATTGCGTAAAAAAAGATATAGAATTTTATGAAATCGATAAAAATTTTCAGGGGATTAAATTTGAAGAAATACAAAATGTAAATTTTTATACGGCTCCCGTACAAAAACATTTCCAATGAGTAAAATGTATCCTATACACGAATAAGGTGATGTACAAAATTTCAGCACTTTATCATAAAAACTCCCAGAGATATGTTTAAAAAAAGTCGGTGAGGGATTTATCGCAAATTAAAATGTAAATGTTTACAGCAAGAGTGCAAATGACGCAACGCAGAAATGCATCATAGGCAAATAATAATTGCCTCTTATCTTTGTTGGATCTTTGGCATGGATGGAAAACATTTTGAACAAGCTTTGTAATCTTTGTGTAAAGTTATTATTTCTATACAGTGTAGATACTTTTGTGCCAAGAAATAGCAAAATTATTATTTATTTATGTAATTATTGTTTTCTTTCGTAATTTGTTTATGCCCCTGAAACGCGATCTGCCGACATGATTTTTTATTACGATGTATCGAAAAGTGATTTAAGTCAGAATTTTTGTGTTTTCATACCTCTGCGACATTTTATGTTAAAATACTGAAATTTTGTACATCACCTTTATAGTGTATGGAGCACATTTTACTCATTGGAAATGCTTTTGTAAGGGGCCGTATAAAAATTTAAATTTTGTATTTCTTAAAATTTAATTCTCTTGAAAATTTTAATCGATTTCATAAAGTTCTGTACCCTTTTCTACGCAACTTTGTAATTTTTTATATATGTCTAATATCAATATTTAAGGAATAGAGGAGTAGGTCATTGTTTTTAGGACACTCTGTATATATATGTACAAGTATCTATAAATTCGACTGAAATTCGAATTCTGAATGCAAAGATGCATTGTCATGGTGAAGCATGTGTCCCCTAATATTTACTTCCCGAAGATTTTCTGGAAAACACTTAGTGGTGTACCAGTAGCTGTATCTGTGTCCTGTCCTTTTAGCTTTATGGCTTTGGCTTTGACCAGACCTGTACTTCTGAAGAACACGCCATACATTACTGTTTTCATTGCTCGTTGTCTTTTCACCATTCATGGTCGATTTGCGGCCATCTTCAAAGACCCATATTTTTCTTTTTTGGCGTGTTGGAAGGTCAAAAAATGGTATGTATGTTTCATCACCAGTTATTTTAGAAATGCTGCGGTGTCCCCCATCATTAAGTAGTTTAAGGGTTTTTTTTACTGATTCTGATACTCTCCGCTTTTTGGTGTTCTGTTAATTTATGGGGGACCCGACGACAAAATAATTTTTTCATATGCAGTTCCTCATGAATAATTTTATGTATAGCTGAGGATCCAATGTTAAGTTCCTTCTCTCTCATTTGGTAGGTACAGAAATTATCATGGATTAACATTTTTCGAATGGCGGACACATTTTCTGGGACTACAGCTGACAAAGGTCTTCCTGTGGGTTTTTCATCCAGGAGAGAATTTCGCCCACTTCTAAACTCAGTCATCTGAATACAGTGGCACGAGATGAAGCATAATTTTCATATGCTAATTGTAGACGTTGAAGACATTCTTCTTGATTTAGCCCTACTTTAAAATCATAGAAAATCATAGCTCGATAATGCTCTCGCATCAACGAGCTATGATCGTTTTCTTTTCTTTCAAAATTAATTCTACGATAGCTAAATTGTAACACAAAGTATCGGCTGCGGTCATAAAAGAGTTCATATTTAAATATCCAACCAATAATTTATTTCTAGTCGTCTAGTTTTCTATATCGTCTGCCTCTGTCTCAAAAATTTCAGTGTGGCCCTCGTATATATATATATGTTGTTCTCTTCGTCTTCTACCTCGTATATATATATATGACTTGTTCATTCCGGTGCTTCTAGATTAAGCTGTTGAGGTTGATCGTGTATACACGTGGTAGAAGAGGAATGGTTCATGCCGCATGGTAATACAATTTTCTTAATGTATCCTTTTTTCATTTTTTCATTTTTTGATGCCTGTAGTCTGAGTTTAAGCATTTATAGTAATGTACTATTGCTTAATCTGAAACAGGCATTTGTTTGGGTTAATTAGAATTAAATACTCAGACCTGAAGATGAATTTTATTCTGATTAATCATCGAATTTGGGAAGGTTCTGTTCTTTTCTCTTATCGGCGGCATTATGGCAGTGAATTTGCTTCTATGGTGATGTTAATATTACTTGAATTGTATTTTTATTTTTTTTTATTGTTACATAATTCTTATTATTACATTTCAAAAAATCTGATGTGGGCAACACATGACTTTCCTTATATAATGTAATGAATTTTATACTTTTACAGTAAAAAAATAGATTTTTTCTTATAGTAGATACTAATATTCTTTCCAAGATATTGAATTTTCAACAATTAGTCGTCATTTTCATTGATTTAGCGTCATATTTATCCATTTGGCGAGATTTTCGTTAATTTGGCAACATTTAAAAAAAGTCGCCAAGTTGGCGACATTTCGCCAAATTCGTAGCCAAAATCTCGCCAAGCGTTATGCACTAAGAAATAAGTTATTCTTACAGCAGATAAATGACTATTGGCGTTCAAATACAAAAGTATTATTCAAAGTATCTTTTTTCATGAATGGAACGAGCTAGATCCACGAGAATGATGTCACTCAATTTATCGCATGGTATTACATATGAAAAGTGAACATGTTTCTCAATAGGAAATATTTTTTTTTATTTTATATGACTTTTTGATAATTTTTATGAAAAATGTACAATATCTCGAGAACGGTTCATGTTAGCGTTCTAAAATTTATGTCAATCGTTTTCTAATAAAAAATTACATAAGAAATGTCTATTTGCATAACTTTATTAGTGGTTTTGATTTTTTAACGATTTTTTCAAAATTTCATTGGAAAATTTAGGGGGGTTCTGAACATTCGATTGCGTATAAAAACAATAGGCTTCCAGTGTTTACGGATTGTGATTTTTGTACCAAATTTGATTCGAATCGGTCCATTCGTTCGTCAGTTATTGTCTCCACAGACTCACTGACACACACACACACACATACTTTCACACACACACACACACACACACACACACACACACACACACACACACACACACACACACACACACACACATACACACACACAGACATCACTTCAAAAATGTTTGATTCGTGATCAGGGATGCTTGAAACATGCTCTCCCGTCGAAAACTCGATTTCGAATTTTCGACCCCGTCACAATACTTTCCTTATACATTATGTATATAAGGAAAGTAATAATATATATATATATATATATATATATATATATATATATATATATATATATATATATATATATATATATATATATATATGTATATATATATATATTTATATATATATATATATATATATATATATATATAAATTTTAATAAATCAAAATGTTCTACTAGGCTAGTTATGTACGAAATGTCAGCGGTCTAGGACATAGGAAAGTATGATTAAAATGCCATCAAAGGATTTGAAACAGACATACAACCACACATCTGTTATGGCGCTTTAAAAGATTTTATAAAGATTTAAACAAGAATGAAAATTCATTGTTTAAACAAAGGTTTAAACCAATGGAGTTTAAACCAGTCAACTCTACTATCATCTCAAAAAATTTCAAGCTGTTTCTTCCGTTTGAATGTTATAGCTTGAGTAATAATTTAAATTGAGTGAGATGAGTTGTAATTATCGTAAAGACATGCGATTACGTTTTCTAGTATCAGCCGGAAAAGCTGTACTTAGCAATAAACCCAATTTTGAAAATTTCGGCAACTATATTTTTTTCCTGTAAACCATCACATATATACACTTCAAAATTTCATTAATTTTATTGAAAAAAATCACGAAAAAATAAACTGTACATAAGTGAATATAAATAAAAAAATATAAAAATGCTGTTGAGTGCAGTAAAATTTTGCAAAGTATTGTACAAATTACATATTTAGCGTACACACTTCTATCACTTCTAAAAATATATTGTTATTTTTATTAAGCAGCCTAAGCTGGTACATACGAATGAAATATAACATGCCGAAGTAGCTGTATCAGTTTTATCAATTACCACTCAAGCTATATCGATATATATTTTGCGATGCAATATTTCTTTTGAAGTAGGAGGTTGTGTCTAAGAGTTGTTTTCATTGCAGAAGGTTCTTTCCTTACGAAAGCGAATGAATTGTTACGCGTCGTTTTTATGCAAACTTATGGCTGCAATCATGTAAAAGTAGGTAGTAAAGTGGAACTCGGAGAGTCAATACTAATAAAAGCCACCTGAAGTAAAATGTAAATGAAATACCTTGTTTAATCTGTTAGGAATCAGATTGATGCATATGTCTTGCATTAGGATGAATTAGAACAGAGGTGCAATGAAAACATTTTATTGAAGATTCTGAAATATCTTGAAATTTATTTCCGAAAATCAACAACAGTTGTATGATTACAGAAAAAGTAGTATTATTTTAAATTGTGCATATAATGTTCTCAAAATGTAGCAAAACTGAAAAATCCAAGAATGTACATAGCTAAGGACTTTTTGCAAAATTTTTGTAATTTAAAAGTAATCCTATTCTCGGATCAAGATTTATGTGAGGGTCTAGTTTAAAACGTTTTAATGAGACCGAATGTGAAATCTCACATAATGTGTGTCTCACCAAATGTGAAATTAGTGAGATGCCAATACATCTTCAAACTGAAGCACCGATGCCTTATTTTTCGATTGATCCCAGTCCTTCCTAATCAGGATTTCGAATTATTGAAACTGTACATAATAAAAATTATAGTAAAATACAGTTCCTTCCGAACAAATAAATGCATTATGCATGGGAACAAAATAAGAACTCACTGGCTTGTTTTGGCCGCCTTGGTGGGATAAGGTGAAATAATTATTCATGACCACCAATGTAGACAATTATGATAAGTAATTTCATTCCTCCAAGGAGCAGCACATTCAGGATCCTGTTCGTCTTACAATAAAAAAAAATATTTCATTTTCAGCATTCATCTTGCCAACTTTTTCTTGCCTAGAATGATAGACTGCAAAGCAATTTCTGCCAATATTGAATACCATATGTTGAGGGTGGTTTAAAACTTTTGCAATTTCCAATGAACTCCGATTCTTCATTTAAACACTTTTAGTTAAAAGCCCATGATGTTAAAAAAAATCTGATGTGGGCAGCACATGACTTTCCTTATATAATGCTATGAATTTACTACTTTTACAGTAAAAAGAAATAGGTTATTCATATAGTAGATACTTATATTCTTTCCAAGATTTTGAATTTTCATCAATTAGTCGTCATTTTCATTGATTTAGCGTCATTTTTATCCATTTGGCGAGATTTACGTTAATTAGGCAACATTTAAAAAAGTCGCCAAGTTGGCGACATTCCGCAAATTCGTCGCCAAAATCTCGCCAAGCGTTATGGACGGAGAAATAAGTTATTCTTATAGCAGATAAATGATTATTAGCGTTCAAATGCAAAAGTATTACTCAAAAGTATATTTTCTCATGAATGGAATGAGTTAGATCCATGAGAATGATGTCACCAAATTTATGTCATGATATTACATATGAAAGTAAACATGTTTTTCAACAGTTAATATTGATTTTTAATTTATGGGATTTTTTGATAAATTTATTTGAAAAATGGGCAATATCTCGAGAACCGTTCATGTTAGCGTTCTAAAGTTTATATCAATCGTTTTCTAAGGAACAATTACATACCAAATGTCTATTTGCGTAACTTTAATAAAGGTTTTGATTTTTTGATGATTTTTTCAAAATTTCACTCGAAAATTTAGGGAGATTCTGGACATTAGATTGTATTGAAAACCAATAGGCTTCCAGTATTCATGGATTGTAATTTTTGTATCAAATTTCATTCGAATCGCTCCATTCGTTCGTAAGATATCGTCTCCAGACTCACTGACACACACACACACACACACACACACACACACACACTTTCACATACACACACACACACTTTCACACACACACAGACACACACACACACTTTCACACACACACACACACACACTTTCATGCACACACACACACACATACACACAGACATCACCTCAAAAATGTTCGATTCGTGATCAGGGATGCTTGAAACGTGCTCTTCCGTCGAAAACTCGAGTTCGAATTTTCGAGCCCGTCACAATACTTTTCTTATACATTATTGTATATAAGGAAAGTAAAAATCGGTTCAACACCCACATTGCCAACTAGCTTTGGTCTAGAATGCTAGACTACGAAGCAATTTCTGCTGTATTTACCTCATTCGTTTAGAGTAGTTTAAAACTCTTGCGATTTCCAATGAGTTCTGATCCTTCATTTAAACGTTTTCAAAACCTATAGTTAAAAACCTATGATGTGTAAAAGAAATAATTTCACTTCCAGCATCCACCTTGCCAACTAGGTCTTGCCTAGAATGCTAGATTACGAAGCAAGTTCTGCCAATATTGACACCCCTTTGTGCTAGGATGGAATTAACCTACTAGCACGAGCATTCCTCCTTGCTACGTAGAGGGTAGTTTAAAACTTTTACAATTTCCAATGAACTCCGGTCTTTAAGTTAAACGCTTTTAGTTAAAATCCTATGATGTTTAAGAAAATAATTTCATCTTCAGCGTTCAACTTACCAACTTCTTATTGCCTAGAATGCTATACTACGAAGTAATTTCTGTCAATATTTACACTTAATTAAAAATGTATGACATTTATTAGAAATGAAAAATCATTTCATTTCCAACATCCACCTTGTCAACTAGCTCTTACCTAGAATACTAGACAATTTCTGTCATTATTTACACCATATGTTGAAAGTAGCTTAACGCTTTTGCGATTTCTAATGAGCTCTGATTTTTCATTTAAACGCTTTTAGTTAAAAACCTATGATGTTTAAACAAATCATTTTATTTTAAGCATTCACCTTGTCAACTAGCTCTGGCCTATGTTGGGTTGCTTTTGGCTATTTAATAATTTTAGGAATTTTGTTTTTAATCTAAACGGGTTCGGGAGTCTTATTTACATAGTTATTTTCTTTTTTAATTTAGTTATCCATTTTCCATTTGTTTAGGTTTTTGATATTTTTTTGTTCCTTATGCATTCTATTCCATAGTTATTGTGTTCCAAATGGCGAAAGTTCGTTCTTTTAGGTTTTAGCAATTTAAATTTATTTAAATTGGTTAATTTGTGGTTCCACTTATTCCTTATTTTATTCCTTTTGATTTGATTCTAAATTTGTTATTCTCGGTTAAGAATTCGTTAATTTATCGCGATTTTTTATTCTATTTTGAGCTTTTTAAATGTTTCAGAATTGTCCATTATTAAATTATTGCCGAATTCGTATATTCCAAATCGTTTCACTTCATTTCTTTTTAATTTTCGTCTACTTTAAAATTTCTGTTCTCTTCTTAAAAATTTTGAGTTATTGATTGGTTGGTCGTAATATTAAAATCGTCTGTCATTAATTCTTTTATCGGTCATCGGTAGTTTTGTTTACGATGTGTGGCAGCGATTTTTAGACAGTATATATTTGCGATTCGCGCATTTCTTTCATTGATTAGAGCTAAAATATATAGTCTTGTCAAGTTGTTACTTTTAGCTCGGCGCGAGCCGAACGAAGTTCGAGTTCGAAACGAAACATTCTTTTACCCCAGCTAAGCCTGTGATATGTCTGCTCCGAGATGAGGACGGCTAAATTTAGTTTGTGGCCAGCAATCCTTTTCAGTTTTTAATTGAATCTTGCTTCCGTGCTCTCTCTGAAATTGTTTCGTCTGGATGATGTGGGAGCCACCGGACGTTTGTTGTGTCTAGACGGACAGAACGAATGGAGATGTTGGTAGTTGGTTTTCCGTCTTTTTAAGAATGCTTTTGTGATGTCTGCGGAGATGATTTAACCGATCAACTAAGTGTTTGTTTCTCCCTGGCTGTGCTGCTCTTACTATGAAGAAAGAACTGGATCGTCCATTTTGGTGGAAAGCATCGGACATATGTTATGCATTCCGTTCTGATGCTAAAGGTCCGGTGTAACTGTGTTGAGACCCAGACCGACTGACCTATTAGAAAAGTGTAAGGTATCGGCCGGGACGGTGCAGCTGTGTAGAAGACCCAGACCGTCCGACTCATCCAGAGGACTTGAGCAACTATTTGGAGCACTACTTGAGCAACTACGGTGCAGCTGTGTGGAGAAATTGTTATTTCATTGCTACTAAACGTTCTGTTGCCTGGAACATCCCCTTGGAAAACGGATCCGGCCGACGATTTTCCTGACTTCTGATGAACATAACCCTTCTATGCCGTGTTTTATCTTTCAAGAGGTGTTCTCTAAGAACCTTGGTGACTTTACCCTGTAAAGTCCTCTCCCGCAGATCTCTGCAGCTTATCTTGGGGCCTTTGGGTGAAACCATTTTTTATTCTTCAATTTCTCAATAGTTAAATTATGTTTTTATTCTAATTTGGTGTGCATAAGACCCCTTGACTTATAAATTATAAGTCTCCAGAACCTATTTATTTTTATGTAGTTATTCTTTGGATTTTTAACTTTTAGTTGGGATGCTTATTACGTTCTAAATTTCCTTTTGGCTAACTGATGTTCCTTTTTATTCTACATTCTAGTTTGGTAAATAATTGTATAATTTTTAACATAATTTAAATATTAAATGCTGTTTTTCTTTAACTTTTAGTATTCTAACGTTTTGTATACCACTATACGTTCGGCCAATTTATTTATTTAATGTAATTATGATGTTTAATATTTGATTTGTTTGGTTAATGATATGTAAATTCTTTAAAAGTGAATGTAAATTTAAATGAACGTTAGATTTGGAAAATTTAAATTCTGTGTTCTGTCACTCATTTTCTTTTAATGAGTTTTTGTTTTAGGAAGATTCCATTTAATGTTTATAGGGTTACATATTTGTAAACTTAGGGTCACTGGTCAGTTTGCACCTTTTAAATTATTTCAAATACTCTTCAGATTGTTTCTAGGTATTTAGAATATTATCATGCTTATCTATTTCCCCCCTCCCAACACCTAGAATGTTAGACTACAAAGCAATTTCTGCTAATAATGACAACCTTACGTGGAGGGTAGTTTAAAATTCTTGTGTTTTCCAATGAGATTCGATCCTTCATCTAAACACTCTTAGTTAAAAACCAGTGATGCTTAATAAGTATTTAAAAGCCATGTATATTCTAATGTGTCCATGTATAGTGTAAACTTCCCCCAAATATTAAAAATTTTAGTACAAGATCCTTCGATGTATATATAGTGTGAATCAGAACTCTTGGGCCAAACTTTAAGGGGTTGTTGTTGTTGAAACCCAGACCGTCCGACCTACCAGAAAGGTGTAAGGTAACTGTTTGGACGGTCGGGAAGTGCCACCCAATTTAGACCGGAACCCAGTGGGGGAGGCATCCACAGAGACCGTACCCTCCTTCCCCTACCACCAACCTCTCGGAAGGACTTTCGGACCCACATGTTTAACGTGATCGTACTCCGCATGAACACGGCGGCAGTTTTGGCAGTGGCTGGAATCGAACCCGGGCCTACCGAGTGCAACTCCAGCGCGCTAACCAATGGGCTACCGCGCCCAAACTTTAAGGGGTGATAAATCACATCTAAACTAAGCAATTTTTGTCATACTAAGCAGGGTCGTAACACGGTGAACCGCTAGACACCGCTGACATTGAACGCAGTGACGTCTGCGTCAGAACTAACCAGGGTTAAAGTTGAGTTTAAAATTT
Organism: Amaurobius ferox; assembly: GCA_951213105.1. NCBI lineage: Eukaryota > Metazoa > Arthropoda > Arachnida > Araneae > Amaurobiidae > Amaurobius > Amaurobius ferox. Next base: position 106,339,429 of record OX578139.1, on the reverse strand, counting down.
CTTTATCAAAAAAGCTAAAACTTCTTGTTTCATTTTCGCATTTTGGATAGTCTATTAACATTTTGCGAAAAATGCGATCGTAGCGGAAACATTGGAACTAGCGAACGAACATCAACGTCCAGCGTCACTGTTATTCTCTAAGTGGTAGCTCATGAAATGAGGAAATGATGACTCACTCGTGAAAAGAGGAAACACAAAAATGACAGAGTAGGTACGAAATACTTTTTACTGACAGAAATTGCAGAATGCATGGACAAAGTTACAGAAACTGCTCAAAAGTGCGACCACCAGCATTAATGCAGGCTTCATACCTGCGACGTAGCGAGCGGCGCACGTTCGCAGAAACACCCGGAATATCTTGGACAACGCCGGCAGCAACAGTAATCCTAGCAACAAGGTCCTCGTCGGAGTCGATGAGGCTATCGTAGATGAGACTTTTCGTATGGCCCTATAAGAAAAAGTCGAGACAGGAGAGATCAGGCGATCGTGCCGGCCAAGCTATGGGACCAATCCATTGCCCTGGGAATGTAGCATCTAAGGTGTGCCGCACATCCACGCATCCGGTGGTGCTCCGTCGTGTTGGAACCACATACATGCTTTAATGTTGGCAGGAACATATTGCAGCAACTGTGGCAATACTCCTGTAAAAAATAGGAGGTATTTTCTGCCGTCCAGTCGGCATGGTAGACGATATGGGCCAATCAAATGATCATGGACGATTCCAGCCCAAACATTTACGGAGAAACGCTGCTGGAAGGAATGTGGAAGTGTGGCGTGCGTATTTCTAGATGCCCACACATGAAAATTGTGCATATTAAAAATGCCCTCACGAGTAAAGGTGCATTGGTCCGTGAATAAAGCATGTGCACTAAAATCAGGCTTCGCTGCCATCTGTTGCAGAAATCAGCTTGCAAAATTGACACGTGACTGATAATCTGCAGGTACCAAGGCTTGCACTTTCTGTGCATGGTAGAGGTGTAATCCTTTGTTCCGTAATACTCGGCAAACCGTTCTTCGGGACACATTAAAGGCATGGGAAAATACCCGCGTGCTGCTTTCCGGACGATCTTCAACTCTCTGCAGAATGTTCTCTTCAACTTGTGGCGTCCTCACACTCCTGGAAAGTCCTGTATCATGCATGTCGCTGACAAAGGATCCCGTTTCACACAGACACCGATGCAATCGCAGAAAGATTTTTCAGTCTGGCACGCGTCTTGTCGGGAAACGCCCCAGGTATAGTCTTTGGGCTTTAAGAGCATTCCCGTCCGCAGCACCATACATAAAATGCATGTCCACCTTTTCCTGATTTGTGAAACCAGCCATTCTACAATCCACAGTAGAAATGACGATGAGTGTGAAAAACTACCGCTTTATGCTTTTATTTCTTCCGAGCTTTTATTCTGTCTACCGTTTTTTAACCCACATTCTATCAACTAGAATAAACAATTAAAAGCTGTTGCCAATGGTACATAAAAATCGTCTGAAAACAAAATAATTATTTCCGATTACTTTACAAGAGAATAACAGTGGCGCTGCAAGTTGAGGTTCGTTCGCTAGTTCCAATGCTTCCGCTACGATCGCAGTTTTCGCAAAATGCTAATACACTATCCAAAATGCGAAATTGAAACGGTCTATTTTCAACAAAATAACTGATTTCTTTTTCTTTCCGGATGACACTTTGCATATTTTTTGCAGTGTACACTGCAAAGTAAAAATATAAAAATCTGCGCAGTTGTATATAGATATGTTACGTAAATATACAGCAAAAGTCCTTCCGAAAGAAATGCAGTGTCGCTACTGAGAATCCTTTTTATTTCCGAGAGTTCTTTAACTCGGCGTATACAAATCAATTGTTGTGTGACAAAACCGAGTTTGCGGCCTTTACCGAAACTTACGGTCCCAATCAAAGAAAGTAGTAAAGTGGTTCGAAGGGAATCGATATACAAAAAAGCTATTCGAAGTAAACAAATAAATAAATAAAAAAAAGTGGTTGTGTTCGTTAAAAATGAAATTGATACCCATGCTTTGTATTACAGATGGACGGCGACGGAGACTCAATGAATAAAAGTAGATTTTTTCCGTGAAAAATATTTGTTGAAATTTATGTTGGAAAATGTAGCAATTGAAATTTGAATAAAAAAATCTGATGTGGGCAACACATGACTTTCCTTATATAATGCAGCGAATTTACTACTTTTACAGTAAAAAATAGTTTTTTTTTATAGTAGATACTTATATTATTTCCAAGATATTGAATTTTCGTCAATTAGTCGTCATTTTAATTGATTTAGCGTCATTTTTATTCACTTGGCGAGATTTTCGTTAATTTGGCAACATTTAAAAAAGTCGCCAAGTTGGGGACATTCCGCCAAAATCTCGCCAACCGTTATGGACGAAGAAATAAGTATTATGGACGGAGAAATAAGTTATTCTTATAGTAGATAAATGACTATTGGTGTTCAAATACAAAAGTATTACTCAAAGTATCTTTTCTCATGAATGGCACGAGCTAGATCCACGAGAATGATGTCACCCAATTTATCGCATGATATTACATATGAAAAGTGAACATAACATGATATTACATATAAAACAGTTAATATATATTTTTTAATTTATGGGATTTTTTGATAAATTTATTTAAAAAAATGTGCAATATCTCAAGAACGGTTCATGCTAGCGTTCTAAAGTTTATGTCAATTGTTTTCTAAGGAAAAATTATATAAGAGATGTTTGTTTGCGTAACTTTATTAAAGGTTTTGATTTGTTGACGATTTTTTCAAAATTTTACTCTAAAATTTAGGGGAGTTCTGAACATTCGATTACGTTTAAAAACAATATGCTTCCAGTATTCACGGATTGTGATTTTTGTACCAAATTTCATTCGAATCGCTCCATTCGTCGTGAGATATCATCTCCACAAACTCACTGACACGCACACACACAGACATCATCTCAAAAATGTTCGATTCGTGATCAGGGGTGCTTGAAACGTGCTCTCCCGTCGAAAACTCTAATTCGAATTTTCGACCCCGTCACAATACTTCCTTATACATTATGTATATAAGGAAAGTATAAAAAGGTCATGCTATTTCCTTGAACACAAGTTAAGGCTTTTACTTTTGATGTGAAACATCTTAGGACGCGGAGTAGAGTAAATCTTGAATGAAATGTTAGAGGGATTAAACGTAAGTATGTAACGAGAGTGACTTCATATTGTTTTGAATGCGTAACAGAAAACCATTGTTACAGTTTGAAGGCTTGGGCCGCTTGAGGATGGCTACGAATCGATGACTTTGATGCGAAATTAATATCGCCAACATGGCGACATTTGACACGTTCTAGAAACTTTTCGAACTTTGCAGATTGGCGAATAACTTCACGAATTACGCACTGTTCCAGAACTTGCCGCAGGGGGTATGGTTCATTAACTCGCCAATGTTTAGATGAGTTGTTAATGTCTCGTAAGTAAAAGTTTCTGCTTAACTCAATACGGAACCCAAGGTATAATTTTCTACTGAATATGTATACTCTATATAACATATCTATATCGTACAACAATACTAGAAGAAAAGTTTAAAAATATTTTAGATCTATGACATCTGTGTATCAAGATCTGCCCTATAGAGCAGTATGCGCTTATCTTCTGTGACAACCACAAGTGACTGCAATCGTTATATCGAAACGTTTCATAGACGAAAACTTCGCAGTTGGTGGTCCAATTCAGACAAAGCACATGCATTCTATGAATCTATCGAAACTGTATAATTAAAAAAACAAAACAAAAAAAAACTTCACTTCCCACCAAATATAGAAGTCTGTCCCTAGGTACCTGTACCATCGCCGTACACAGTACCCATCCCCATTTGAATTATGAGTGTTGTTTGATGTTTTATATCAATTAATAAGGAGTAAAGTATTACTCACTAGTTTTTTTTATAAAGTAGGGTATTTTTTTTATAAAACAGAGTTCCTATAAAGGTTCTTAAGCACCTTTACAACTTCGTAAGGAAATACCTATGAGTGTACACGTTAGGTCTATCTACAGGGTGTCCCAAAGAGATTGAAACACGTTTTAATTCTTTACCTATTGGAGATAAGTGGGCAATGTAAATTGCAAAAATGTTGAAAGTAAGGTAGGAAATAAGACTACGTTAATGAAATAGTCCCCCCCTTTAATTTTAAAAAAGTTATACTTTCTAAATTTTTATACGACCCTCTTAGACAAATTTGGTTAATCAGAAATTTTTTATTTTCAATGCAACAAGATCATTAAAAAAACCGCATATCTGTATCTTTAAAATTGAGTGAGTAATTGAAAACTGAACATTGTGAATGGGGACCATATATTAAATTAGAAATGTAAATTTGTGACATATCACAAAATAAGATAAAGCTGGATGATAATACATAGAGGATACTTTTGCGAATTCCGCGTAGGCTCACGATGGAATCACGGATTTTTAAGTACTTTTCAATAGCTTAGTACTTTTTCAATAATAAAGTACTTTTAAGTACTTTTTTTTATCTAAACAATTTCCATCGTCAATTTGTGTATGATCCTTTTTTTCACTGATGAAACAGCCCTTCACAAGGTAAGGAAAAGTGGCATACGTCAGATTTTTTTCTTTATCATAATTAGTTGATTTTAAAGATACAGATATGCGGTTTTTTAAAGATCTTGTTGCATTAAAAATAAAAATTTTCTGATTGACAAAATTTGTCTAAGGGGGTCGTATAAAAATTTAAAAAGTGTAACTTTTTGAAAATTGATGTGAGGACTATTTCATTAACGTAGTCTTATTTCCTACCTTACATTCAACATTTTCGCAATTTACAGTGCTCACTTATCTCCAACAGGTAAAGAATTAAAGAGCTTTTTAATCTTTTTGGGACACCCTATATAGTAAGTGACCCTGTCTGCTCGAATAAAAATGATTTCAGAGAGCCAAAAGTAAAATTATAAAGTTAGGACATCACACTTGGCAACAAAGCAAGATAGACGGTAAAAGACAAGTTTAAGAGCATTATGTAGTTAATAATAATCATTATCAGACAAGTTGATGTTTATGACATTTGGAATATAATTGGGATTGCTACCCAAGGGGATGCTTAAAGTTTCAGAAAATCTTTCCGCGAGTAGAACATAAAAGTGACAATTGGGAATTTGTCTTCTTAGTGAGTCAACACTGTTAGTTGTGCCACCTTCAGCTTTTCCATTCAGACAGGTAGCATCGTGACATTCAGCTGAATGAGACACTTTATTATATCCAGAGTCTTCTAGTTACCATTTTGGTTTGAGCACCACTAATCTTTCGTTCTAAAATTAGTTGCTTAGTGAACGAAAACACGTTCATACTTGTTTGTGTCTCTTCTCTGTTGGAAAGCCTTTGGACTAAATTTTAGGTCTATCCTTTTCCGTCTCTCCATCCGTTGAGCATTGTGCCCTCTTGCAGATTTTTGTTCAGATGTCGGACTAATTTCGGATTGGCCGGTGCAAGCATGGCTTCAGGAGCTTCGTTGTGCTGTCTGTTTGGGACCTGCATTTTGACATTTGCCCTCTTCTCATATTCCTTTTTACCAATCTTGGCAGGACATATCTCCCTTTGTTACATATCATGACGATATGTATGTGCCTCAAGCACCCAATTTAACTTGTCAAATATATAACAGTAGTTCAGATTCCTAGATTAAATCAGTATAGAAATTATTATTCTTTTTTTACCTTTGTTCTTCAGTGTATCAAAATATCATCAAACGTACTGTGAAGAATCCGAATTTGTAGAATTTAAAAAAGTTCATTTTGTTTCATGAGAAGTGTTAAGCATTAAAGAGTAATAATTTTTTTTTTATAAATGAATATAAATTTCGAAAACCAGTTATTTGAGCGCTGTTGTAGGTGAAGTGTTGTTATCACAATTGATTTTCAATATAAATGATACTACCTATTTCGAAACAAATGCAGTTGTGCATTTAATTATTATCTTCCATTCAAATGAGACAGGACATCGTAAAACAGGGGCATGAAACGCTGTGGACAGTTATTTTCTCAACTACATTTTACGCACATTTTATGCCAATAAATCTCCAGAAATGAAAGTCGTCACATCGTGTTCCTTTTTAATGCAAGTGGTACTTTTGGATGGCATACGAATGAATTCTCGCGTGACAAAGGCGACATTGGGATCTTCATTTTGTCAACTTACGATGGCAATCATAGAAATGTGCGTTGTAAAGTGGTACACGAAGTAATCGATAGTGTCGAAAACGAATAGGAAATTAAAAAAAAAACTGATAGGTTTAATCACATAACTGTCTCTGAGGACTCAATTTCGTTCTTTTAATCTTTAGTCTATATTGTATAAATTATGAATTTGAATTTCATTAAGTTCATGTAATTAGGGTTACACTGATGTTGATTAGATTTTAGTACAATTTGAAAACACAGAATTGATCATTTCCATTCAAATGTATGTATAAATCGACAAAAGCCAAAATAAAATAATAAATATGCTACAATATATTACTTATTTGTTTGATGACAAAATCGTAAAATCAACCTCATTACTCTTAGAATAAACACTTTTGGATATATTTCATTTTCTCAGAAGTTTGACGATTTGGCACGCTCTAAACTCAAATATGAAACAGTTATTTAAAAACTGTAAATTTTATGTAATTAATAAACGTATAGTTTCATGTTAGAAAGCTATCTTTAAAAATCATTAAAATGCTTATTTTAACATATAGGGCATACAAAACATACATTTCAGCCTGAGCACATTCAAGGGTAATACGCTCTTCATAAGGTGTGATAGAGATCCGGTTACTACTGGGCTATATCGGGGCGGAGGTGTGCTTATTGCCGTTAAAAAAGTCTTTGATTCTATTGAACTAACTGTTGTGTCATTTGAAAATGAGTGCTTATGGATTCGTGTCTGCGCTTCTCATACCTCCAAATTCTATATTTGTATCATATACTTTGTGCCTAATACTACTGTTGATAAATATGAAAGTTTCTTTAAAAGCGCAGAAAAAAAATTCTGTACTTCGCCGGATCATATATTTATATTTGGAGACTTTAATCTTTCATCTGTAAATTTCAACCATTCCAATACTGGTACCCTATCTTGCCACACTCAAGTTGAGTATGCTATTTCTAACTTTATGCAGTTCCTAAATCTTGATCAATTAAACACTGTTTGTAATAAATATGACAAAATTCTTGATATTGTCTTAACTAACTACAAACAGATCATTTCTGAACATTCTACCTTCAGTTTCGTTAAAGAGGATCCATACCATCCTGCTCTGGAGGGAATTATATTGATTAAGAAGGTGAGTAGAAATCATCGAATTAATAATAATATGAAATATAACTTTAGAAAGTCCAACTATCCTATGCTATATGACTACTTTTATAATACAGACTGGAACTTTCTAAATACATATGCAAATGTTAATGATGCTATATCGAGTTTTTATGGGTGTGTCCATGGGATATTTGATTTATGTCTACCAAAATATATTCCTACTAAGCGGAGATATAAATCGTGGTATTCTTCTACCACTATCCATAATATTAAATTAAAAAAATATCGTAAAAAATCTATTAGAGGTGGTGATATAAGTGATCTACAGGAATTTCATAGACTACGCAAATCTGTGAAAGATGGAATCAAAACTGATTTTACCAATCATGTTGCTATCATGGAACAAGAACTCAATAAGAACCCTAAGGCTTTCTGGAATTTTTGTAAAGGTGATTCGCCTGGTAGTCATGGGAGCTCAACAATGAGTTATAATAATACTGATTATTCTACTGTTAATGATATTGCAAACTGCTTTGCTGATTTCTTTGAATCTGTTTATATCCAAAGTAGCCAACCTGTTGATTTTGAACTGCTAACCAAGTATTGTGAACTCAATAACATTGACTTAATTAAGGTTAAATATATTATTGAAAATGATGTTGCCAAAGCCTTAAAGAAGTTAAAATCCAGCCAGTCTTTAAGCTGTGATGATGTTCCTTCTTTCATTATCAAAGGTTGTGCTGACTCTCTAACTTACCCTTTGCTTATTTTGTTTAATCTTTTGATTAAAACTATGACTTTTCCCAATGTCTGGAAATATGGTCAAGTTATTCCTGTACATAAAAAGAACAACAAGCATGATATTTCGAACTACAGGCCTATTACCATTCTTTCCCCTTTTTCAAAAGTTTTTGAATGTGTTATGCATGAAAGGATCTTTTCCCAAATTAAGCAATGGATTTCTCCGTACCAGCATGGGTTTATGCCAAAACGATCAACTGTAACTAATTTAGCTTGCCTTACCAGTGACATTGTTGATGCTATTAAAACCAAGAGACAACTCGATGTTATTTATACTGACTTTAGTAAAGCTTTTGATCACATCTATCTGGGGTTATTAACACGTAAACTGATTACTAGCGGTTTTAGTGTTGATTTGTCGACTTGGTTATACTCTTATATTTCAGATAGCCTGTATGCTGTAAAGTACTGTGGTGTAAACTCTAGACTATACAGTAATTCCTCTGGTGTTCCTCAGGGTTCTAATCTGGGCCCACTCCTTTTTTTAATTTTTATTAATGAAATTCCCCGGATTTTTAAAACAGCTAAATGTCTTATGTTTGCAGACGATTTGAAGCTTTATATGAAAATCAACTCATTAACCGATTGTGAACTGATGCAGAGAGATCTAGATGAACTGTATAACTGGTCTGTACTAAATAAACTTCATTTAAATATTTCTAAATGCTATGTTATGAGCATTGCTAGGATCCATAATATTCTTAATTACAATTATATTTTAAATAATTCATCTCTATCTCGATGTACTCATATTATTAATTTAGGTGTCACTTTCGATGATACTTTTAACTTTCAGAGACATATCGATAATATTATTAAAAGAGCCTACCAAAGACTTGGTTTCACCTTAAGACGATCTCGTGCTTTTGCCAGTTCTGATACGATTATTTGTATTTATAGTAACTTGTTAAACCAATCTTGGAATACTGTGCAATGATTTGGGACTCTGTTTGCAATCTGCATTCTCAACGGATAGAAATCGTGCAAAATAAACTATTAAGTACTATTGATTACAGATTGACGGCTATTATCCTTATGATATGCATACAAGGGAACTAAGACAGAAATATAGTTTAATGTCTCTTAAAAAAAGAAGAAGCTGGTCCTGCCTCTTGTTTTATTATAAGGTTTTAAATAATACTATTGATTGCCCTACTTTACTTTCTTGCCTGGAATTCCACATACCTGTCAATAATACGAGGAAAAAAACTCTTTTTCCCAATACTACTGTTAAACACAACTACATTAAATGCTATTCTATCTATAAATTTGTTGATCTATATAATACCTATTGTGCTGATATTGATATATTTAACTTGACTCCTGCTTATTTTAAAAAATCTGATGTGGGCAACACATGACTTTCTTTATATAATGTAATGAATTTACTACTTTTACAGTAAAAAACTAGGTTTTTCTTATAGTAGATACTAATATTATTTCCAAGATATTGAATTTTCGACAATTAGACGTCATTTTCATTGATTTAGCATCATTTTTACCCATTTGGCGAGATTTTCATTAATTTGGCAACATTTAAAAAAAGTCGCCAAGTTGGCGACATTCCGCCAAATTCGTCGCCAAAATCTCGCCAGGCGTTATGCACTATGAAAAAAGTTATTCTTACAGCAGATAAATCACTATTGGCGTTTAAATACAAAAGTATTATTCAAAGTATATTTTTTCATGAATGGAACGAGCTAGATCCACGAGAATGATGTCACTCAATTTATCGCATGGTATTACATATGAAAAGTGAACATGTTTCTCAATAAGAATTTTTTTTTATGTGACTTTTTCATAATTTTTTTGAAAAATGTACAATATCTCGAGAACGGTTCATGTTAGCGTTCTAAAATTTATGCCAATCGTTTTCTAATGAAAAATTACGTAAGAAATGTCTATTTGCGTAACTTTATTAGCGGTTTTGATTTTTTGACGATTTTTTCAAAATTTTATTCGAAAATTTAGGGGGGTTCTGAACATTCGATTACATGTAAAAACAACAGGCTTCCAGTGTTTACGGGTTGGGATTTTTGTACCAAATTTGGTTCGAATCGGTCCATTCGTTCGTCAGTTATCGTCTCCACAGACTCACTGACACACACACACACACACACACACATACTTTCACACACACACACACACACACACACACACACACACACACACACACACACACACACACACACACATACACACACACACACAGACATCACTTCAAAAATGTTTGATTCGTGATCAGGGATGCTTGAAACGTGCTCTCCCGTCGAAAACTCGAATTCGAATTTTCGACCCCGTCACAATACTTTCCTTATACATTATGTATATAAGGAAAGTAAAAAGACTGTTTCAATGCGCTTGACATGTTTACTACTTAGTATTCTTGTATCCTATGTTCTGTACTTTTTAATTTCTTGTGTGGCTACTGTAACTGGATTTCATCTGTAGTTGCCACGTAAATTGAATAAAATAAAATAAAATAAAAATAAAATAAGGAGAATTTGACAAGAAGAAAGTACATTGATGCTTTTATATTAAATGTATGATTTCATATATCTTTGCTGAAAAAAGTGTTGCATTTGAAAGCGCTCAGGCTAAAATATACACCTTGCATGTCTTATTTCATGATGAATTGAAATAAACCTTTTAATTATTTTATAAGATTTCTTTACATTGTAAATTCGAACTTGTTGACTTTCCTATTTCTTTATGTGTTATTTTACGCTACACATCTGCAATAAATGTATGTCCTTCACTATACTTTTTTAATTGATACCATAATTGGCAATGTATCTCACAGAGGTTTAATTAGTCCCCCGAGAGGCTAATGACGTCACGAACAAAAAAATTGTATCTCGGCTATTTTTCACAACAGTGATTGAAACTACGAAGTCTTCTGATTATTGAGCCATAAATAAACCCTTTTATGTATAATTATGTCAAATTTTGTCTTTAGCTGCCATTTTAAAAATATAAAATTTCGAATATAATCGAAGTTTTCGCTCGTATTAAAAAAAAGTCTATCTCGTTCTAGATTTTTTTACAACAAAGCCGGATATAAAGTTTCGTGAAAATCCATTAATATCTGTAGCTGCTACAAGAAATCGACCACAAATATACAGACAGACGGACATCACTCCAAAAACAGTTAAACCGTGTTTAAGAGTCCTTAATATATATATTGATATAAAAATCTCGAATTCGAAAATTTTCGTGAAAATAATACTTACCGTATACTATTTTACATAGTCTAAGAAGGTAAAAATAAACTTGCTTCGGCAGCGAAAGTCTGGTACTGTCCACATCACACCTTTCATATATGAATTCAAGCGAAATCAGAAAATTGTCTTTCATGCAGAACCAGGCATTTCATATACATCCTGCAAATAATGTGCCTGTAAATTATACAAATGTATTAACAAGAAAGATCAATCATGCTTAAAGCATTGATTATGAAACACTTTCCAACTCCAATGCAATTTTATTTAACCACCTCTAATATGCCATACATTTCTCGGTAATATTTTAAAACTTATCACAATACTACATTAATTTATTATATTTGAAAACTTAAACCTTCATCGGAAAAAATGAACTTCATTCAAATGACGGCATTAAAATATAAATTACCTGGTTTAAACATCTCTAAAATGCAATGCATTCCTCGGTAATATTTTTAAAACTATCATAATACTACGATAATTTATTATATTTGAAAACTTCATCGAAAACAACTGAAATTCATTCAAATGACGTCATAGAAAAAATAACACGCCTGGATCTCTCTGTAAAAACAGCATTTCATTCATAACATTTTCCCATTCATCACAATACTATAATAATTTATTTTATTTAAAAATTATGACCATGGAACTACAAATTATTAAACTCTATGCTTAAAACTTCTTCGAAAAAAATCGTCCTTCTCTGTATAAAATCAATGAATATTTCATTCATATCAGCTATGCAGACTCCATGATCTAAATACTTTTGCGTTAAAAAATACAGCAATTTTAATACAACTCACCCTACATATTTTGCTGTTTACATTTCACATAAGTGAAAAATAGGCTTCGTTATAGAAATAATCAAAGTTGGATGCTCATTTAAACTCAAATATATTGTCATTGCGTTGTTTCAGTATGTAGATGCACAGAATTTAAGCGAAAATAAAGAGGTTTTACGACGAATACAACACTCAATATGAATTAAAAAGAACTTTAAAAATGACGATTTTGAGACAAGATGGATGCCGTATTATATTTTGAAGTTGGTCACGTGATCGTTTCATATCATGGTCACGTGATCGCTTCATATGAGGTGTAATTATTATTTTAATTTTTATTTAAAAAACTACTGAATATATTTTGCTGAAATTTTTTTTATATATTTTATGGAATAATTTGAATATTACCTAAAATTTTCGAAGCAATTTTTGAATTTTAAATCCGCTTAAAAAATGTTTGAAAAATTAGATCCCATAGGGTTCAATGTATTTCATTTTTTCAACCCGGGTTCAATCCAAAACTAATTGGGTGATATTATTTATTTATATTCCCATAGGTCCTACAGACCGTCTGAGCAACATACTAAAATTTCACTTTGATTAAGTCATTTTTACGGCAGTTATCGTGCTAACGGACAGACAGACAGACAGACAGACAGAATGAACAAAGTCATAAACACTTTTCAACTTTGTTGTAAAGTGTTAATAAAGACATTAATAAGTGCACGTTGTGCCATGGAACGTATCGCTTTTGGTAAACTAAGCCGTCAATATATTTCTCCCTCTTTCCGGCAATTTTGACGGATGTAAATCGATTGTTTCGTGATAAAACTCGATTCGAATTGCGTTGACAAAAACGACAATAATCTTCTCAGTTGTATATAGATATGTTACGTAAATATACAGCAAAAGTCCTTCAGAAAGAAATGCAGTGTCGCTACTGAGAGTCATTTTTATTTCCGGGAGTTTTGTAACTCGGCGTATACAAATCAATTGTTGCGTGACAGAACGAGTTTGCGGCCTTTTCCGAAACTTACGATCCCAATCAAAGAAAGTAGTAAAGTGGTTCGAAGGGAATCGATATACAAAAAAGCTATTGGAAGTAAACGAATAAATAAATGAAAAAAAGTGTTTGTGTTCGTTAAGAATGATATTGATACCCCTGTTGTGTATTAAGATGGACGGGGACAGAGACTCAACAAATAAAAGTAGGTTTTTCCGGTCAAATATATTTATTGAAATTTATGTTGGAAAATATAGCAATTGAAATTTGAATACAAAATAAAAGTCATGGTAGTTCTTTGACCGCAAATAGAGGCTTGTACTTTTAATGTGAGAAGAAGCGGAGTAGTCAATGGAGTAGTCATTAAGACGCGGAGTAGAGCAATGCTATAGAGATTAAACGGCAGCATGTAACGAGAGTGACATCATATTATTTTGAATGCCAGACAGAAAACCATCCTTATAGTTTGATGGCTTAGGTCGCTTGAGGATGGCTACGAATCCGATGACCTCGATGCGAAATTCATATAGCCAACTTGATGACGCGTTTTAGAAACTCTTTGAGTTTTACAGATTGGCGAAGAATTTCTCGAGTTACGTTCTTCTCCAAAACTTTCTACAGCAGGTATGGTTCATTAACTCGCCAACGTTTAAATGAGTTGTTAACGTGTCATAAGTAAAAGTGTCTGGCTAACTCAATACAGAACTCAATGTATAATTTTCTACTTAATATATATACTCTTTAAGCTATATCGTACAATAATACTAAAAAACAGTAAAAATATTTAAATTTGAGATCTATGACATCTGTGTATCAACATCTGCGCTATACGGCAGTATGTGCTTATCTTTTGCCGAGACCACAAGTGACTGCAATCGTTACATCCAAACGTTTCACCGACGAAAACCGTTGGTGGTTCAAACAAAGCACATTCAGACAAAGCACCTGCATTCTATCAATCTATCGAAACTGTATATTTAAAAACAATAAAAAAATTCACCTCCCACCAAATATTGAAGTCTGTACCTGGGTACCTGTACCTGTGAGACCAGAATATGTTCTCACATGAGACACTTTTATTTGCAGTATTTACGATGCCCAGAACGGCTAACAAAGCTGTAGTCTGGTTGGCACCGGGGTTTATGACAACGTGAACTTTAAGGTCAAAAATACTATAAATTTAGGGGCGCCAGACCAGAGGGGCTGAGAGGGGCCTTGCTAAATGTGAAATGATGCCATTGGATTGAAAAGCACCAATGAGCGCCAAGGGGAAGAAGGGCGGAGCTACCCCCTCCCCCCCCCCCCCGCCGAGGGAACCACAGCAGACGAAAGAAAAAGAGTGCAGTTGTAGACGAAATCAGATGTAGACAACGAGAAGCAGAGATGGAGATCAGACATGAAAAGAGAAACGATCACGATTTTTGACTGAAGAGCACGGATAGAGAAGGAGGAGCCACACACCACAGAGTTATGGCAGTATAAGACTGATGCAAGCCTTTGAGAGACGATAAGCCCAAGACTAAACTGGAAGGTATGTGCTCAGATTATCACAGGTCCCAGACACTATCGTAAATCTAATAATTCTGGTCGCATATGTCCCCTCGCTAAAATAATTAATGAAAATTGATGTTATTGATAAATTGATGCTGTTAATAAATGATATTGTTTAAGTTTAAATAGTCTAATCTTTTTATATTAATTAATAATTCTTTTCAGTACTTACACAAAAGGTAAAAATAATTGGAGGGCTTATTGCGGCACAACAACGAGCAATGTACGTTTAAATGTATAATTCCACTTTATGAGATCAACGGCCATGTCTTTAATGTTAATTATAATGTTAACTTCAAGTTTCTTTTCTTTATATCGCTACAGTACCATCGCCACACACAACACCCATCCCTATTCGAAATATGAGTATCGATTGATGTTTCACATCAATCAATAAGGAGTAATTGTGTTACTCACTGGTTTTTTACTTTCCTTATATACATAATGTATAAGGAAAGTATTGTGACGGGGTCGAAAATTCGAATTCGAGTTTTCGACGGGAGAGCACGTTTCAAGCATCCCTGATCACGAATCAAACATTTTTGAAGTGATGTCTGTGTGTGTGTGTGTGTGTGTGTGTGTGTGTGTGTGTGTGTGTGTGTGTGTGTGAAAGTATGTGTGTGTATCAGTGAGTCTGTGGAGACGATAACTGACGAACGAATGGACCTATTCGAACCAAATTTGGTACAAAAATCACAATCCGCAAACACTGGAAGCCTATTGTTTTTATGTGGAATCGAATGTTCAGAACCCCCCCAAATTATCGAATGAAATTTTGAAATAATCGTCAAAAAATCAAATCCGCTAATAAAGTTACCCAAATAGACATTTCTTATGTAATTTTTCATTAGGAAACGATTGGCATACATTTTAGAACGCTAACATGGACCGTTCTCGAGATATTGTACATTTTTCAAAAAAATTATGAAAAAGTCACATAAAAAAAAAATAATTCCTATTGAGAAACATGTTCACTTTTCATATGTAATACTATGCGATAAATTGAATGACATCATTCTCGTGGATCTAGTTCGTTCCATTCATGAAAAAATATTCTTTGAATAATACTTTTGTATTTGAACGCCAATAGTCATTTATCTGCTGTAAGAATAACTTTTTTCTTAGTGCATAACGCTTGGCGAGATTTTGGCGACGAATTTGGCGGAATGTCGCCAACTTGGCGACTTTTTTGAAATGTTGACAAATTAATGAAAATCTCGCCAAATGGATAAAAATGATGCTAAATCAATGAAAATGATGACTAATTGTAGAAAATTCAATATCTTGGAAAGAATATTAGTATCTACTATAAGAAAAACCTATTTTTTTACTGTAAAAGTAGTAAATTCATTACATTATATAAGGAAAGTCATGTGTTGCCCACATCAGATTTTTTACTTTCCTTATATATGTTACCGGCAATGTATGAAATGCCGGCAATGTATGAAATGTAAAAGTATGAAATATGAGAATTATTATATACTTTCCCTAGGCATTGTATATAATACCTAGGCATTCTATAGAATGACAAATGCTATTTAGGCAAAATATGAAATAATCTGATGTGGGCAACACATGACTTTTCTTATATAATACAATGAATTTACTACATTTACAGTTAAAAAAATGTTATTCTTATAGTAGATACTTATATATTCTTTCCAAGATATTGAATGAAATGAGTGGATGAATTGAATGAAATGAGAATGTATTGAATGAAATGAGTAGATGCTCCCTTCTTTAGTTGACATAAATTTAAGTACAAATCACACCCTGCTTTAAAAAGACCCACCCATCTCGGACAGAGGCATCATTCATAACCGCTAATTGGATGTGACAGGTGTGGGGAGAAGACCCATCCCGGCTCAGCTACTCCCCACAGTTTAAAATGCTACAGATGGCTTGACCAATGAATGACCAGGGGCAATGTTGTTGCCAATCAGGCCTTCTGCAGTACCTCAGCCGAATTTTCTTCAATTAGTCGTCATTTTGATTGATTAAGCGTCATTTTTATCCATTCGGCGAGATTTTCGTTAATTTGGCAACAATTAAAAATATCGCCAAGTTGGCGACATTCCGCCAAATTCGTCGCCCAAATATCGCCAAGTGTTATGGACGGAGAAATAAATTATTCTTATAGCAAATAAATGACTATTGGCGTTCAAATACAAAAGTATTACTAAAAGTATCTTTTATCATGAATGGAACGAGCTAGAGCCAAGAGAATGATGTCATCAAATTTATCGCATGGTATCACATATGAAAAGTGAACATGTTTCTCAATAGAAAATATATCTTTTTTATTTTATATGACTTTTTGGTAATTTTTTTGAAAAATGTGCAATATTTCCAGAACGGTTCATGTTAGCGTTTTAAAATTTATGTCAATCGTTTTCTAATGAAAAATTACATAAGAAATGTCTATTTGCGTAACTTTATTAATGGTTTTGATTTTGTGACGATTTTTTTCAAAATTACACTCGAAAATTTAGGGGGGTTCTGGGCATTCGATAGCGTGTAAAAACAATAGGCTTCCAGTGTTTAATGATTGTGATTTTTGTACCAAATTTCGGTCGAATCGGTTCATTCGTTCGTCAGTTATCGCTTCCACAGACTCACTGACACACACACACACACATAAACACACACACACAGACATCACTTCAGAAATGTTCGATTCGTGATCAGGGATGCTTGAAACGTACTCTCCCGTCGAAAACTCGAATTCGAATTTTCGCCCCCGTCACAATACTTTCCTTATACATTATGTATATAAGGAAAGTAAAAAGGAATATATCGAAGATGTATTTCATATTTCGCCGGTTTGTCATTTGGCATTTTATAGAATGCCTAAGAAATCTGTGAAATTTTAATCGTTTCATAGATTGCCGACCAGTTTTCGGTATTCTATATAATGCCTAGGTATTCTATAGAATGCTGGCTTTCACACATTGCCGGTAACATATACATAATGTATAAGGAAAGTATTGTGACGGTGTCGAAAATTCGAATTCGAGTTTTCGACGGGAGAGCACGTTTCAAGCATCCCTGATCACGAATCAAACATTTTTGAGGTGACGTCTGTGTGTGTATGTGTGTGTGTGTGAGTGTGTGGAGACAATATCTCACGAACAAATAGAGCGATTCGAATGAAATTTGGTACAAAAATCACAATTAGTGAATACTAGAAGCCTATTGCTTTTTAGCCTATTGCTTTTTAACGCAATCGAATGTTCAGAACCCCCCTAAATTTTCGAGTGAAATTTTGAAAAAATCATCAAAAAATTAAAACCTTTAATAAAGTTATGCAAATAGACATTTTTTATGTAATTTTCCCTTAGTAAACGATTGGCATAAACTTTAGAACGCTAGCATGAACCGTTCTCCAGATATTGCACATTTTTAAAATAAATTTATCAAAAAATCCCATAAATAAAAAAAAAATATATTAACTGTTGAGAAACATGTTCATTTTTCATATGTAATATCATGCGATAAATTTGGTGACATCATTCTCGTGGATTTAGCTCGTTCCATTCATGAGAAAAGGTACTTTTAGTAATACTTTTGTATTTGAACGCCAATAGTTTTTCATTTGCTATAAGAATAATTTATTACTCCGTCCATAACGCTTGGCGAGATTTTGGCGCCAATTTTGGCGGAACGTCGCCAACTTGGCGATTTTTTTTTAAATGTTGCCAAATTAACGAATATCTCGCCAAATGGATAAAAACGATACTAAATCAATGAAAATGACCGCTAATTGACGAAAATTCAATATCTTGGAAAGAATATAAATATTTTCTACAAAAAAAAAGCCCTATTTTTTATTCTAAAGTAGTAAATTCATTGCATTATATAAGCAAAATCATGTGTTGCTCACATCAGATTTTTTATAAAGTAGGGTGCGTTATTAAACGGAGTTCTTAGAAAGGTCTTTAAGCACCCTGATAACTTTGAAAAGAAGAACCCATGAGTGTACACGTTAGGTCTATTTATAGGAAGTAACAATATCCGATCGAATAACATTGATTTCAGAGAGCCAAGAGGAAAATTTAAAAGTTAGGACATCATACTTAGCAACAAAGCAAGATCGACGAAAAAAGCCAATTGCCAAGTTGTAGAGCATTATGTAGCTAATAGAAATCATTATCAGAAAAATTGTCAGTTTATGTTTTATGATATCTGGAATGTAATTAGGATTGCTGCCCAGGGGGCTGCTAAAAGTTTTACAAAATCTTTCCGCGAGTAGCGCATAAAAGTGACAATTTCTTCTTAGTGAATCAATACTGCTGGTTGTTCCACCTTCTACTTTTCCATTCAGTCAGGTAGCAGCGTGACATTCAACTGAATGGGACACTTTATTATATAGAGAGTTTTCTATTTACCATTTTGTTTTAAGCACCATTATTCTTTTATTGCAAAATTAGTTGCATAGTGGACGAAAACGTGTTCAAACTTGTTTGTGTCTCTTCTCTGTTGGAAAGACGTTATGCTAAATTTTGAGTCTATCCCTTTCCGTCTCTTTATCTGTTGAGTATTATACCAGCCTGCACATTTATGTTCAGATGTCGGACTAATTTCCAATTGGCCGGTGCAAGCATGGTTTCAAGACCTTTGTTGTGACTGTCTGTTTGGAACCTGCATTTTGACAATTGCCCTCTTGTCACATTGCCATTCACCAATCTTGACACCACCTCTCTCTCTTTGTCACAGATCATGACGATAAGTACGTGCCTCAGGCATCCAATGTAACTTGTCAAATGCATGACAATAGTTCAGGTTCATAGATTAAATCCGTATAGATATTATTATTATTTTTTTATCTTTGATCTTTATTGTATCAAAATATCATCAGACATGCTATGAAGATCCCGAATATGTGTAATTTAAATAAGTTTCTTTTGTTTCATGAGAAGTATTAGGCATTAAAATAAGCATATTTTTTTATAAATGAATATAATTTTCGAAAACCAGTTATTTGAGCGCTATTGTAGTTCAAGTGCTGTTATCACAATTGATTTTGAATATAAATAATACTACCTATCTCATAACAAATGTATTTGTTCATTGTTCTATTATCTTCCATTCAAATGAGATAGAACTTCGCAAAACAGGGGGATGAAGCGCTGAGGACAGCTATTTTCTCACCTACAATTTACGCAGTTTTTATACTAATAAATCTCCAGAGGTGAAAGTCGTCACATCGCATTCCTGTTTTATGCAAGAGGTACTTTTGTATAGCATACAAATCAATTTTCGCGTGATAAAGACGACATTGAAATCTTTATTTATCCAACTTACAATGGCAATCATAGAAATTTGCGTAGTAAAGTGCTTTACTATGTAATCGATAGTGTCAAAAGCTATAGGAAATGAAAAAAAACACTGATGTGTTTATCATATAACTTTCTCTGAGGACTCAATTTCGTTTTTTTAATCTTTCTATAATGTATTAATTTAAATTACGTTATGTTAATGTAATTAGGGTTCTACTGATGTTCATTATATTTTAGTACAATTTGGAAACACAGAACTGATCATTTCCATTTAAATGCATGTACAAATCGTTAAAATTCGAAATGAAACAATAAATATGCTTCAATATATTACTTAAATGTTTGATGACAAAATCATAAAAACAACCCCATTATTCTTAAAATAAACTCTTCTGGAGATTTTTTGTTTCTCAGAAGTTTGACGACTTTGTACGCTCTAAATCCCCGTATGAAACGAAACAATTATTTAAAAATTTTGAATTTTATGTAATTAGTAAAAGTATAGTTTTATGTAAAAACAAAGCTATCTTTTACAATAATTAAAAGGCTTATTTCAACATATAGGACATACAAAACATACATTTGAGCCTGAGCACTTTCAAGAGTAATACGCTCTTTATAAGAAGAATTTGACAAGAAACAAGTACGTTGATGTTTTTATATTAACTGTATGATTTTATATGTATTTGTTGAAAAGCGTATTACGCTCGAAAGCGTTCAGGCTGAAATATATGCTCTGTATGTCCTATTTGTGGAAATAAATATTTTAATTATTTTAAAAGATCTCTTTATATTGTAAATTAAGACGTGTCGGGTTTTCTATTATTTATGTGTTATTTTGCGCTACATATCTGCAGTAAATGTATAGACAGAAACAAAAATTAACTGGACTTTCTCATGCCAAAATTTATTTTTAGTAGGGTAGGTTATTTTCAACTTTTCAAAGAATTTTGAAAAACCGGTGTCCTGCGCTGAAATGATTACAATTACACCGTGTTATCCTTCACTTTAAAGGGCTTGATAAAATTTTCTATTGATACCATAATTGGCAATGTATCCCTCAGGGATTTAATTAGACCCTCCCCCGAGCGGGCTAATAATGTCACGAACAAAAAATTGCTTAGCTGCTAATTTTTACAACGATTCAAACTATGAAGTCTCGTTATTATTGAGCCATAAATAAACCCTTTTTAATACTTTACAACATAGTTGAAAAGTGTTTATGACTATTTTCATTCTGTCTGTCTGTCCGTTAGCACGATAACTGCCGTAAAAATGACTTCATCAAAATGAAATTTTAGTATGTTGTTCAGACGGTCTGTCGGACCTATGGGAATATAGATAAATAATATCACTCAATTAGTTTTGGATTGAACCCGGGTTGAAAAAATGAAATACATTGAACTCCATGGGACCTAATTTTTCAAACATTTTTTAAGCGAATTTAAAATTCAAAAATTACTTCGAAAGTTTTAAGAAATATTCAAATTATCCCATAATATATATAAAATAAATTTCAGCAAAATATATTCAGTAGTTTTTTAAATAAAAATTAAAATAATAATTACACTCTTTATATGAAGAGATCACGTTATCATTATATGAAGAGATCACGTGACCCACTTCAAAGTAAAATATGACATCCATCTTGCGTCAAAATCATGATTTTTAAAGTTTTTTTTAATTCATGTTTAGTGTTGTATCCGTCCTAAAACCGCTTTAATTTTGCTTAAATTCTGTGCATCTACTTACTGAAACAACCCAATTACAATATATGTGAATTTAAATCATCTTCTAACTTTGATTATTTCTACAACGAAGCCTAATTTTCACTTATGGAAAATGTAAACAGCAAATATGTAGAATGAGGTGTATAAGAATTGCTGCATTTCTTTAACACAAAATTATTTAGCTCATGGAGCCTGCAATATAGCTGATATGAATGAAATATTCATTGATTTCACACAGAGAAGCAGACGATTTTTTTGATGAAGTTTTAAGCATAGCGTTAAATTACTTGTACTTCCATGGTCTCAAGTTTTAAATAAAATAAATTATTATAGTATTGTGATGAATGAAATGAATGGAAAAATGTTTATAAATGAAATGCTGCTTTTATAGAGAGAGCCAGGCGTGTTATATTTCGATGACGTCATTTAAATAAATTTCATTTGTTTTATATGAAGTTTTCAAATTTAATAAATTATTGTAGTATTATGATAATTTAAAAAATATTACCGAGGAATGTATCGCATTTTAGAGATGTTTAAACCAGGCAGTTTATATTTCAATGCCGTCATTTGAGTGAAGTTCATTTTTTTTGATGAAGTTTTAAGTTTTCAAATATAATAAATGAATGTAGTATTGTGGTAATTTTAAAAATATTGCCGAGAAATGTAGGGCATATTAGAGGTGGTTAAATAAAATTGCATTGAAGTTGGAAAGTGTTTCATAATCAACGCTTTATGCATGATTGATCTTTCTTGTTTGTATAATTATGTCAAATTTTGTCCTATGCTGTCATATTAAGAAATATAAACTTTTGAATGAAAACGAACTTTTCTCTCGAATTAAATTATTTTTATCTTGTTTTAGATTTTTTTATAACAAAGTTGGATATAAAGTTTCATGATCATTCATTAATATCTGCGGCTGCTACAAGAATTCGACCACAAATATACAGACAGACAGCCGGACATCACTCCAATAATAGTCAAAACTTGTTCAGGGGTTCTTATAATATATATTTGCATCAAAATTCCGAATTCCAAAATTTTAGTTAAAACAAAACTTTATCTATACTATATTGCGTGGAATAAGAAAGTAAAAATAAATTTGTTTCTGTAGGGAAAGTCTGGCACTGCCCACATCTAAACTTTTATATAAGAATTGAAACGAAATCAGGAAACTGTCCTTCGCGCAGAACCAGGAATTACATATGCATCATATAAATAATGTGCCTGTAAATTATGCATGTGTATTATCAAATAAATAAATAAATGGACGTGGCGCCAGGAAATATATCGCCTTTGATAAACTAAGTCGTCAATAGATTTTTCTCTCTTTGCGGCAATTTTGACGGATGCAAATCAATTATTTCGTGACAAAACTCGATTCGGATTGCGTTGACAAAAAAGTACAATCGCACCCGAAGAAGAGCAGTAAAATTTCTCAAAGAAAATCAATATCAATAAAGACTACTTCCTCAAGAACAAATTGGATGCGTGTTTAAGAAAGATGTATTGAATTGGAAAGTCGCACTTTTGTTGCTTGGTAAATTATAGCATACATTTCCATGTACAACGCTAAAAAAATGAAACAGATAATTAATAGCTATTTAATCCGATTTGCGCGCTTTCTCAATGGTTGTGGTTATTATATTTTGCACCTACACACTTAGTCAAAATTGTGTGAAAACGATTATTAATTGTCGACAGAAAAGAATATCAAATTGTGTACTTACTGGTTTTGAGTGTGACAAAGTGGTGTAAGTTTTTTTGAAAATGTATTTGTATCTCCACCCTTAATTCGAAATTCGTGTTAGCTTCGTTGATGTGGCAGCCGGGACGGATCGAATGAGATCAAAACAAAGATTCTGGCTCGAGTGTCGATCATTTTGCCGATCGCAAAGTGGTTTTGAATTTTTTTAATTATTCCTTCGCATCCTAACCCCTAATTCGAATTTTCGAAATATTAGATATTTTCGTTGATATGCACCCTCAGACCAAAATCAAGATTCTACCTACAGTGGAAGTGCTTTATAATCAAGATGCTTTGAGTTATTTGATTATTTTTTTGCACAATCACGCCTAATTTGAATTTTTGAAATTCTAGAACTTCTCCTTGGTTTCGAAACTGGGACGGATTGAAGAATATCAAAACCAAGATTCTATCTAAGACGGAGGTGATCTATAATTAACGAGTTTTGAGTTTTTTACTTTCCCTGCAATACATGGTACTGTATAGGGAAAGTATTGGAATCATGTCGAAAATCGCAACTCGAGTTTTCGACGGATCTACACGTTTCAAGACCTCTAGAATACGAAAAAACCATTTTTAGTATTCTAGTATTAACCATTCTTAGTATTCTGTGTGTGTGTCTGTGTGTCTGTCTGTCTGTGTGTCTGTCTGTTTGTGCAGATTTTGTATCCACTCTAACTAAAAAACTAATGGACCGAATTTCACAAAATTTGGTAGGTAAGTCACTTGTGAGCGAGTCTGGTGCTGATTAGTTTTGGGTACGATTTGGAATAAAAGAACCCGCCTTTTTTTTGCGAAATGGCCCGCAAAAGCTTGTATCCGCTCTTACTAAAAAACTAATGGACCGAATTTCACAAAATTCGGTAGATGAGACACTTGTGGGTCACTCTGGTGCTGATTAAATTTTGGTACGATTCGGAAAAAAATAACCTGCAGTTTTTGCAAAATGGCCCGCAAAAATTGTCAAAATCTAAACAAAAAAGCTACGTATGCTCAAATATATCCATTAAATACTTGCTTAATACATACTTTTTTACGAAGAAAAGAATAAGACCAACCCTATTACTCTAGGCCTAGCCGTTCTTGAGATACATTAGTTATTTTCGTATTTTCTCCATGCCATCTTTGAAAATAAGTCCAGTTATCAAATGAGAACGAAAATTGAATTAAAAGTGAATTAAATTTAATTAAAATAAAGAGAAGGCGGATATAAGTCTGCAGGGAAAGTCATGTGCTGCCTACATCAGATTTTTATTATTCTTTTGCACTGTCACGCCTAATTTGAATTTTTGAAATTCTATATTTTTACATTGGTGTCGATGCTGGGATGGATTAAAATACTTCAAAACTAAAATTCTATCTAGAGTGAAGTAAGTGCTCTATAATTAAATTGTTTCGAGATTTTTGATTATTCTCTTGCATTGTCAAACTTAATTGGAATTTCTGAAATTTAAGATTTTTACATCGGTTTCGAAGCTGGGACGGATCGAAAAATATCTAAACCAAGATTCTATCTAAAGTAGACGTGATCTATAATTAACGAGTTTTTAGTTTTTTTATTATTCATTTGCATTGCCACGCTTAATTTGAATTTCTGAAATTCGAAATTTTTACATTGGTTTTGACTCTGGGATGGATTTCGAAACATCAAAATCAAAATCCTATCTAGAGTGGAGGTGTTCTATAATTAAATAGTTTTGAGATTTTTGATTATTCCTTTTGCACCGTAACGCCTAATTTGAATTTTTGAAATTCTAGATTTTAGCATTGGTTTCGACGCTGAGACGTATTGAAGAACATAAAACCAAACATTCTATCTAGAGTGGAAATGCTCTATAATTAAGTAGTTTTGAGTTTTCTTTAAAACAGGGTCAGGCCCGAGGTTGTGCGTACTTCTAACTTGTCACTCCTCATAAGCATAAAAGTTACGAGGAGAATGTTATAGTAAGATAGCATAGTTGGAAAGATTTTACTAAGAGATTTTATTTTATATCAGTTGCGACTTTTGTATAGAAGCAAGTCGATTGTTTGATTTCTTCTTACTTTTGTGGATTTTGCATTTAAACTGCCGTCAAAGTGGTACATAGGTACTTATTGCAATAAAGTTAGCAAAAAAGTTTTATTATTATGTCCAGTTTCATTATTTCTAAAGAAAACTAGTTTTCTTGATGGGGAAATTTTTTTAAGGTACATAACTGAACGTAATGTATAGCAAATATTACTCCGTTGCTCTAATTTGAGTTAAAATTAAAGAAAGGTAAAAATGTGTGTAATTGGAATTGGAAAAAAATTGAAAAGAAAATAGAGGGGTAACAAATAACAAGAAAGATCAATCATGCATAAAGCATTGATTATGAAACACTTTCCAACTTCAATGCAATTTTATATAAACATCTCTGAAATGCGATACATTCCTCGGTAATATTTTTAAAATTATCACAATACTACATTAATTTATTATATTTGAAAACTTTATCGAAGAAAATGAACTTAATTCAAATGACGGCATTGAAATATAAATTGCCTGGTTTAAGCATCTCTAAAATGCGATACATTCCTCGGTAATATTTTTAAAATTATCATAATACTACAATAATTTATTATATTTGAAAACTTCATCGAAAACAAACGAACTTTATTCAAATGACGTCATTGAAATATAAATCGCCTCTCTACAACAGCAGCATTTCATTCATAAACATTTTTCCAATCGTTTCATTCATCACAATACTTTAATAACTTATTTTACTTATAAATTTGAAAAATTGTTATCTACCATATTTATCTTAAAATATGAAACCTCTTTTACGTATAAATAATTCAACTCTTGGAAAGATATTTATTATACAATAATATATCTCTTTTTTCTTTCTGGAGGATGTAGTAAGAGTCAGAATTTAATTGAATTTGTTTTTTTCCCTATATTAAATAATTTTTATTTAAAAACTACTTAAAATATTTTACTGAAATTTTTTTTATATATTTTATGGGATAATTTGAATATTTTCTAAAATTTTCGAAGCAATTTGTGAATTTTAAATTTGCTTAAAAAATGTTTGAAAAATTAGATACCATAGGATTCAATGTATTTCATTTTTTCAATCTGGGTTCAACAAAAAACTAATTCGGTGATATTAATCATTTATTTTCCAATAGGTCCCACAGATCGTCTGACAAACATATTAAAATTTCATTTTGATAAAGTCATTTTTACGGCAGTTATCGTGCTAACGAACAGACAGACAGACAGACAGAATGAACAAAGTCATAAACACTTTTCAACTATGTTGTAAAGTGTTTAAAAGGTATCCGAAATTGACAAAAGAAAACTTTGCATCGAGTAGGGGTCAAGTACCTCATTCAAAGAGCGTTTACTAGACATTGCAGATGTGTTAAAAATTAATAATTCCCCAGTTACAGAATTTCATAAAAATCCGCAAATTAGTTTTTGAAGCAGAGTGCATAAATACACTTCATAGACAGATTAAAAACCACGTACGTACATACCGTATAAAACAGTGGCCTTGCCAAGAGGGGGGGGGGGTCATAACGCCTCCCAGAAACCCGTAAAAGTTCGGATAAATGCTATTAGTTGAAATGGAAAACAAAATATTTGCTTCCCTCTCCCATTTTTTTTTGTCGACGCTACTAGCCTAAATTAGTTGACTTGCTCTAAGGCGTGTCTGAACTTGTGAATACGTCAAATACGTAGTTTACAATTTTAGCCTCCGTTATAGCACTTTTCTACACATTTATTATTCATTATATGCACCGTTAAGTCTAACACACAATACTGACATAATGCAAGACTGCACTTAACACCTGTCCCTGCACTTAACACCTGTCCCTTTAGGCAAAGAAATACACACATTGGAAGTAAATTTCTTTCCTGTGATAAACGGGGTCCGTCAGTAGGCTTAATTTCTTCCCGGAAATTTCGATGTAAGATAATCAATTGTCGCGTGATGCACATAAGTTTGTGGTTGCATTGACGTAAACGTATGATAGCCATCAAAGAAGAGCAGTAAAATCCCTCAAAGAAAAATCGATGCCAATTGAGGCTGTCTCAAGCTCACACTGGATGCGAATTTAAAGTGGTATATATGTTGAATAGGATTTTTAGTTTTCTTGCTTAGAAGTGCAAGCCTAGAGTGGATCTGAAAACTTCATGTACTTCGTGATCAGTTTTTTTTTTTGTATAAATAAATTCGTTAACATTGTAATTTTAGAATGAAACTAATCTGTTCTTTCAGGCTATATACGCATAAAAAAAACCCCAATATATTTGTCTGTCTGTTTACCTACCTGCCTGTCTCTTCTATGTTTGGTGGCATTTACTTACACCCTCATTTCTCTTCTATAATTTTGCTTATTATCAATGTTGGATAATAAGATTTATGCTTCCATGGATAATGATAAGATTACCACTTGCCACGAGCAAGTGTTGTGCAGGAAAATATATTGAAATTTTTTTCTTATAATTTATTTTTTACTTCTTTGCTTTTATTTCTAGTTTTAGTTTTTCTCTCATCCGCCCTCTTAGTATTTTTTGACGCAATTGACGTACAAACAAGTATAGTTCAAGGATAGATGCGTTAGAACCAAGCTGACATTTTATCTGAAGACACTGAACCGTAATTTGCTAAGAATGTACATAAAAAGGTCAGAAACATAGCCATGATGTACGTAAAGGGCGTAACAACATAATGTAATGACGTCAGAATTCGATAGATGAAAATGTTTGGTGAATTGAAGCTGTGTGTTGAGTTTCAGCTCTTTTACGTGCACGGGTAGTCGAGAACAAGCTAGTCAAACTTGATGTACGTAAATGACGCAACGACGTAATTCAATAACGTGAAAAGAAGACACTGAACCGTAATTCTCTAAGAAGGTGCATAAAAGGGTCAGCAACATAGCCATGATGTACGTAAAGAACGTAACAACATAATGTAATGGCGTCAGAATTTGATAGATTAAATTGTTCCGCGAAATGGAACTGCGTGCCGAGTTTCAGGTCTGTATATGCTTGGAGAGTAGAGAACACACCCGTCAGATGTAACGTACTTAAATAACGTAACGATATAATGCAATAACGTGAAAATTTGACATATAAAAATGTTCCATGAGGTGAAACTGCATATTGAAATTCAGCTCTCTGCATGGTCTGGGAGCTGGGAACGAGACCGTCAGTGATGTTGAACGGAAATACAAAGAAGGATAACGTGAAGTTATTAAGAATTGGTGCAGGTAAAAATCAGTATAGAATGAATTGCTTGGAAAATAAAATGTAAGATTAAGGTAAATTAAATTAAATGTGACAAGTGCACTTTCAGGGAGATAAATACGTGGGCGTAAACTTTGCCCCGTGACAAACCGGAACCGCCAATGGATTTCCTTCTCTCCGGTAATTTTAACGCCAGCCAATCAATTCTCTCGTGACAAAACTGAGTTTGCGGTTTCGTTGACTGAAACTTATGATCTCAATCATAGAAGAGAAACAGAATGCCCCACAGAAAAATCGATAGCAATAAAAGCTGTCTCAAGTATAAATTGGAATCGCATTTAACCAAGAGGTGAATAAAATAAAATATTCCCATTTTCTTGTTTGGAAATTAAAGCCTCGACTGTTTCGCAAATGGGAGTATACATATTGATGTGGAACGCTGAATAAACTGTAAATGGAAAAAACTGAATTTAAGAAAATGTAATATTTGGGGCATTTCAAAGAGAGGGAAATTAGTATTTAGAAAAAAATAACAACTATTTGTTTTATATTTTTTTATTTTTACTTCCTCAGACGTAGTATTGAGAAAGTATTGTGTTCATGAAAATTTTCGATTTCGAGATTTTGATGCCAATTTATGTTTCAAGACCTCCTGAATACGTTCTGACTATTTTGGAGTGATGCCAGTCAGTCTGTCGATCTGACGTTTGTGGGCGATTTCTTGTGTACACCATAGTGGCCACAAATATTAATGGATTTTCACAAAACATTATATCTGGAGCTATAAAAAAAATCTAGAACTAGGTAGATTTTTTTTTTAATTCGAGAGAAAATTTCGAAATGTATTTGTAATTTTAATTTTTTTAACGTGACAGCCTAGGACACAATTTGATAAAATCCTGCATAAAAGGGTTTATTTATGGCTCAATTGATCACGAGACTTAAACTTTTGCTTACGGTAATGACAGGTATTTGACATACCCTATCTCAAACATTTCGATCCCCTTTTGCAGGCATTGGCGTCCATGGACGAAGGGGGATCGAACTGTTTGGGATATACCCGTCTTTTTGGGAGGTTCTTGGTTTGAGATTGACGCTGTCCCACCTGTAAGCAAAAGGTTAAGTTTCAATCATTGTTGTGAAAAACAGTCACGATACAATTTCGTTATTCGTGACGTCATTATCCTCCTTCCGGGGGCAAGTTACTTTCCCCCGGGGATACATTGTCAAGTCTGGTATCAATCGAAACATTTTTTCAAGCCTCTTAAAGTGAACACGCTAGCGTAGCACGCTGTAATTGTAATCATTTGGAGCCATGATACCTGTTTTTCATAATTTTTCTTGTAAAATTGGGGGGGGGGGGAGGGGACGCTACTAAAATTGGATTATGGTATAAGATAGTCGAGTTGAGCTAGACAGTTAATTTTTAACATTGTATGACACTTACTGTTGAAAATAGTAATCTTAATCTATAATTGACACAGTTAGGTTCTTTTCGTGGTGATACTATAAGTATGTAAAGGCTCAGAGTTCTTGTTTGTTGGGGGCTTTTGAGCGGACTTTTTGACACCCCTCATTTTTTCGTTCTGAGTATGGGCAATTGAAAATTAGTCTCCGTTAGGTTCTGTTCCGTAGACGATATTATAAGTGGGCACATGTTTTGTCTTCTTGGTTAACCGTGGCCTTTGGAGTGTCAAACATTACTTTTCGAAAAACCCAGTTATTCCTATTATTGGAAGAGGGAATCGGAAATTCTGGTCAGTTTGGTTCTGCCACGCGGTTCATACTATAAGTGTGCAAAGACTCAGTCTTCTGTGCCACCGGTGGATTTCTGGAGGGCCTAAAAAGACACCTTTGACAATTATTATATAGATTTCATAAATGTTGTTCATTATTACTAATGCAATTCCCAATAGGAGGCTTTTATAATTATTTTCTCTTTTTTATATTCATTCTTTATTTTTCTTAATTCTTTTATAATTCTATTTCTGCTATTTTACTTAATAGTACCTGAATGTTTCTATTATGCAAGAACATTTTTAAGATTGATATGGCAGCTGTGAAATTTTATTATTGTAAAAATAAAAATTTGCAACATATATCTTTTTAATTAGATCATTACAACATGCCTTAATTGAAATCATTTTGATAACATATTTCATTAGAAATTATGATAACATACTCCATCTATAATTGATAACATACTCCATCTATATGTTTCCATAAAGAAACTTAGATAATTTTATAAAAGAAATGATAGCATTATAAAGAATAATTTAGAACTTTGTTAGTTCAGCAATTAAATGATAATGAGTATCAATCGGTTTCGGAGTCCAAAATAGATCCGCTTTTCAGATTAAAATAACAGAATAGTCATTTCAGTCCATATTGTGTTTAAATAAAATAAAAGTACTAGAATAGTTTTAAATTTATAAACTATTTTTTGAAGCTGATATGATTTTTTTATATTTTTATTCCTGTGCGCAGTAAAACAAAAATTTCTTTACTGGTAAGTAAATATCGGAAAATTCAATCATTGTCTAATAGAAAATACATTGATTTCCGAGTCAACAAAACTTTTAATAAGAAATTTCCTGAAGTCACAAACATAACATTCTACCCATAGGAAATTTTTCGCGAGCTGCAAGGTTAACCTGCGGTCAAAAGGTCCACCGTTGGGCCTTCAGATCAACAAAATTCTGGGTAACGAACTCTGTATTTGAATGCATGCCCGTAATTGTTAAGAATATTTTTAAACTTTAAGTTCGAACAGTCCTGGTCTGCATAAATAACCAATAAAATTCGAGATCAGCAAGCATTGATGAATAAAATATAACTTTGTCTGTTTTTCGGCCAGAACAGAAGATATTAAATGAAAAAATATTAAAATATTGCAAACGTCTTTTTACTGACAACTTTTCCAGACAAACTCTTCTCCGAAATTCTATTTTTTCGGTCCACTCTAATGTTTAGGCTTCCATATTAATAAAGGTATATAAACTACATAGCTGCTGTTAAGTTTACCAATCATCGACGTCATTGAATCCCATTAAGCCCTTCATTGAGTTATCCTTCTTTATGGGTCATATTTCAGGAGCGTAATCTAAATCTACCTGATTTATTTTTACCATCCGTGTCAACCTCGAAATTCTACTTCTAACGAATCTAATGTACTCACTTATCATTTTAATTTCATTTATAGAACGATATAAGAGTATTCAAGATGGAAATTAGAGAGCATCGGGTATTGTAAGGATGTCTATTGTTTTTACTTTCCCTGCAATACATGGTAATGTATAGGGAAAGTATTGGAATCATGCCGAAAATCGCAACTCGAGTTTTCGACGGATCTACGCGTTTCGAGACCTCTAGAATAAGAAGAAACTATTTTAGCGTGACGTCTGTGTGTGTGTCTGTGTGTTTGTGTGTGTGTCTGTATGTCTGTGTCTGTGTGTGTGTCTGTCTGTCTGTTTAATGCATGTATCCACTCTAAAAAACTAATGGACCGAATTTCATAAAATTTGGTAGGTAAGTCACTTGGGTAAGACCCTGGTTCTGATTAGTTTTTGGTAAGATTCGTAAAATCAGAACCCGCCTGTTTTTGCGAAATGGAATTTTTGCGAAATGGAAATTTTTGCGAAAAATTTAAAAATTGCCTGTATCCACTCTAACTGAAAAACTAATTGATCAAATTTCACAAAATTTGGTAGATAAGTCACTTGAGGGTCACCCTGATGCTGATTAGATTTTGATATGATTCAAGAAAGAAGAATCTGCATTTTTTTACGAAATGGCCCGCAAAAATTGTACATATCCTCTCTAACTCAACTAATCGACTAAATTTCATAAAATTTGGTAGATCGGTTTGGTAGATACTTGGTGGGCGACCCTGGAGCTGATTAGATTTTGGTACGATTCGGGATAAATAAACCGCAAAACTTGTATGTATCCACTCTAGCTGACAAACTAATTGATCAAATTACACAAAATTTGGTAGATAAGTAGTTCGTAGGATACTGGAATGCTGGTTAGATTTTGATACGATTCGAAAAAAAAGAACCTGCCTTTTTTTTGCGAAATGACCCTCAAATCTAATATATTTGATCTAAAATAAAATACTACAGTAGTGTATGGGTATGATTCTGGGACAAAATGACTATGTCATTTTGCACCCAGAGTCATACACTTACACTACTCTTCCCCCCTTTTTTTGAAAATCAGGACAACCTCTTAAGACTAAAAATGTATAAAATCATACAAAAATGTATAAAATCTTACAAATATGCGTATTTTTTAAAAAATCAAAAAATCAAGAGAATTTTAAGACTCTAAAATTTCATACATTTTAACTTAAAAAATGAGTTATATGAACATTATAGAGACCAAATCTATCAAAATTGACACTTTCCTCCATTTTTTTAAAACCAGGACAACCTCTTAAGACTAAAAATGTATAAAATCATACAAAAATGTGTATATTTAAAAAAATCCAAAGAGTTTTAAGACTCTCATACATTTTAACTTAAAAAATGAGACATTATAGAGACCAAATGTAACAAAAATTGGATATTTTAAAGGAGCCTGGACAACCTCTTAAGACTAAAAAATATATAAAATCATACAAAAATGCGTATTTTTAAAAAATTTAAGAGAGTTTTAAGACTCTCATACATTTTAGCTTAAAAATGAGTACATTATAGAGACCAAATCTATCAAAAATTGAATATTTTTTTCAAAATACCCTGTTTTTAAAGGGTGGGGTTGAGACCCCCCATTTATTTAATAGATAAAACTCAAAATTTTTAACTAAATCTAAACATTTTTTATAAAATTAAAAAAGAATTATAAAAATATGAAAAAAAGACGACCTGAATGAAATGAATTTAAAATTACAAAACATATGTTTAATAAAAAAAGAGATGATAATTTTATACATTATAGTGGGGGTGACGCACCCCCACTGAATTATAGAGATTTTAATTAAAAATGCATAAAAAAAAGAGGATGATTAAGCTTTCTCTAACACATATTCGTTCAGAACTCTTCCATTTAAGAAGCGAAAATAAAGCGACTTTGATTTGTTTATCATTAAAGTCGAAAGGAAGTGAACCTTGAGTAGAAGTAGTCTTGACGTCCTTCATTACGTAGCATGAAGAGAAAATAATATTTATTTAACTTGTTGCAGATTTCTTTTGCTAGATGGCAGCATCAAACGGATAGTATATATTTCTCATTTTAAAAGTATTTATAACGTTTTATAAACATTATTTTTGCTATTTTTCGATCAGATAAATTAAAACTATTGATCTTTTAAAGTATTCTCGCAAAAATGACTCGTTTAAAATTGTTTTTAGTTTTCAATGTAAAGGTTATATATAAATGAATTGTTCAACATATTTCGCGTACCCATGGCTCAAAGGTAGCGAACGGGGCTATAAACATCTGGGCCCCAGGTTCAAACCCCGACCTCTCCCAGGTTGTTAATCAATACGGGGTTGATGGTTTATTGAACCGGAGCCATAAAATGACGTCAGCTGCTCTTGCCGTTGTTCCAAAAGAGTGGCAATCATCGAAATATAATAAGTGGTGGGTTGAATCTTGTGGATTCTATGTCCTGTATGTTATATGTTTGTATTGTCCTTCTCCTAGGCCTGTGGGCCTGGTTCATGGGGGTGATCTGGAACTCTGGTTCCAGAACAGCTGTTGGAATCAGACTTCCAGATCATCCCCTTGGGCCAGGTGGGCCATTTTGCTATTTTTTTAAATAAATAGAAATATTAATAACCAAATGGTACAGTATCAAAATAATCTAAAATTCTTCTTTTATCATATCCAAACATGTATCTTTTATTCGTTTTATTCACTTTAATATTTCTTTCTTTTTGTATTTGAAACTGATTTATTTCTACATCTATATGTTCAGTTTCACCTGTTATTGTTTTCATTCTTTCATCGAAACTGAGCTTAGTTTCACTCACGTAATTCATCTTAAATCCTTTTACTTTACCTTTTACAGATCCATCATTAAGAATATAGCTATAATCTTTGCTGGCCCCAGAAATCCACGATGTCATATAATTATTTTCTCCTAATTCATCTGTCCAGTCTCCTAACATACAACCTGTTTTAACTTTATTAGTACCTTCATCAATATAAACAATACTATCTGTATCATAATACATAACTTTATCTCCTAGTTTATCAAACTTTTTATATAATCTTATTCTGGCGGAACTAGTTGTAAAAGCTGCTATATAAATATTCGTATTAAAGTTATTCTTGGTATATTCATTTTTCATCTTATAATCCATTTGTACACAATTATCATTTAAAAATATCATATTCAAATTTCTTTAATTTTATCATTCAATATAATACTATAAAAATCTTCCAGCTCTATTATCAGCTCAGTTTGTTTAATATTATTTCTTTGTCCAAACTTACCCCATAATGAATTTAAACATATTTTGGCTATAAATCTCATACCAGGATTTTCTTTTAGTTCACCTAAATCAATATCTAATTTTTCTTTGACAATCTTTTTATAATTATTAATGTATGTTTCATAATCTTTTTTATTTTTAAAATCGTATTAAATGATCTTAGTATTATGATAATTCTAAAATTATTACCGAAGAATGTATCACATTTTAGAGATGTTTAAACCAGGCAATTTATATTTCAATGGAGTCATTTGAATGAAGTTCATTTTTTTCGATGAAGGTTTAAGTTTTCAAATATAATAAATTAACGTAGTATTGCGATAAGTTTTAAAATATTACCGAGGAATGTATTGCATTTTAGACATGTTTAAATAAAATTGCATTAAAGTTGGAAAGTGTTTCATTATCAATGCTTTAAGCATGATTGATCTTTCTTGTTATATTTATGATTGAATATACCAATATGCTTTAATGCGTATTATTTATCGCGTGAGGGGTTGAAATGCAAATTTATATAGTTTCAGGTACTGATGAGTGCAATTCATATTTTATTGCGATTTTCGCTGTGAAGATTTTAATGGTATTTTCC
The DNA here is from genome assembly GCA_951213105.1 of Amaurobius ferox. Taxonomy (NCBI): domain Eukaryota; kingdom Metazoa; phylum Arthropoda; class Arachnida; order Araneae; family Amaurobiidae; genus Amaurobius; species Amaurobius ferox. Next base: position 106,303,737 of record OX578139.1, on the reverse strand, counting down.
GTGTAATGTACTGCTGGTTGTGTGAAATTGTGGTATTTTAATATGAAGTGTTCTGATGTATCGTCTGAAATCGTGAGCATATTTGAAGAATATAAGGACGTATCCGTATTTACGGATAATTAACGCTTTATTAAGCCAGCAAGTGTAAACGTGAACAATATACAGTGATTAGCTCAATAACTATCTTATGAGGTCTTAAAACAATTGTCAGGTACAATAAACAGGAACTTAATGCTCAACTAATTCACAAAACAGACGATTATATTCTCAAGACAATGTGTATTTGCAGTTTACTTACGTCACTCCAACTCATTCTACCAAAACGATGATCGGCCTGCCTATCCTCCTTGGAAATTTCTAGGAAAATCGACGTAACATGGAAAATTCTTAATTCGCCAACGAAATTTGAGTAGTTTACAAGACGTACACAAACTCGCCAAGTCGGCGATAATAATGCTAGAAATTTGACACAAGTTCGCCAAATTTGTCGCCAACATCAAGTAACCCGGACTTTTAAAAAATAAAAATAGCCTGTAAATGCTGTTTTTCCTTCGGGAGATGTAACATGTAGTGTGAATTTTTTTTAGATATTTTTAGCAGTATGGGATTTTGTTAAAAAGGAGTCTGAAGAAGTCATAAAAAGTAACTCCATTGGAATAAAATTTAATCAGCATTTTGAAATGATCTATAAAATTAAAATATCTTCGTTAAAAGCAGAATATAGTATAGAAATGAATAGTATCGACTGGATTAGAAGGCCAAAAATAGCCTTCTTTGTCAGGATAGAGAAAAAGCGCAACTTTCGCTCGCTTCTTATTCCCGGCTCTGCCTAAACTATCTCCGTGTTTACTCAGACTATGTGAGTACGTTACATATGTCGGTTTGAATGTCCTGCCAAGAGGTTGGTGGCAAAGGAAGAAGGTCCCTGTGGATACCTTCCCCAATGTGCTCCTGTCTAAATTGGCTGACCTCACCATTTAAACAGACACCATACGCCTTTGGGTAGGTCGGACATTCTGAGTCAAGAGAAAAAAATATTTAACTTCATGCTAAAACACTTAATTTCTTGAATATAAATAACGAACCGTAAAATATAAGACTGCTGCTTGTAAGAATAACACAATTAATGCTCCCTTAAAGAAAACAGACATATGAAAATTCTGTGATAGCAATTGTTTCAAGGGAGTTTTGATATCCCTTCATCAGGTCGAAACAGTGTCTTTGTTCTTGCTTGGCGTTTGTTAAGTGAAGACACTATTTTGGCCTTATGAAGAGGGGGTCAAAACTTCCTCGAAATAATTGTCACATAATTTGAATATGCCTGTCTTTTTCAAGGAAGCACTAATTGTGTTACAAATAAAGAAATAAGAAAAAAAAAAGAATAAGTTTTCCATTAACAATATCGGATTTAGTTCTTGGTACCATCTTCTCAAACTTAGCAACTTATTTCTGTTCCTCAACATTAATAGCAATCTATTTTTATACAATCTTCCTAAGTTTAGCAATCATCTATCTACGTGCAAGTAGTTTTATCCCATTAAAAGCCATTCATTATTGATTTATTCTTAATGTATCATATTTTCTGTATGCTGTTCTAAACATATAGCATCAAAATATCGATCTCTATCAGTAAATAAAAGACATGTAATTATATCTCTAATGAATCAAAGACACTACAGTTGAGTTCGTTTTAATTTGGCTATTATTAGAATATGCAAATGTACGCCGAAAATAGAACATTAGAATAGCCATTTTATTCTTGTTTGCTTCTCTGCAAATTCGAAAAATGAACAAGATTGGGTATTAAAAGAATAAGGGTAATTTTTCGGGTAGCTTTCCTAATTGTGGTATTTCTAGGAAAAAGTGTAAATTTTTTCTACAGAGGTCAAATTATTTGATTTGCAGATTTGCATGACATTTAGGATAATTTCTTACAAACCTGGACTTGTTGCTATTATAGGAAAGATAAAGTCGTATTTGTATAAGAACTTTAATAAATTTTATTGTTACTCAGTAAATTAATTGCAAACGTTTAAAATTTAAATACCTCATACACGTTGAGCTACTATTTACTCTTGGTTTATTCCATGGTATTTTTAAATGAAGTGCATTCTGTGTTTCAGAATAATAAATTTGATATTTGAAAAATGTTAATGTAGAGGCATTTTTTTAAAAATTGAGATGAATTTGGAAGAATTCAGCAACAATGCTGACTTTGATACAGTATCTATATATATATAAATTCTGATAACAATTGTGTCTCTAGAGAGTTCTAGAAATTCGTTCGGTATATTTTCAAGATTGTATTGCACGAAGATAATGTCATTTCGACCTGCGAATTTGTTCGAAAGTTTTTTTGCAAATAGAGAACTCAAATATGATTTATGGCCATTTATCAACTCTATCTGTCACCAGTAATTTGTCGGAATGATTGTATTTTGAAACCAGACTTGCAGATTCTCCTAAAATTCACCTACGAATTGGTCTAAAATTTCTGCCTAAATCAAGTACGTATTCAAATTTTATTCAGAACTAGCAGCATACCCGTTCTTCATACGGAGTATATAATATAAAGAAACTTATAATTCTCAATCATGTGCAAATTCTGTTAAAATATTAAATTTATTGCTCCTAAAGAGAAGTTTAAGAATATATGTTCCCACTATGCAAAATTATCTTCACGGGCAGATCTGAAGAATAAAACATCCTGACCCCTTTTGTAAGCAAATTTACAGAAAAAAAAGGAATTGAATCAATATATGCAACCCCGTACTACTTATATTGTCGCAGATTAGAAAATATGCCAGTGTGTTAGTAGAAGATTACCCGTATTAAAATATAAGTTTACAAAATATTTACCAAAATAAAAGAGATGGCGTAATAAATTGAAAATATCAATAATCCCCGTACTCTTTATACCAGAATGTCGTAATTTATTCCAATATATGCCAATATATATCAAAACATATGCCAATATACCTGTACTATTTATATTCTCGTACATTAAAAGATATACCCGTGTATTGGTAGAAGACTACTCGTACAACGTACAATATATGAGTTTAAACAATGTTTGTCATAATAAAACAATTGCATAATAACTTGAAAATATCAATAATCCCCGAAAATATCAATAATAACAATAATAATAATGTTTAAACTTGAAGACCGTAAGTGATACTATCCAGCCAAAAATGCTATAAGAAAAATCAAATCGTTCTTTTCTAAAATATATTTTTATATCCATTTATTTGTTATTCAAATCGAAAAAATAATTATTAAAACTAACAGACAGATTTAATTTAATTGCGTTTCTGAGTAACATGATATAAGATAGAATCTTCCTCATAAACTGCGAAATTAAATAACCATTTTGATTTCTTTATACTTTTCATTGTTCAGTAAAAACTTGTTTTAAATAAACCATGATAGATTTACTCTTTAAATCATGTTTCAAACAATTCATGTCCTCAGAAAGTGACTAATTAGCGCAAAAAATCTCCCATCAAACTCAGAGATTAAATTTTAATTCACTTTCAAACGATTTTCAAGCTTTTCGTTTGGATAAACCACGGAGTTAGAGAGTAGAACTCCTAGGAAAAAGTTTCGTTTTTCATTAATATCTCGACACCTCCCCCTAGTCTTAGATACTCGAAACTTGGGCCAAATTTATGGGGGGGCTATTTCAAGGCTATCCACAAAATTTCATCAAATTCGGTTCAGCCGTTCTCCTGTGATGGTGAAACAAACGAAAATTTCGTTTTTTACTAATATCTCGAGAACCACTGATCGTAGAAACTCCAAAAGTAGACTAAATTTTAAGTGAGACTATTTTCAGGTTACCCACAAAATTTCATCAAATTCGGTTCAGCCGTTCTTCCGTGATGACGGGACAAACAGACAGACAGAGAGACAGACCGATTTTCAATTTCATATATATAGCCAACTCTTTAAATTTAATACAAAATGTTTTTGTACAAACATTTTTGTTGTTTTTTCATACAAAATGTTTTTGCCGGAAGATTCGCCCCAAATTTTGACCTAAATTTAGATCACAATTAAACTTGAATAAAGAGAAATTTATGTAATAATAAATGACTGCACATTACACAATTGACTATCATTATCAAAGGAAGAAGTATAGCAAGAAGTGAACGATGATATATAAAAGATAAAATATATTTTGCTAGCCTTTAAAATACATTTAGAACATAGATTGCCACAACAGAATACGAATGTCCAAATCGACTCACAACCTGTATCTATCGCCTCAATCGTAAATGCCTATTTCCCTCTTACCCACACTGCAAAAAACTGAATTAGATAATTATCAGCCACAGTGATTTATCGGTGACTGAAGTCAATTGCCCATGTCCTAAATAAACACTGGTAGCGCTATAGCATAAGTTGCAATTTACAAACGAGCAAATGATTTGTAAGTTACTAAATTCAAAAGTATGATGAAACATAATGAAATTAAAATATATGGGATGGTTTACAAGTAAAGGATTCAGTTGTAAGTAATTTTACTTTTAGAATAATGCGGTATATAGCAATTGTATAGGAAACTGTGCCTTTTTTAGTTTTTGATGCATTTAAGTAACAGTACGCTTCTCAAATATGGAAAACGTTTTTATTGTGTTCTGTGTGTTTCCAATTTCGGGAACTTGACTTTTTTCTATTAAGGATGGAAAAAATGGGTTCTTTTTAAAAGAAAAACCGATTTAAACCAAAAAATGGTTTAAAGAAACAAAACATGTCCTATGATTAAAACACAAAAATGGTTTAAACAAACAAAATCCCCATGATTTAAAAAAAGGTTTAAACCAATGGATTTTAAACCAGCAAACCATCTTACCAACCCCAAAACTTTCAACCTGTTTTACTCTGTTTTAATTCTCTACCTTTATCAAAAATGCAATAGTTGTAAAGTGAGATGCAATTATCCTAAAGACATTCGATTTGCATTTTTAGAATCAGCCAGAAAAGCTGTACTTAACAAGGCCCTAAACCTAATTTTAAAATTGGACCTTTTTTTTGTAAGCCATCATGATATGATTATGCTGTTCACAAACTACAACTCGTTTATATTTCATTAGATCCATACAGAAAGTGCTCTATTCTATCTTTTGGGAAAATAGAGATAACAGTAGTTTCAATATTATCAACCTAAAGATCTATCCGTGAAGGTCTTTAATTCAGTAATTGTGTAGAACAGAAGAGGGAGAGAAATTATTTTGTTTTACGAAGGTCCTCAGTCCTGAACTGGAAAGGATTCATTTGATCGTACCATAAAATGCAACTGCTGTTTCTGACCTTTTTGATATCAATAAGATCTGTACCTGATCTGAAGGTCATCATGCTTAAAACGCAGTCTCCTAACAGTAATTATATATATTGCGTCTACATTTGATAGCTCCAAGTAGAAAGGGCTTACACTGACTTAATTTTGTTTAATACAGCCTAAGTACATTACGTGTACATGCTCTCCCACATATAAACACAAAATATTCACATTTATTTTTAGCTAGAACGAATTACCCGACATTGTCCGGATCCTAAATAAGCGCCCACTACTTAAATAATATTGTGGTGTAAGAAATATAAGAAGCTACGAAGATAAACATTAAGCGCATAATTGAATTTGCATTGAATTACTATTCTTAATTGAATAAGTGATCGTATATTTCAGTGAATAAGTGATCAGAAACAGCAGTTGCATTGTACATTGCATATCGTAGCCGCAATAACCCGCCATTAATTCATTGTACGAGTTCCTAAAATATAATCATTAATTAACATACTACACAATGGAATTCCACAATTTTAAATGTTAAAATAAACATTATTTATTAGACATATTATGATTACGATTAAACTTATATACTCTCTTAAGGAGGAGAATGTGGACATGTGAGACCAGGCGTTATAATACTTTTTTTGAATCATATATTCGACCTATTATATACTGCAGATTTGCGCATACCTCTGTTTGTCGTCTTGGACATGCCTAGCCTCCAATTGACTTTGAAAGTACACTCTTGGACGGTCATTGCCCCCAATTGCACTTAACACAACACTCTTAGATGGTCATTGCCTCAATTCTATGAAGCACACTCTTGAACATTCTGGATTGCCATTCTAGTCACAACGCTCTCTTGGACGGTCATGTCCTGAATTCTGACTACAAAACATTACACCTTCTGGGACATCCCAAACCTTCAACTTTGGAAAAACCACCTTACTATCGAATGCTGGTTGGTTTAAGCCTTGGCCCGAAGGAGATTTTTGCCTCAACCACACCTGCAATTTGTGTTCACTGAATTTATTGGCGTCATGAACACCTCCCTGGCCAAGATTGTCAAAAGTGGCGCATACGAGTTTGTGTTTTGTTTCATTGTACATATCGTATAAATCTCAAAACTGTATAAATGTATTCTGGTCTTATAAATAGAGATACAAATAACACCACTCAATTTTCAATCACTTGTATTGAACTAAAATTATTTCCGCGATCCGTTTTTTCCATGCCAACCATACCAATGCACGCGCAATGCACCTTAAATAAGATGCTCTTTTGATACGCCCTAAATAAGATCTTTTTGATACGCCCTAAATAAACTCTTTTTGATGCGCGCTAAATATATGCAGACAGAAATACATACACACAAACATCCTTTTTTACTATGTGAGAAGGTAATTGAAAGTTTTGAGAATTAAATGCTTTTTCTAGTTCCATGCAGACATGAGTTTCAGTCCACAGGTATTAACATTTTCTATATAGCCTAAAACTGTGTACATTAAAGTTATACATATCTAGAACACTTTCTTGTACACTAGACTAAAAGTGCATTTTCTTCAATTTTTTTTTGTGTTTACTAGAAAATCACCTAAACAGTCTTCTTTTTTTTTTCAATTTTTTCAAAAGTCGTTTTCAGGATTGAAACCTTTTCTGTTTGGTCTTATTCCTTTAAGGCTTTTAGGGTTAAAATCAATATTGACAACATTTCAAACTTTTAAATTTCTGAAAACACATTAAGCCTCCGTTGATTTTTTTTGTAGTAAGTCCACCATACAATTTAATATAAAATACATTTTCTATGTCAGTTTAAGACTTAGAATAAATGCATATATTAAATTTTACACGAATTATGTTGTATGTTGACTTGTTGCAGTAAATCCCATTGCAAATTCTCTACCACAAACTTCGAAATGTTTCTTGCTTAAAAAAAAAAATTCAGAAAAATGGAAGAAGCCATTACGGGGAAACATATCCCATCAAGAACAACCTAAATAAATTAAAAATGCATTTTCATTGCAAATGCAAAAGATTGTTGCATCAGCTAATCCCAAAGTATCTTCGCAAATCTCAGAAATACAAAACGCATTTCTTGAAAATCTGAACAAAGAAGTTTTGTATGATTTCAGATTTCTTTGTATTTTAATGATGCAAAAAGTAAATTTTCCTGAAATTATTATGCCTTTTAGCAAGTATTCCGAATCATATATTTCATTTTTATGGCCCTAAACCATCATATATGTCATTCCGTGGATTTGAAATCCTATGAGTTTGTTATTGGAAAAGTAATATATTTTCCATTTTTTTGCAATAACTAAAATTTATTTCATTTATTCCGCCAGGAATTTGAAAAATTTGAACGAAGTTTTTTAGGTCGCAAAAGAGAACATACTTTTATAATCCAATTGTTTCTGACTTTTTGGGCTTTGAATGTTATCATAATATTGTGAAGGATTTTTCTAATAACGATGCTATTTTTTGTATGGTGTAAAAGCACGTATGCTTAAAATCGTTTGAATAGTATCTTAATTATGTGAACTGAAAGTGAACAACGACGAAAAATAATTTCGATGAGATCAGATAAATGTATTTATCAAATTCTTGTTACGTGGAAGCACAAAAAAATAATAAAATTTTTAGAATAATTGTCTAAGTTGGAATATTGTTTTATTTCTTTTATCATTAATGTTATTAATTTTTATAATTTTTAATATTTTCAAAGAAACACACATAATTAAATTTGAATTAATTATCAGATTTATTTATTTAAATATATCTGTAATCATTTCGAAGTTATTAGTGTATAGTTTTATTTCTTTTAAAATAATAAACCTGCAAAATTTAATTTTAAAATTCAGTTAGATTAATATTTTCATCAACGGGATTAGTCTGTTTTATAGAATTTTTTTTTTCATATATTGCATGTAAATATAATATAGCATGTATGATACATAGCATGTATATATAGCATGCATGACATAGCATGTAAATATATTAATTATATATATCTTAAACAATGGGGGGGGGGGGGTCCAAAAGTTTTTAGTACGTCGCATTGAATTTCAACAGGCTTGAAGTGTTAATGATTCTAGATGGGATGTTTGATCATTTTCATGACTATTGCGTTTAGTTGGTGAATTAAACTTCACTTTTGCCCATTCTATGTTTGCCCATTTTATGTGACATTTCCAAAAGTCGCCAAGTTGGCGATAGTTCATAAGTTTGTCGCCAAGATTGCCAAATCAGATACATTTGAGAAGACATGAAAAATTCACAAAGAGGGGAATATAAAAAATTGTTGGAGTCTTGATAAATGTTTGTAGGGGGCAGCAATTTGTGTGGGCCCCCTGGTCACGTGATAATCTAATAATTAACCGACACGTTCTTGGCTTTGTTCGTGTTAGTACTGAAAATAAAAAGTCCCTATTTTATGGGATTTACTGCAACATATCACATTCAGAATGCTATTGTAATGTGTAAATTCGTCTAGTATGCCGAATCCAATACTTACTGAAATTCTTATCATAAAGAATATTTGATATCAATTAGAAAACAGGCATGTTTTTTAAGTAAGTACCGTTTTGGAATTAAAAAAAGACGTGCAAAGATATCGCAATAATTTTATTTCTACATGAAAGCCTGTACCTTAATCTACTTTTCTACATAATTTCCGTGAATATTGAGGCACTTGTCATAACGTGGCACCAGTTTTTGAATACCCTCCTCATAAAATTCTGCCGCCTGACTTGTTAACCACTGTATCACAACTGTTTTGACTTCGTTATCGTCTTGAAGACGCTGACCACCCAGGTGTTTCTTCAAGTGCAGGAACAAATGGTAGTCGCTGGGCGCCAGATCAGGGCTGTATGGAGGATGATCTAGAGTTTCCCATTTAAAAGATTTGATGAGATCTTTGGTCCGATTAGCCACATGTGGACGGGCATTGTCATGCAGCAAAACGATACCCTTACTCAACTTGCCACGTCTTTTGTTCTGGATTGCACGACGCAGATTGTTCAATGTCTCACAATAAGACGCTGCATTGATTGTCTCATTACGAGGCAGAAACTCCACTAGCAATACTCCTTTTTTGTCCCAAAAAACTGTGCACATGATTTTCCGGGCAGAAATTGTTTGCTTAAACTTCACTCTTTTGGGTGATGATGAATGTCGCCATTCCATGGATTGTTGTTTTGATTCTGGTGTGACGTAGGCCACCCATGTTTCGTCACCAGTAACAATTTGGTCTAAAAAATCTTCACCTTCATTGTGGTACCGCTCAAGGAAAGTCAATGCACTGCCTAAACGTTGGGTTTTGTGCAAATCCGTCAACATTTTTGGAACCCAACGTGAACACAATTTCCGGTAATTCAAGTTCTCGGTCACAATGCGATACAAAACACTACGAGAATATTGAGGAAACCAGTCGCACATTGATGAAATTGTAAAGCGTCTGTTTTCTCTCACCTTTTCTTCCACTTTCTGCACCAAATCTTCATTAAAGACCGAAGGACGCCCACTCCGTTCTTCATCATGCACATTTGTGCGGCCATCTTTAAATGCTCTCACCCATTTGCTCATTCAATTTGCTGCTCTAAGTCCTTGGACGAGCCGAATGGTCTGGGCTTTCGACACTAATTACAAAAATCCATTTTCTTATAAGATACACTAATTACAAAAAGCAATTTTCTTACAAGATACACTAATTACAAAAAACAATTTTCTTATAAGATACACTAATTACAAAAAGCAATTTTCTTATAAGATACACTAATTACAAAAGGCAATTTTCTTATAAGATACACTAATTACAGAAAGCAATTTTCTTATAAGATACACGTGCATTTATAAAGACATGTTCAGACGATTTATGAAGTAAGGATCATTGGCGTGTGCAGGGATGTTTTAGGAGGTCACAACTCCCCATTGGCAGAAATATTATATTAGTTCTCCAAATATTCCAGATTGAAAAACGAAATCCATCATTGTAACCCTCCACTCATTACGTTATAAACCCGCCCACATGTTTCGAGACCCTGGTTTTGCATCTGGCACGGATAATAATTCATGAAGCATGGAATATTAGCTTGAGCATGTGGGTTTTGGAGTAGCGATTATTTATGAAGTATGGATCATTGGCTTGGGCAGGGACAGCTCTCCACTAGTGGAATATCATGTTAGTTCTCCAAACAATCTAAATTGAGACACGAAATACATCATTGTAACCCTCTACTCATTCGATCATAAAGCTTCCCATTCATTTCGAAATCCTGATGTTGCTTCTGGCACAAATAATAATTATTGAAGTATGGGTCATTGGCCTGGGCAGGGTAGTTCTTGGAGTTATAACTCCTTATATTGGAGTTGAAGACCCAGACCGTCCGGCTCGTCAACAAGGACTTGAGCAACTATTTGGACGGCCGACTTATATTGGAGTTGTAACTCCTCATATTATATTAGTTTTCTATTCAGCCTAAATTGAAAAACGAAATTCATCATTGAAATCCTCCACTTATTTGGTCATATCACAAATCATCCCCTTGGTTTTGAGATCACAATTTCGACTCCAGCACTGATAATCTATCTACTTATTGCTTATCATTATTTGATTCTAAAATTAGTAGTGTTGCCAGAATTTGTTATTTTTCTTTGGAGTGGGAGAGTAGGGGGTATTGTTAACGAAATATGTTGTTTCTCATTTCTCCAAATATGATTTTTCTGAACTTCAGTAGACTCCTATGGATTACACGTGTAAGGTTATTTGTGGCACATTGACATGGTGACGCTACTATCTAAAACATCATCATATTAAACAGTAAGACATAGATAAAATCAAGGACAAAGCGTTTTAAACAGCGAAAGGTCTTTTATTTAACACATCCTAAAAGACGCACAGACGTAACATATAAATTTTACATTGGTAGTACAAAACGTACTGTTGGCAGCCGTTTAGCAGAACATGCTCGCGATGTCTAATTCGGTAAACTTTTTACTGCTCTTGCTTGATCAATATGTGGTTAATGATAAATTTCTTCTCATTTTTGAAAAAACTTTCCTTTTGGTTCGTTGTAACAATCCACGTAGTATTCTTCTTCATGAACCCTTGTTTATTTATATTTGCCGTGAATCTATTTGTAATTTTGATCCTGTTCAGATTTTAAGTTATGCTTGGCGATTCATTCTCGACTCTATGCAATTCAAACCTCTTAAAAGTTATCTGTGACGTCATTCTCAGGAACATTATGCTTGACGTTTTTCTAAAATTTGTATTAGTTCTTTTCTTGTAATATTTTAAAATTCGTAAGCGTTTAAACTTTTTTTGTAATTTCCGTGTATATTCCTTGTATTATTTTTAGTAAGTTCATTTACTATTTTATATTTTATTCAAATTTGCTTTAAACTTGTTTCTCTATATATAAACATTCCATGTTTTTACTATTCATGTAGCCACTGATGAAGGGCGTATATACGTCCGAAAGCGCTTTGACAGTTTTTAATAAGGTTTTGTACGTCTTTTAGAATATGTTAAATAAAAGACCTTTCGTTTTTTAAAACGCTTTGTCCTTTGTTTTTTCTATTGAATGTAGACGTGATACCAATCTTGATTAGTAAAATATAGTTCTATTATTAAGAATTATTAGGGGAGAGCAGAGGTTTTAAATATTCCATCGATTTAACTTTACATTTTGATACATATTTAATTTTGCTACATATATTTTAATTTTACTGATATTAAAGAAATAATTAATTATAATGTAATAATTTAATATTTAGTATTTATACGTTATTACTGTTTAGTTTTATATATTGTTATCGACATTAGGCGACATAAAGGTTTCATTGAGATAAAATAGGATCCTTATTAAAATTCTTCAGCTAATGTTGATTTAGCATTTAAAAATCTACTCGTTACTTGAAAGTTCTTTCTAAATATGTATTTTAAATTTAACAAGCATTTTGCTATAGATAGTTGATTGCTTTCCACTATGACACTTCACGTCCTTAATAATATTTGAACGCAAATGAGAATGTAACTGTTTCTGAGTTTAAATTTAAGAGTTATTTTTATAATTGAATGGAAAATTGCTTCATGATGAGCTTTTAGGAATTGTATAGACGAATGCAAGAAAAATGCACAGAAATTGCTAAGAAGCAATTATTCTTTACAATGGAATATCCATATGAATTGAACAGTATAATAGATGTATCCTTTCAAAGTCAATATGATTTTAAACGACAAAAATGTATTGTTATATTCGACACACATTGTTACATTAATTTATTAGAATAAATTATGCTTGTCAAATGCAACAAATTGTTCTTTTGTTCATGAGTTATATATTACATTCCTTATATACATAATGTATAAGGAAAGTATTGTTACGGGGTCGAAAATTCGAATTCGAGTTTTCCACGGGAGAGCACGTTTCAAACATCCCTGATCACGAATCAAACATTTTTGAGGTAATGTCTGTGGTGTGTGTGTGTGTGTCAGTGAGTCTGTGGAGACGATATCTCACGAACGAATGGAGCGATTCGAATGAAATTTGGTACAAAACTCATAATGCGTGAATACTGGAAGTCTATTGTTTTTAAACGTAATCGAATGTTCAGAACCCCCCCTAAATTTTCGAGTGAAATTATGATAAAAATTATCAAAAAATCAAAACCTCTAATAAAGTAACGCAAATATACATTTATTTCTTATGTAATTTTTCCTTACAAAACGATTGACATAAACTTTAGAACGCTGGCACGAACCGTTCTCGAAATATTGCATATTTTTCAACTAAATGTATAAAAAAATCCCATAAATTAAAAAAAATATATTAACTGTTGAGAAACATGTTCGCTTTTCATATGTAATATCTGCGATAAATTGGGTGACATTCCCGTAGATGTAGCTCGTTCCATTCATGACAAATATTCTTTGAGTAATACTTTTGTATTTGAACTCAAATAAAATTCAATATCTTGGAAAGAATATAAGTATCCACTATAAGAATAACATTTTTACTTTCCTTATATACATAATGTATAAGGAAAGTATTGTGACGGGGTCGAAAATTCGAATTCGAGTTTTCGACGGGAGAGCACGGTTTAAGCATCCCTGATCACGAATCGAACATTTTTGAAGTGATGTCTGTATGTGTGTGTGAGTGAGTCTGTGGAGACGATAACTGACGAACGAATGAACAGATTCGAACCAAATTTGGCACAAAAATCACAATCTGTAAACACTAGAAGCCTATTGTTTTTATACGCAATCGAATGTTCAGAACTCCCCTAAATTTTCGAATGAAATTTTGAAAAAATCGTCAAAAAATCAAAACCACTAATAAAGTTAAGCAAATAGACATTTCTTATGTAATTTTCATTAGAAAACGATTGGCATAAATTTTAGAACGCTAACATGAACCGTTCTCCAGATATTGCACATTTTTCAAAAAAATTATCAAAAAGTCATATAAAATAAAAAAAAATATTTCCTATTGAGAAACATGCTCACTTTTCATATGTAATACCATGCGATAAATTGGGTGACATCATTCTCTTGGATCTAGCTCGTTCCATTCATGAAAAAAGATACTTTGAGTAATACTTTTGTATTTGAACACCAATAGTCATTTATCTGCTGCAAGAATAATTTATTTCTTCATCCATAAAGCTTGGCGATATTTTATCGACGAATTTGGCGACTTTTTTAAATGTTGTCAAATTAACGAAAATCTTACCAAATGGATAAAAATGACGCTAAATCAATGAAAATGACCACCAATTGTCGAAAATTCAATATCTTGGAAAGAATATTAGTATCTACTATAAGAAAAACCTATTTTTTTTACTGTAACAGTAGTAAATTCATTATATTATATAAGGAAAGTCATGTGTTGCCACATCAGATTTTTTTATTATTCTTCTTACATTTGTCCTAAAAACATGCAATATCTAGAGAACTGTTCATGCTGGTGTTCCAAAGTTTGTGTCATTCCTTTTCTAATGAAAAATTACATGCGAAATAACTATATATTTATTATTAAATATCCTGATTTTTATGAATTTTAAAAAATTCATTCAGAAATTCGTGCGTTTTTCGAACATCCAAATGCGTTTAAAAATAATAGGGCTAATATTCACTGTCTGTAATTATTGTATCAAATTTTATATTCGAAAAACCTCATTCGTTCGTGAGATATCGCTTCCATAGACTCACAAAATCACACATTAACTTACATATACACATGCATACACATATACACAAACATTACCTCAAAATTGTTTACTCGAGTACAGGTTCAGGAATGCTTGAAAGGTACTCATCTGTCGAAAACTCTAACTCGAATTTTTGACCCCGTTACATTAGTTTCCCTATATATTATACTACTTTTGTAGAAACATTATAAAGCAAAACGTCTTATAAAGTAATTCAAATATTTCTTTACATTGTCGCAGGAGTGAAGCTGTTAGCACGTCTGCATAGGCTTCTTTGGTTTTATAACCTTCAGTTCAGTTTCATAACTAAGTCGAATAATCTGCAATTGACACCCTTAAAAAACAGATCGGCGGCGGCTCCAGTCCGATATAGTAGAAATGGTATTTCATGAGTCATTCACGAATCATTCACGAACCATTCACTTCGTGAGTCAATGACGTCTTGTAAAATAAAACTCCAATGAAGTTCAATAAATGTATTTCAGTCTCATTTGCTTCTTTAACAACATATAGTATGGACCTATGATGACTTTAGATACATAACTGAAACAACTTAACCTTTGGCTTACGGGTGGGACAGCTTCAATCTCAAACGAAGAACCTCTCAAAAAGACAGGTATTTGACATACCCTATCCAAAACAGTTCGATCCCCCTTTGCAGACATTGGCGTCCGTGGACGATAACTCTTCATCAGTGGCGACGCCACTGATGAAGAGCTTCGTGATGCCCGAAAGCGCTTTGGCCGTATAATTATTGTACGTCGAAGAAAGGCGATTTTATTAAATGACTTTAAAACCTATTACTTTCCTTATATACATAATGCAAAGGAAAGTATTGTGACGGGGTCGAAAATTCGAATTCGAGTTTTCGACGGTAGAGCACGTTTCAAGCATCCCTGATCACGAATCAAACATTTTTGAAGTGATGTCTGTGTGTGTTGGTGTGTGTGTGAAAGTATGTGTGCGTGTGTGTGTGTGTCAGTGAGTCTGTGGAGACGATAACTGACGACAAATGGACCGATTTGAACCAAATTTGGTACAAAAATTACAATCCGTAAACACTGGAAGCCTATTGTTTTTATACGCAATCGAATGTTCAGAACCCCCCTAAATTTTCGAATGAAATTTTGAAAAAATCGTCAAAAAATCAAAACCACTAATAAAGTTACGCAAATAGACATTTCTTATGTAATTTTTCATTAGAATACGATTGACATAAATTTCAGAATGCGGACATGCACCGTTCTCGAGATATTGCACATTTTTCAAAAAAATTATCGAAAAGTCATATAAAATAAAAAAAAATATTTTCTATTGAGAAACATGTTAACTTTTCATATGTAATACCAGGCGATAAATTGGGTGACATCATTCTCGTGGATCTAGCTCGTTCCATTCAGGAAAAAAAAAACCTTTGAGTAATACTTTTGTATTTGAGCGCCAATAGTTATTTATCTGCTGTAAGAATAACTTATTTCTTCGTCCATAACGGTTGGCGACGAATTTGGCGGAATGTCGCCAACTTGACGACTTTTTGAAATGTTGCCAAATTAACGAAAATCTCGCCAAATGGATAAAAATGACGCTAAATCAATGAAAATGACGATTAATTGTCGATTGACAATTGACGATTGACTTTATGAGTGTGATATTAGATTTTTCAATTTTGTGCAGCTTAAACCCAACCTTTTAAACACTTTCCAACATAGTTGAAAAGTGTTTATAACTTTGTTCCTTCATTCTGTCTGTCTATCTGTATGTCCTTTTACGCAATAACAGCCTTAAAAACGACTTTCTCAAAATGAAATTTTAGTATGTTGTTGAGACGGTCTGTGGGACATACGGGAAAGTAAATGAATAATATCACCCAATTAGTTTTGGGATGAACCCGGGTGGAAACAGTGAAATAAATTGAATTCTATAGAACTTAATTTTTCAAACATTTTTTAAGTGAAGTTAAAATCCACAAATTGCGTCGAAAATTTTAAGGAATATTTGAATTATCCCATAAAATATATACACATTTTTTTTAACCAAATATATCTGGTAATTTTTTAAATAAAAATGAAAATAATAATTACACCCATATTATATGAAGAGATCACGTGGCCCACTTCAAAATAAATGTGACATCCATCTCTTTTTCCCAGTTTAAAAATCGGTATTTTTAAAGTTCTTATATTGAGTGTTGCATCCATCCTAAAACCGCTTTATTTTTGCGTATTTTCTGTGCATCTATATTCTGTACCAACGTAATTACAATATTTTGAGTTTAAATTATTATCAAACTTTGATAATTTCTACAACGAAGCCTAACTGTAATGGATGAAGAATGTAAACAAGTAATTGTAAGATGAGTTGTTTAAGAATTGCTGAATTTTTTTCACACACAATTATTTAGCTCTGCAGTTTGGAATAAGAGTGATATAAATGAAATATTCGTTGTCTTTACATAGAGAGCCAGATGATTTACATGTCGATGCTGTCATTTGAATGAAGCTTATTATTTTCGAAGAAGTTTTGAGTTTTTAAATACGATAAATTATTGTAATACTGTCATAATTTATCAGCGCTGAATGTATCGCATTTTAGAGATGTTTATACAAAATTGCATTTCAGTTGGCAAATGTTTGATAATCAATGCTTTATGCATGATTGATCTTTCTTATTAAAATATGTTATTCAGTGTGGTAGGAAGGATTTCATGTTATTCAGTGTGGTAGGAAGGATTTCATGTTATTCAGTGTGGTAGGAAGAAATTTTTCAGTCTAAATGGAGGTTCGGAAAAATTATGGCATAGACCAAGTTTTCTTATTGTTATTGCATCGGAAGATCACATAAAAAGGGAAAACCGGTAAATGGATGCTCTTATGTGCAATGACAGATGGAACATCGTCTAACAGTAGCTATTTGGATTTCTATATGAAACAATAAATGTAATATTAACTTATATGTGTTTGAAGTTATTGGCTGTATTTCCTGTGCATATGTTATATTTATTCAAATATGTGTTTGAAGTTATTGACTATTTCCTTTAAAAATCATTTTTCTCACCCATGTGTGCTGACGCTCTACTGTCTTGTGATGTCAAAACAATGTAGTTTGAGAAAGGTTATTCTGAGAGAAAAAATATCAGCTTTTTAATATGCACGAATTTTTTTAAAAACTTTACAATAACATATATTTTATATTACAGTAAAAAATAAGTATGGGTGGTAACGTCTTTACGTACCTTCTTTTTTTATTACATTTCCTATTATATAATTTATGCAAATTTCACACTTATGGTGGTTCTATCAACTATGACGCAATTTACAAACAAAAAGTAATGTATTTCTCCCTTACTTCGTTTCGATTATGAACTGTGAGACATACAAGTATATCTATATAATAAACTTGTATATCTATATAATAAAAGACCATGTCTGTGTGTCTGTCTGTGTGTGTGTCTTATACACTATAGGTTCAACGACCGCGCGTCGGAGAGCTACGAAATTTGGCAATCGGAGACCCGGGGGGGGGGGGGGGGAATGTGACACGCAAAACCGATTTTTAAATTTTGGATTATTTTTTTTTTGTTATTTAATATTTTATGCGATTTCAACCGTTTTTTCCCTTTTCTTTTTTCTTTTCTCCACCATCCAGACGTCGTAGAAAAAAACAAATCACACGACCAGAAAGAGCAGACAATTGCGAGTAAAATATATCAATATCAAATCTCAATTTCAATTTCTAATATTTTTTAAGATTTTAAAACAAAAGTCACTTTTGGCTCAAAAAACGAACTTTGGTTTTTAAGTCCCTGCATCGGAAAAAGTTCCGAGATTTTCGATTAATAATTTACATTTTTAGAAAGCTCAAAGATCTGGCTTTCTTACAAGCCCAATCTGGTCAAGAAATAATAATAAATAGCAGCCCGATCCTGATTTTAAAGAAGTAAGGATTTTAAATTTCGCGACAACTCCACGGCGAAGAGGGCCAACTTCCCATTTACCCTGCGCGCGCAGCTGGGGGAGGACGTCACGCTGTTTCCATTAGTGTTTGTTTTTCATAAGGTTTTTGGCTCATTATACCGGATTGAATTGTGGCGATGTATATATTTTAAATGATGGAACGGTATGGATTTTATAAATGGATATTTTAATTTATGGATATTTTAAATAGATATTTTAATTTTATGGATATTTTAAATGATGGAACGATGGATATTTTAATTTTATGTATATTGTAAATGATGGAACGATGGAATGAGTATGATGGAACGATGGAATGAGTATGATGGAACGATGGAATGAGTATGATGGAATTAAGAGCTTAGCATATGGTCATTATAAAATTTAAGTTAGAGCGCGGGAAGTTAACGTGCGGGAATTGCACTGAGTAGGCCCGGGTTCGATTCCCACCACTGCCAAAACTGCCGCCGTGTTCACGCGGAGTACGATTACGTTAAACATGTGGGTCCGTAAGTCCTTCCGAGAGGTGGGGTAGGGAAAGGAGGGTACGGTCCCTGTGGATGCCTTCCCCACTGGGTTCCGGTCTAAATTACGTGACACTTCCTGGCCATCCAAATAGTTACCTTACACCTTACTGGTAGGTCGCGCCAGCGAGTTTGCCACGGTCAGAATTTTCAAGGGTAGCGAATAGGCTGGTCGCCGAAAGCGGCTAGTTTGAAATATGAGAACTTACATGTTTCGGCAAAGTGACGTATGTTTGTGTGCTACGTTTTAGCGTAACGAAGGACTGTATTGAGCATACGTCATATTGGCGTTATCATGCCTGTTTATTAATTTAGATACGTTTTCAAGAAATATATCATTGCATCAACCCATTGAAAGAATCTTAAACCAACCTTGTAACAACCTTCTGTCATCACAAAGCTTCCCAGTTCTTGGCTGGGACTTTTTTCATATCCCAGTAACTTTTAACGCTTTAATTCAACATAAATTTTGTTTTCTTGTTAAAACAATGTTCTTGTTAAAGAGAATATATATCTGCATTATTTTACTACAATGCGCAGTAAGTTTATGTGCAACCCTTTAGCATAACGAGGGACTTTATTTTTGAACATACGTCACATTTGCATTCTCATGTCTGCTTTATTAATTTAGATTCGCTTTCTAGAAATATATCATAGAATTAAGCCATTGAAAGTATTCACATCCGGCCAATGTGAAACGAAGTATCCTGAAATATGACATATTGCCATCAACATCTTCCCTTTCTTGGGCAGTACTTTTTTTTATCAAATAACTGTTATTGCTTAAATTCAGCAGAAATTTCATTTTTCCAGTTTAAAACAATGTTATTTACTAAAATAAAATATACTTTTAGATCTTAGGTGGGACTTCTTTTAAATATTAATCCCAGTAACTTTTAATGCTTTAATTCAAAATACATTTTATTTTTCTAGTTCAAACAATGTCCTTCACTAAAATAGAATATATATTTGCATTATCTTACTACACGGCGTAATGACCGCTTCAAAATCCCAGAGACCTCATTTAAGGCAAATAATATTAAATTTAGATTTAACGGTGTTCCGCAAAAAGTACTTATGGTAATTTTTCTGAAACATGAAGGCACGTCGCATAATATGCTGAGATATGTATTTTTAAGGAAGTAACTATTTGAATTTGTATAATGCATAAGTTTCTTTACTATAAAGAAAGTGTAATTTACATTAATACATATGTATACGGTGGATCTGGGAAGTGTACATTTTTCTTACATTTCGAATTGCGTCAGAAGGCTGCTTGAAGTGAAAAAAGGATCTTGTAGAACGAAATGTATTTTCAATCGTAAAATAGAGATGCACTATAGTGAATATAATAAAGGGGGGGGGGGGTTTAAGGGCTATTTTCGGAAAATGCATTTTAGCAACTAGTGCGGATTTTAATAACATCGGTGTTATTTGCACAGGAAAGAAATATTACAATCCCAAAGATTGTAAATTTATTTAGATAAAAAAGGCAATAGTGGGAGATTTTTAAGAGGAAAAATTGAGATATATTCGCGATTACTCTATTCTAGGAGTAGCGTATGCATTTCTGCATAATTCCGTTGTATTTTGCTGGGTAATTTGAAAGACTTGCACATCCAATTTTAATATCAAAATGTGTCGAGATATTGAAATAGTAGAGCGTTTTTTTCAGTTTGGTGGAACTAATATGCCTTCCAATAATTTATCAGAAATATTGTCTATTTTCTTTATTACGTCAGTTGATCGTCACAAACTTCTTTTCACTTTCTCATACTATGTAATATAGTACAGAAAAAGTATTGTTTGCACGAAAAATTTCGAATTCGAGATTTTGATGCCAATATATGTTTTAAGCCCTCTTGAATACGTTTTAATTATTTTTTGAGTGATGTCTGTCTGTCTGTCTGTCTGTGGTCAATTTCTTGTGTACACAATAGCGGCCGCATATATTAATGGATTTTTACAAAACTTTATATCCGACTTTTTCATAAAAAAATCTAGAACAAGAAATTTTTTTTTTTTTAAATTCGAGCGAAGACGTCGAAATTTATTTGAAATTTTATACTTTGTTAATGTGGTAGCATAGTACACAATTTGATATAATCATGCATAAATAGGTTTATGTATGGCTGAATGATCACGATACTTAATAGTTGTTCTGAAAAATAGTCGCGATGCAATTTTTTTGGTCGTGACGTCATTAGGGACCCTTGGGGGGCAAGTTACCCCCCAGGTGGTATATTGTCAAGTATGTTATCAATCATAAGTTTTTTTCAAGCCCTTTTAAATTGAAAGGCAGCATATTATATATGCGATCATTTGGACCCATGACACCGATTTTTCAAAATTTTTTTGGATAATTTGAAAAAAAAGAAAAAAAAAGCAACTAAAAATGGATTTTGTATGAGAAATTCGAGTTGTCCGACACTCCAGTTAATTTTATCAGTCGAAGAAAATGGTGTTGTCCCAGAGTGGTCGTTTTTTTAATTTTATAGCAATATTTCTCTAGCCAATCTTACGAGAGTGTTATTGAAAAGTTTCAGCAACGTACTCTAAATTTCTGACTGTTTATCGTCACTTAAAATAGAAAGCTTGCCTTTCCTCATTTTGTCTGCAACAGGTCTAGTTTTACGAAAATGCTTTAATTGTATCGTAATTGCTGAATTGTTAAGGGTTTTCGAGCATGAGCTTTTTTTTCGAAACTCTTTAATGCCACTCCCGTAAAAATAGCTAGAGAAATATTCTCTAAAATAAAAATTCTGTCACTGGAAAAACATCATATGTTTAGATTGATGGAGTACACTTGCGGCAAACTTAACTTGAATACATTGTGGAGGTTAAGGGAGCCTTTTCAATCAGTTTTATTTGTTCATACGCACATTTGGCGAAATACTGTGTTTACGACTGATAAATAAAACTATAGCAAAATTTGGCGCAAGGAGGTTTTAAAAACACAACTAAAAGTCTGATCCAATAGGCGCAAGTGAAGATATATAGCATGTTAGCGGATAGAGAGGCTTGGAATTCCGCCTTGTTTCGAAAAAAGATGGTGCATAATATATTGGTAGTGTAAATTTGGAAGGGAAGGGGGGGGGGGGTACGTGTCTGGAACAACAGTTCTTCTACGTCTTTAAGTAACCATCGCAAATTTTGGAGCATCATAGAGATGGCAAAGTGATTGTGTCCAGGTAAAATTCTCATCCATGGAGGGAAGACCTCAACCCAAGAAAAAATGCATTATTGCAGGAAAAAAAGACCAGCTATTTACGCCTTTCTCATTACACGTATCTACAATTGAGTGCTACATTTATTGTAGATTGGAAGATCTGTGTCTGGGATGATGTGGGGAAGTCAGCATAACAAAGCTAATCTTGAGCTGTAGGTATGCTTCCCGGCTCTGACCTTTAAGGATTTTTAAATGAAATAAGTTACCTAATTTGGATAAATATTAAAACATTTGTAAAAATTCAAGAGTATGATTAATTTCTATGTTGAAAACAATTATCAACTTAATAATGTCATATCTTTATATTTTGCGGAATCTTGCCCAATTCTTTGGTGGAAATGATTTCGAACGTGTCTAGGTAGAATGATGTTAGGAAAATTTCAATTTCTTTTCTTCATTTAACTAAACTGTTTAGTGTATCAAGATATTAGGTGCAGAATACTACTGGAGTCATTGCAATTTTTAATAATTGTTTTTCAATTGTTCAACAAACAACTCTGTATTAAGCAACCACAGGTCTTAAAGACCACTGTTCTAGGCACTATGGTAATAATAGTACACTGCATGTAACAATTATATTATTTTGTACTCATTACTACTAGTACATGATTTTCATTACGCCTAGTATTAAACACTGTTTTTCAACTAATAAGTTAAAGAGTTGAACTATTTTATTTTTTTAGACAATAGAGAAATCTATAGATCCAAACGAGGTTATAGCAAAAAAAAAAAAAATCATTAAGAATACGTTGTAGTCAGACGTTATAGTCAATAACATAAGCAAATATATAAAAGTCAAACGAAGATGCTAAATTGTATCTATAGTTTCGATCCACTGGGTCATTTAGTTGATTTTAGAAACGATATTTATTAAATTGATTATAACCATAATTTATATTCCTGTATGTAGATAATCGGTTTCCGGAAACATATGGAAAATTGTTGCATAAATATCACTGTAGAAAGCAATATTTAATATAATAACAGCAAAAGCAGTTGATTAATAGTTTTTTAATTAACAGTTGATTAGTATTTATCAAGTGCTGATGCTGTTACTAGCAAAGTATTTTGATTTCAGAATACCTTAGACAGCAGTTTGAACGAATTTGTATACCACTGAAATTCTACAATTGCTCTCAGACGGATAATGATCATGATTTTCTTGACTAGTTCCAAGGTATGCTGATAACTGTACGGTATTAGACCGATTAAACCCAATCGGGTACCGTGCTGTAAAGGGCCCTAGCAGAAAGTGTCGTAAATATTAAAAAAAATTCGATTGCAGAAAGAATAATGAAATTTATGAAAAGTCGTACAAAATTGATTGTTCCGATCAAGTTCTGGCCAAAGCCAGAACATATTTCGAAAGAACAATTTGACCAGATGAATAATTATTTGGATCTTTTTTGTTTTTCAGGATATTTAAAGAATATTGATAAAGAAACATTGGAGAAGCTTGCTGCTGATTCAAAATTGTCACTGTAAGATGTCATAATTGAAGAAATTCAAATAGAAGAAATTCATCAATAAATCATCAGATATCGAAGGCAGAATTCTAGTTTGCGAAATGAGGGCTGTAAAATAACCCTATCATTCATTTTATCAAGAAAATAAAAAATACAGTTTCTGAGACAAAATGAACCGATTTTTAAATCTGTATACTGTTCTTCGCACGTATTTCACAATTTTTTCTCACGATAGCTTCAGGAGAAAGGGCATTCTCAGAACCTAAATTAATAAAAACATATCTGAGAACAACTGAATTACATCAACGTTTGAACAGTCTGACAATATTGCCAACAGAATACGACGAAACAAGAAAGGTCAAATTTAAAAGTGTTCTTACTGACTTTTCTGAGAAAAAGCAGGAACATTTTATTTTCAGTAATCGCTTTTTCTTTGTCAAATACATTATAAATACTTGTTATTGTATCTAATATATATTCAGTGTATATTTATTTTCATAGATAAAATTGAAATACTGTAACTTGCATATTAATTAGTGTATCTAGCATGATATGGAAGGCACTTAAACAAAACCAGTGTTACCATAATGCGTAATATTATTGTCATATGAGACAGTATACAGTATGAACACTCTGTAAAAATACAAAAGAAATAAAAATTGAAATTGAAGTAAAATTGAAGTACAGATACTAGGGCCCTGGAAGTTATACTTAAAACCACACAAAATATACTTCCAATAGGGCTCAAGCATCTACTAAAGCTGCCCCCAAATATGCCATTACAAATATGCTTGGGAATAACTCACATCTACCTCCGAAACGAAGACAGGGTTAACTTTTGACCCTCTTCCATACACCACTGCACTAAATTTTTGATCCGGTGTTTATTGTAGTACATTTGACTTCATTCCGTTGAAATATCTCAATAGGAACCGAGAACCGGAAATTAGTCTCCTGATAGTTTTCAGATATGCTGAGACATACGCCATCTTGCCCACCCAGTGGGTGTGAAAGACCCAGCCTTCTCGGCTCACAAGGTATGAGCAGATGATTGAGTGACCGGAGCACCCACCCAGTGGGTGTTGTTTTTGTTGAGACCTAGACCATCCGACCTACCAGAAAGGTGTAAGGTAACTGTTTGGACGGCCGGGAAGAGCCATCTAATTTAGACCGGAACCCAGTGGGGGAGGCATCCACAGGGACAGTACCCTCTTTCCCCTACCACCAACCTCTCGGAAGGGCTTACGGACCCACACGTTCAAAGTGATCGTACTCTGCGTGAACACGGCGGCAGTTTTGGCACATAAATTAAAAAAGAACTTTAAAAATCACGATTTTGACACAAGATGGATGGCATTGATCGCTTAAACTCAAATATATAATAATTGTAATGGCGTATTATATATATTGTAATGGCGTTGTTTCAGAATATAGATGCACAGAAATTAAGGAAAAATAAAGCTGTTTTAGGACGGATACAACAACAATTATAAATTAAAAAGAACTTTAAAAATCAATATTTTGACACAAGATGGATGGCATTGATCGTTTAAACTCAAATATATAATAATTGTAATGGCGTATTATATATATTGTAATGGCGTTGTTTCAGAATATAGATGCACAGAAATTAAGGAAAATTAAGCTGTTTTAGGACGGATACAAAAATAAATATAAATTATAAAGAACTTTAAAAATCACGATATTGACACAAGATGGATGCCATATTTTATTTGAGCGGGTCACGTGATCTCTTCATATAATATTGATGTAATTATTATTTTAATTTTTATTTAAAAAACTTCCGAACATACTTTACTGATTTTTTTTTCATATTTTTTGTGGGATAATTTGAATTTTTATTAAAAATTAGGTTCCATAGGGTTCAATGTATTTCATTTTTCCAATTCGAGTTCAATCCAAAAATAATTGGGTCATATTATTCATTTATATTCCCATATGTTCCACAAACCGTCTGAACAACATACTGAAATTGCAGTTTGATAGTCATTTTTAAGACAGTTATCGTGCGAACGGACAGACAGACATAGAGACAGACAGACAGAATGAACAAAGTCATAAGCACTTTTCAACTATGTTGTAAAGTGTTAAAATTTCTAAACATCTGCCGTTGTACAGTTCCATTTACGATTAGGCTGCATAGAAAATATTTGGTTCATACAAATGTCATAATTTTTCTGGTCAAATTCATCTCATCGAGTTCAACAAAAATGTGTTCGTGATCCGCCGTTTGTTGATCCCCCTACCTTTCATCAAGAATTAGAAGTTAAAATTTTATATATTTAAAGCATTTATTCTTGAAGAGCATCATGTTAACTACTCGGGTGCGACGAAATAAAACTTTCACCCAGAAATGCTTATTTTGGGATATCTTGTTAAGAGCTGTGGTGAAAGAATATTTTCTTCTATTTTTGCCACCATAAATGAAAGGTAAACTTATTTATGCTGGAGTATGAAAGATACCGAATCACCATCGTATTCCACAATATTTATTAGAGAAAATAATTTTTCTTGAGTAGGTTAAGCTCGGTGTGAAATATTTTTTTTTCTTCCAGATATTAATTGTAAATATTTGCACCGTACTCATTAGCCTGATGTAACACATTAGTATATAATGCATTCATTTCTATTTTCTTACATTGGTTCAACAGGGAGTTTCATAAATATTACAATATTACACGACTAAATATTTCCAGATCAGTTCATCACAGACCCATGATCCCAATTTATCAATGTTTCAAATGAGGTAGACTTTCAGACTAGAAAAATGCTGGTCACTTGACACGATTTAGCACAAAATTTAACTTTTAGTTTCCGCATACACGTTACGTTCGATTCTAATGTCGATTCCTACTAAGTAGACAATGCATTGTAATTTTGTAATTAACTGTTTTCGTTTATCAGCTTTTGTTGCCAAGTTCGCGTCCTAACTTTACTTTCTAAATTATCTCTTAGGAACACTGCAATTACATTTATTTCATTGCACATGATCACTTTATTATATCTAGACCTAACGTATATGCTCGTGGACTTTTTATTACAAAGCTATTGGGGTTCTTAAGAGCTTTTGTTTTAGGAACCCTACATAAAAGGTGATACTAATAAGGTATATTGTTCAAAGACTTCTGCAGATGTATCTTGTAATGACGCGCATTGAAAACAAGAGAACAATTCAAAACCGCATAAAAGCTCTATGTTTTAAATAATAACAACAATATTTTTCAAAGACCAGTGTCTCAATTAAACATGTAGCAAGGGTACGACTCCATAAAATATATACAACTGACAACTGCAAGCATCAGGTAATAATAAGCCAACGGATAGAAAAAGATATCTTCAAGATTCATGGCGCTGAGGTTTGACAAACACATTTACAACGAGCCATAAAAGTCAACATCACGCAGGTAGAAGTGACGTAAGGATTCGTGAAGGA
This sequence comes from Amaurobius ferox, assembly GCA_951213105.1. Classification (NCBI taxonomy): domain Eukaryota; kingdom Metazoa; phylum Arthropoda; class Arachnida; order Araneae; family Amaurobiidae; genus Amaurobius; species Amaurobius ferox. Next base: position 106,276,599 of record OX578139.1, on the reverse strand, counting down.
ATCACAAGAAAATCTCAAGGCCGACTCATGCAAAAGAGTTAGCCAATAAGAGAAATAATACGAAGCAGCGGAGATTGACCACAGGTGATAGACGGAGCAAACTACTCAAGCTGAACTCACCATATTTCAGAAGCATTCAATTGATTTTTTGAAATGCATTTTATTTGACTTATATGATATAGTCTTGAATGATGAATTGGTATTGACCTAGATATTGAGAAAGAGTCCTGAACGATGAAAAAAAAAGTAGCATTCACTGATATGGATCTTGATAGTTATCAGCTGATTTTCTCACGTGGCTTTGTTCACAGAGATTGGTGACTAACCCAGGCAAACATAAAGGTATTGTGCTTAGTGATAACATCTTATGAGGAGAATAACAGTAGTTATAGTTAAATTATAATCTGAATACAACGGTGATTTAGCCCGAAAGTCAATAGTCAGGATGTCATTACTTTCAGCTTGAAAATTCCCCTTATTTCGATTCAATAGTGTTAATTACAATGAGTTCTGTATACCAAAATGAAAGCTTTACAACCATTAAGGTGGAAACCACTTTTATATTAATGAAACTATAAAATGCTAATTCCGTAAAATTGTGATTTGTACAAAAATAAATGCGTTCTATTCAATTTAACTATGTGACGCGTATTTGATTCAAATGTCCTCTATGTTCATATTTTTCATATTTTATTGAAGCAAGTAAATCCTTATTTAGGCGAGTTCCTTTGAGGAATAAAACTCAACGCAACCACTATTATTTTGTTATTTTCTGTATCCTTAAGAAATTTGTAAAAATTAAAAATGCTCATCAATAAATTTATTTAAGTACTACATTCTTCTACAATTAAAGTAACAAATAATTTCATTTTCTCATTTTGGTACCTTGATGCTCCATTTAACGAGGATAATTAATTTTAGTTTAACATATTACTTTCTTTATATACATAATGTATAAGAAAAGTATTGTGACGGTGTCGAAAATTCAAATTTGAGTTTTCGACGGGAGAGCACGTTTCAAGCATCCCTGATCACGAATCGAACATTTTTGAGGTGATGTCTGTGTGTGTGTGTGTGAAAGTATGTGTGTATGTGTGTGTGTGAAAATATGTGTGTGTGTGTGTGTATGTGAAAGTACGTGTGTGTGTGTGTCAGTGAGTCTGTGGAGACGATAACTGACGAACGAATGGACCGATTCAAACGAAATTTGGTATAAAAAATCACAATCCGTAAACATTGGAAGCCTATTGTTTTTATACGCAATCGAATGTTCAGAAACCACCTAAATTTTCGAGTGAAATTTTGAAAAAATCATCAAAAAATCAGAACCTCCAATAAAGTTACGCAAATAGACATTTCTTATGTAATTTTTCATTAGAAAACGATTGGCATAAATTTTAGAACGCTAACATGAACCGTTCTCGAGATATTGCACATTTAAAAAAATATCAGAAAGTCATATAAAATAAAAAAAAATATTTCCTATTAAGGAACATGTTTACTTTTCATATGTAATACTATGCGATAAATATGGTGACGTCATTCTCGTGGATCTGGCTCGTTCCATGAAAAAAGATACTTTGAGTAATATTTTTGTGATTGAACGCCAATAGTTATTTACCTGCTGTAAGAACTTATTTCTCCGTCCATAACGCTTGGCGAGATTTTGGCGACGAATTTGGCGGAATATCGCCAACTTGGCGGCATTTTTAATTGTTGCCAAATTAACAAAAATCTCGTCAAATGGATAAAAATGACGCTAAATCAATGAAAATGACGACTCATTGAAGAAAATTCAATATCTTGGAAAGAATATAAGTATCTACTATAAGAATAACATTTTTTAACTGTAAAAGTAGTAAATTTATTGCATTATATAAGGAAAGTCATATGTTGCCCACATCAGATTTTGTTTTCTTATTTTCATGAAAAGAGATTTCAGGGAAATCAATTCCATTTTAAACGATAAATTGATAGAAAACGCAATCAACGATGATGTATACATTTTATGTTTAAATACTGCTCATATGCAGTAAAGGAATTCTCTTGTATTTTCCTTTTCATCTTATTTTGAAAGAAATAAAGATGTGCAACTACATTTTCAGAAAGTTTTATATTATTTCTTCTCTTCCGACATGGTTAATGAAAAAATGAAAGTTACGCAAGCTTTACTTGGTGCATAAATGAAAAAATATCAAGCTTTAACTCACGCAGAAAACACGTGTGCTTTGAAAATTTTTAGCACTATTTGAAGAATGGAGATTCAAAAATCTCATTCCTAAAAGCTGTTTTTCTTCTTTTGCATTTCTTTCCTTGATTTGATATTTGCATCTTACTTTATATTTTCCTACTTTTCTTTTTTATAATTGAAAATCATTGCTTAGAGAAACATTTTTCAAAGTTAGAGTTTACATTTAATGACATTTATATTCCGAATTCTGCGTAACTTTGAAAATAAACGATGCAAACGATCTTTCATCGCTTAAAAGACTAACATGCTCAATTTGATTTTTAAGCAATAAAATTTTGATACGTCCAGCGCTTGACTGTCTCTACACATAAACATATTTTGATATTTTTGGGAAATCATATCCATTTTTATCTTAGTACTTCTCTTATGTTTAAATGCTGCAACAGTATTCTTGTTACTTAATCTATAAACATGTATTTAGTAACTGCATACTCGAACGGACAACTTGAAATAGCATGTGAAATCAACAGGAGTCATTTAACTGTATCCTGTCAACTGTATCCCGTAAGAGAGATCGTGTAACTGCTTCTTGAATCAAGTAACTTGCAATTGCATCTTGCAACAGGCATCGTCTAACTGCTTTCTGAAACAAGCATCTTGCAACAGCATCTTGCAGAAAACATCTTGCAGCAGCATCTTGCAAATGTGTCTTGTTAAAGGCATCTAGTAACTGCATCTTATGATCGCATTTTTGAATCTTTATCTTATAACTGTATCTCTCAACATAGATTTTTAAACTGCATCTTGTTACAAGTCCGTTTTTATGGCCTCTTGCAAAAAGTAATTTTTTATTCCCTTTTAAAACTGCCTCTTGGATCAGGCATTTGTAACTATATCTTGTAATTTCACCTTGAAATATGAATCTTCTAATTGCTAATTGCAACATGTATTCGTAACTGCATCCTGTAATTGCACTTTGCAGCAGGAATCTTCTAACTGTCAATTGCAACATGTCTTTGAAACTGCATCCTATAATTGCACCTTACAACAGGAATCTTCTAAATGTATTTTGAAACAGATATCTTATAACATTATTTTACAATAGGCATTTATAATTACATCTCACAGTTACATTTTGAAACATGAATCCTGTAACTGCATCCTGTAGCTGTATCTTGCAAAAGGAATGTGTGACTGCATCTATAAAAATCGAGAGGCATCTTACAAATGCAAATTAAAACAGTCTTCCCAATCTTCATTTTAATTACTTACTGCTATCGAGAGAAATTGAATTCCATGTATGAAAATTAAGGTTTCTAATATCTGGATAACAGCCAAGAATAACTAAGCAATAATAAAATATTTATTTTTAAAAATACATATGCAAAATATTGCGTCATTTGTTAATGGGAAATTTATTTTATCTTACATAGTATAAGAGGCCTGTATGTCTGTACAGGGTTTCTTTTAGGCATACATCTGGGGAGGGGGATGGCCCCTGGAAACATTTTATGTTAGCCTAGTTTCTATTTATATGACAGCATTTAGATATATTTATATAGGGGAAAAATGAAACGTGTAACCCTAAAGTCTCATTTGTCTCACAGGCCAAAAAGTTCTGAAAGAAACACTATAAGTCTTTAGCGGAAAATCGAATGTTCAGACATCGATGAAATTAGGTATAGCGGTACATCTGGTCCTCAGATAAAAGTACTATGTGAGAATATTTTAAAATTTGAATTAGTTTAAAAGTATTTGAATTTTGAACGTCGAAAATTGCATTTCCGCCATTTTATTAAATTGAATGTACTCTTTCTCACTTTCCCTGCAATACACGGTAATGTACAGGGGAAATATTGGAATCGTGTCGAAAATCGAAACTCGAGTTTTCGCCGGATCTACACGTTATAGGACCTCTAGAATTCGAAAAACCTCTTTTTAGCGTAACGTCTGTGTGTGTCTGTATGTCTGTGTGTCTGTCTATCTGTGTGTGCAATGTATGTATACACTCTAATTCAAAACTAAGGGATCAAATTTCCTAGGTGTATGACCCTGGTGCTGATTAGTTTTGGGTACGATTAGGAATAAAAGAATTCGCCTTTTTTACGAAATGGTCCGCAAAACTCTCATGTATCAACTATAGCTAAAACTTTAATTGATCATATTTCACAAAATTTGGTAGATAAGTTACTTACCCTGGTGTTGGTCAGATTTTAATACGATTCGAAAAAGAACGTTCTCTTCTTTACGAAATGGCCTACAAAAATTGCCAAAATCTAAAATAAAAGACCACGTATGCTCAAATGTATCAATTAAATGCTTGTTTTGTACGTGATTTTTGTCGAGGAAAAGAATAAGACCAATTCTGTTATTCTAGGACTTACCGTTCTCGAGAAATTTGAGTTTTTTCGCGCTTTTGTTACTCCTTTCAAAGAATGTCCCAGTACCATATGGAACCAAAAATTGAATTAAAAGTGCAAATTCTGTGTTGTTTTATGCGATTAAACTCAATTTCATGAATTATTAAGGAAATAAAGGAAACATGAATTTGAGTCCTTTGGGAAAGTTATGTGCTGCCCACATCATATTTTTTGTCGTCTCACCCGGCAGACGATAATTCGAGAGCATGTGTTTTGATTAAGGTTTCGTAACAAACATTTTGTCTCGAAGAAAAACAACAACTGGTCCCACATTAAGTGAATGTAATTTATGGCTTTTTTAATTTTGGGAATTTAACATATTTCGTACTATTTTTTTATAACTTGGTGATATAATACCACTATGAGTATTATGCTAGAATTTGAATCAAATCGGATCAAGATTCGCGGAGAAAATATTTTTTTAAATTTTGCTTGTTTTGCGTAAAAAGTCCCCCCCCCCCACACACAGGGAGGGGGGGACTTTTTACGACTTCATGTATTTTCATTTATTTTTGTTCTAAGAATGATTTTAGTTTAAAACAAACTATATGGAGATTGAGTGGCTTTTTCTGTATTATTTAAGTAGCGAATGTTTATTTAGGACCCGGGCAAAACTGGGTTATTCTTTCTAGTATCTTAAAATATATACACTACACGACACAGAAAATGCAACACCATGAAAGAGCGAAAATAGTGTGATGATAAAGGGCACACAGACTGAGATGGCATATATAACTAAGTGCTGTTAATTCCAGAAGGATAATGCAATACAGTAATGGAATAGACAGGGTGATCAGTAGGCAGTAGGACCATATCTTGCGACGATACAAGTAGCAACTATTCCATGAACAGATGCAATGAGCATGCGGATAATTTCCTGAGGGGTGGTGGATCTTCAACCATCTTCCGCAGGTCATCCTCTGTTTGAGGCGGGGGCAGGGCAGTCAAACGACGTCCAATCACGCCTCATATATGCTCGATAAGAAATCTGGAGACAGCGAAGGCCAATGAAGCATCTGGATACCTTGCAAGGATTGTCTTCTGATGGTTGCTGTGTGCGATTGCCCGTTGTCTTGCTGAAAACAGCATTTCGTGAAGGTAGGGTAGTTCAACCGGTCACAGCACCTCATCCACATATCGTCGTGTGGTCATTGTGCCTCTGATACGAACCAGAGGTGACCGGGTATCGAAAGCGATAGCACCCCCACACCATGGTGCCGTGTTGTCTAGCATTATGGTGTTCAACAGTCGTAGCAACATTGGATCACTTTCCTCGTTGGCTCCAGACTCTCACACGGCGACTGTCATTCGACAAACAGAACAGATACTCTTCTCTGAACACTACTCTGTCTTATTCAGTCGTTCAAGAGGTCGGGCCCGACACCATTGCAATCTCTCACGTCGGTGACTTGACGGTTTGAGTGCAGGTTGCTTTCGGTCAGTCGTTGCGAATTTGCTCTCGCTGATATTGGAACACCCAACGTACCCTACAAATTCTGCAGAATGTCGACAGTCGCGTTTGTGGGGCCGTCACCCTATGCCTTCGAATGCGTTGATCAACGCGTGCTGACGTACGTCTGGATGGATCTGCACCGCTGTGATGATTCGCATGCCCTTCTGAAATCCATCTTCTCCAAATCTTTTGCACAGTGGACGAATCTCTGCGTATTTCAGCGGCGATACGCCGGTACGACTACCTTGTCGTACGTAGGCCTAACATGAATCCCCTCGCAGGATCGTCCTAATGCTGAAACGGACTTCCGCATCGTCGGCCAGTCATACCTGCTCTCGTGTCTACTGAAACGGAAAACAGCTCGGAAAAAGGGTTTCCGTAGGCGACAGACAGTAAAAACTGTTGACTCTTCTGCCGCTTCTGTCCCTTTTGTCCCGCGTTCTAACCACGTGACCTACTTGCATTTCAGAGCAGTTGTATACATCGACCAGCTGCGTTTGTAGCGCAATTTGCATATTTATACGGCCAAAGCTTCATGGTGTTGCATTTTCTATGTCGCGTAGTGTATCTCTCAGTATTTTAAATCTCAAACGTCTACTCGGAATAATAGTGAATCTCGATGTCTTATAAATTACAGAAGTCAAGTTTAAATAAAGTTATATTTAAATAATTATAGCCGAGGATAGCCCAGTGGTTAAGGAACGGGGATTGCATTTGAAGCACCCGAGTTAGATTCCCAGAGCTTTTTAAACTTTCACCCGTCTACGCGGTGTACAGGGGCATTAAATCCGTGGCCCTGGAAAGCCATCAACCTTTCAGAAGGGTCTGAAAGGTTCACCCATTTTTTAGAAGGATCTGAAGGTTGGTGGCAGGAGGAGATGGGTATAATCCATGTGGATGTCACCCCCACTGGGTTATTGTCAAAATTGGGTGTCTGAAGGACGTAATGTGATGTCCACTGTGGTGTTCGGAAAGCGTTTTATGCAGTGTTTCTTTCAGGACTTTTTGGCAGCGGGGCAAATGAAATTTTAAGGGGGGCAAGAGGGCAAGTTTTCTATTTACTATATATAAATATATTTAAATGCTGTGTCACCTAAATAAAGTAGGTTAATATAAAATGCATCCGGGGGTAGGGGCGAATACTCTTCTCCGGGAGGGCTTTGTCCTCTCCCCCCCGGAGGTATGCCTGAAGGAAACACTGACCAATATGCTTCATTCATTAGCAGCTGTATTGAAGAATGATACATGTCAAGTACCCAGGGTATTGGAAATAAAATAAAATATATATTTAGAAAATTATTTATTCTATATTATTTGCCCTAATTTTTTATATATTTTTTTTCAGTTCTCAAAAAGGAATATAATCATAAATTTGAGAAAATCGAATTACGTCATTTATAGGACACTAAAATACGCAGTTCTCTAGATATTGCCAGTATCTGTGCTGAAATGGAAAAATGCGCGGAATATTAAATATGATGATTATTATTAAATCAGTGAATGCTGTGTAAGTTCCATTTTACTCCAGAAATGAATTAAAACTTTTTAGGAATGACCGCGAACCTTTCTCGAGATATAAGAAATTTTACTTTTCACACAGGGATTGGGATAACTCTTGAAATAATCAAACGATTTCGATGAAATTTCTATTCCATATTTTAATCGGTAACAGCAATGAGCCTGTTAGTTTTCCAGCAATGAGCCTGTTAGTTTTCCAGCAATGAGCCTGTTAGTTTTCCAGCAATGAGCCTGTTAGTTTTCCAGCAATGAGCCTGTTAGTTTTCCAGCGGTTTCGCGCAACAAGGAAGCTCTATTTTTTTCATGTCCAAAAATATCTAAATTTGTACATTTGTAGACAATTCATCTCCTGGTCACACATCGAATATTTTTCTTATAAAACTGTAGCAAGTCAGGCACCGCAAGAAGCTTCCATTTTTTCATTTAAATTAAATGTTTTTTTTTAATCCGCGCTGGTTATTTCGTCCAGAAGTTTTGTTCTGTACGGAAGAAAAGTAAAACCGTCTTTAAGAAAGAATATTTTGTTTTTGCTTGCAGTTATGCATTGTTTTAAAGAAATATGTTCCCCTACGAATTAAAATTCTTATTTAGGTAGCATTTTTGTCAGTTTGCCTTTATTACTGTTCTTGATAACAGAACCATCGCATTTTAAATGGTAAATTTGAAAATATATCTGGTGATAAGGGAAGAAGGGGGGTTGAGCGAACAGTGAAATTCAAAGAGTTTTAGTTTTAGAAATGCATATTGCTATTTAAAGCATTTAACATAGATTTGAATAAGAGAAGTTTTTACTGTGGCAACTCTCACACAGAACCTACAGAGACTCACAGATTTGACAGTATAAGTGATGAGGGTTTTGTGCAATCAGTGGAATTTATAGGGTTTAATTTATAGGTTTTAATTTTAGAAATCCATTTTACATTTGAAGAGCAGTTTTTTTAAGGGAATCCCTTAGTGGGAGGACCCTCACACAGAACCTGAATTGTTAAATATAGAGAACATTTTCGGTATAAAACGTTCAAAATAAGTGAATTATTAATTCGTGGGTATTAAAAGACGCAAAAGCGCAGATAATCTGCATGGGTACAACTAGTGCTAAGAAATTCTTTTGATTGATGTAAAGATCCGAGCAAAACCGATCGGTAAACGCAGTGATACTATAAAAGGTTTCTCGTGTTCATGATTATATTAAAATAATAATAATAATAATAATTTCAATAAAGTGCTAATGGGTTGATGTAATCTAAACGCCTCCTTAAGCAAAGGGAAGTAAAAACAAAAATTTGGATCAGCAGATGATTTTCTCTAAACTCCATTTCTTTTTTTTTTCTTTCTTTCAATTTTTCTTTATTCAATCACAGTGTAGTACGAGCTGAGCTTCGGTTCGAATTATTAAAATAATTTAACATATGGAATATATTGCTTACTGCAGATGCTATCAATATTGATAATTGTCAATTTAGAGCGTCACGTTAATTGGTTATTTCGAAATAGTTTTATATGTTGATAGCTGAAAAAGCGCCAGATGTACAATTCAAGGTTTAGAACTTTGTGCTATGGAACGTATACATCCTTTTTTCGCCGTGAAAGATATAAACTCCTTGATTAATACATGGAAAGTCATGTGCTGCTCACATCAAAATTTTTCATTAGAAATTACATATAACCGGACTTTAAATAATACACATACGAGGCCAATTTCATTTTATATTTTATTGATTGTTGCAGTTAATTCTGAAAACAACACCTAGTTATATTTTAAATCCTACATACTAGTAATAGTATAAAAAAGTAATAAAATTTCCTTCGTGTTCTAGATGTAGTAAAAGTAAAAATTGTTGATTCGTATTCTGTATGTAGAGAAACAAAAAATTGGAAATAAAAAAATCCAAACATGATCTATCCAGATTTTGAATCTCTCAAGTACCAATAAACTTTTATTATTATTATTACTTTCCTTATATACATAATGTATAAGGAAAGTATTGTAACGGGGTTGAAAATTCGAATTCGAGTTTTCGACGGGAGAGCACGTTTCAAGCATCCCTGATCACGAATCAAACATTTTTGAAGTGATGTCTGTCTGTGTGTGTGTGTGTGTGTGTGTGTGAAAGTATGTGTGTCAGTGAGTCTGTGGAGACGATGTCTCACGAACGAATGGAGTGATTCGAATGAAATTTGGTACAAAAATCACAATCCGTGAATACTGGAAGTCTGTTGTTTTTAAACGTAATCGAAAGTTCAGAACCCTTTTCAGAGAAACAAAAAATTGGAAATAAAAAAATCCAAACATGATCTATCCAGGTTTTGAATCTCTCAAGTACCAATAAACTTTTATTATTACTTTCCTTATATACATAATGTATAAGGAAAGTATTGTGACGGGGTCGAAAATTCGAATTCGAGTTTTCGACGGGAGAGCACGTTTCAAGCATCCCTGATCACGAATCAAACATTTTTGAAGTGATGTCTGTGTGTGTGTGTGTGTGTGTGTGTGAAAGTATGTCTGTATGTGTGTGTGTGTGTCAGTGAGTCTGTGGAGACGATAACTGACGAACGAATGGACCGATTCGAACGAAATTTGGTACAAAAATCACAATACGTAAACACTGGAAGCCTATTGTTTTTATACGCAATCGAATGTTAAGAACCCCTCTAAATTTTCGAATGAAATTTTGAAAAAATCTTCAAAAAATTAAAACCACTAATTAAGTTACGCAAATAGACATTTCTTATGTAATTTTTCATTAGAAAACGATTGACATAAATTTTAGAACGCTAACGTGAACCGTTCTCGAGATATTGTACATTTTTTAAAAAAATTATCAAAAAGTCATATAAAATAAAAATAAAAATATTTCCTATTGAGAAACATGTTTACTTTTCATATGTAATACCATGCGATAAATTGAGTGACATCCTTCTCGTGGATCTAGCTCGTTCCATTCTTGAAAAAAGATACTTTGAATAATACTTTTGTATTTGAACGCCAATAGTCATTTATCTGCTTTAAGAAAAACGTATTTCTTAGTGCATAACGCTTGGCGAGATTTTGGCGACGAATTTGGCGGAATGTCGCCAACTTGGCGACTTTTTTGAAATGTTGCCAAATTAACGAAAATCTCGCCAAATGGATAAAAATGACGCTAAATCAATGAAAATGACGACTAATTGTCAAAAATTCAATATCTTGGAAAGAATATTAGTATCTACTACAAGAAAATCCTATTTTTTTACTGTAAAAGTAGTAAATTCATTATATTATATAAGGAAAGTCATGTGTTGCCCACATCAGATTTTTTTTATTTATATACACAATCAATTTATCTATTACTTTCCTTATATACATAATGTATAAGGAAAGTATTGTGACGCGGTCGGAAATTCGAATTCGAGTTTTGGACGGGAGAGCACGTTTCAAGCATCCCTGATCACGAATAAAAATTTTTTGAAGTGATGTCTGTGTGTGTGTGTGTGTGTGTCAATGAATCTGTGGAGACGATAACTGACGAACGAATGGACCGATTCGAACCAAATTTGGTACAAAAATCACAATCCGTAAACGCTGGAAGCTTATTGTTTTTATACGCAATCGAGTATTCAGAACCCCCCTAAATTTTCGAATGAAATTTTGAAAAAATCGTCAAAAAATTAAAACCACTAATAAAGTTACGCAAATAGACATTTCTTATGTAATTTTTCATTAGAAAGCGATTGCCATAAATTTTAGAACGCTAACATGAACCGTTCTCGAGATATTGCACATTTTTCAAAAAAATTATCAAAAAGTCATATAAATAAAAAAAAAAATTCCTATTGAGAAACATGTTCACTTTTCATATGTAATATCATGCGATAAATTGGGTGACATCATTCTCGTGGATCTAGCTCGTTCCATTCATGAAAAAAGATACTTTGAGTAATACTTTTGTATTTGAACGCCAATAGTCATTTATCTGCTGTAAGTATAACTTATTTCTTCGTCCATAACGCTTGGCGAGATTTGGGCGACGTAGTTGGCGGAATATCGCCAACTTGGCAACTTTTTGAAATGTTGCCAAATTAACGAAAATCTCGCCAAATGGATCAAAATGCCGCCAAATTGATGAAAATGACGACTAATTGTCGAAAATTCAATATCTTGGAAAGAATATTAGTATCTACTATAAGAGAAACCTATTTATTTTACTGTAAAAGTAGTAAATTCATTACATTATATGAGGAAAGTCATGTGTTGCCCACACCAGATTTTTATTATTACTTTCCTTATATACATAATGTATAAGGAAAGTATTGTAACGGGGTTGAAAATTCGAATTCGAGTTTTCGACGGGAGAGCACGTTTCAAGCATCCCTGATCACGAATCAAACATTTTTGAAGTGATGTCTGTCTGTGTGTGTGTGTGTGTGAAAGTATGTGTGTCAGTGAGTCTGTGGAGACGATGTCTCACGAACGAATGGAGTGATTCGAATGAAATTTGGTACAAAAATCACAATCCGTGAATACTGGAAGTCTATTATTTTTAAACGTAATCGAAAGTTCAGAACCCTTTTCAGAGAAACAAAAAATTGGAAATAAAACAATCCAAACATGATCTATCCAGGTTTTGAATCTCTCAAGTACCAATAAACTTTTATTATTATTATTACTTTCCTTATATACATAATGTATAAGGAAAGTATTGTAACGGGGTTGAAAATTCGAATTCGAGTTTTCGACAGGAGAGCACGTTTCAAGCATCCCTGATCACGAATCAAACATTTTTGAAGTGATGTCTGTCTGTGTGTGTGTGTGTGTGTGTGTGTGTGAAAGTATGTGTGTCAGTGAGTCTGTGGAGACGATGTCTCACGAACGAATGGAGTGATTCGAATGAAATTTGGTACAAAAATCACAATCCGTGAATACTGGAAGTCTATTGTTTTTAAACGTAATCGAAAGTTCAGAACCCACTTAAATTTTTGAGTGAAATTTTGAAAAAATCATCAAAAAATTAAAACCTTTAATAAAGTTACGCAAATAGACATTTCTTATGCAATTTTTCCTTAGAAAACGATTGACATAAACTTTAGAAACCTAGCATGATCCATTCTCGAGATATTGTACATTTTTCAATTACATTTATCAAAATTAGTTCAATTACATTTATCATTACATTTATCAAAAAATCCCATAAATTAAGAAAAAATATTAACTGTTGCGAAACATGTTCACTTTTCATATGTAATATCATGCGATAAATTTGGTGACATCATTCTCGTGGATCTAGCTCGTCCCATTCATGAGAAAAGATACGTTGAGTAATACTTTTATATTTGAACGCCAATAGTCATTTATCTGCTATAAGAATAACTTATTTCTCCATCCATAACGCTTGCCGAGATTTTGGCGACAAATTTGGCGGAATGTCGCCAACCTGGCGACTTTTAAAATGCTGCCAAATTAGCGAAAATCTCGCCAAATGGATAAAAATGACGCTAAATCAATGAAAATGACGACTAATCGTCGAAAATTCAATATCTTGGAAAACATATAAGTATCTACTATAAGAAAAAACTATTTTTTTTACTGTAAAAGTAGTAAATTCATTGCATTATATAAGAAAAGTCATGTGTTGCCCACATCAGATTTTTTTTAATTGAATTCTAGCGCAGTAAAAAAGTTAACATTATATGTAGAAAGCAAAGTGAAAGAATTATCTAATCATGGATACTTTTAGAATATCATTTGCATATTACAAAGTTATTTAAAACTGGTTCCGCTCTTTCTTTCAGGCTTCATAGGATATAGATTAATTTTCATTTAACCTGACTTCTGCTGCAAATTTATTAATGTGATGTTCCATAGTTATAAAACACATTTGAAAGTACAAAAAGTAAATGAAGCGCAAAATTGCTTTTGATGAGATATGCGCTGAAAAGAAGTGATTTTTTTTTATTAATTGATTAATTTTTAGGAGTAACTCGATCTTAGGATGTTTCTTTCATGCATAAATAAAATGTCATGCATAATAGATTTTTTTTGCAGAATAGAATATCAATTGTTCCTCTTTTTTTGTTTGGAATTAGATTAAAATAATTACAAAATACAGAATATATCTTTAATGTAATGAAAGGAAAATAGATAAAATGTTGTTTAGTGTTTTACTAAATATTATAATTTCATTCTTTTAAGTGCAGCTCATAGTTCTTTTGTAATTCATTTTATATATGCAGAGTGAATTAAAAAGTTTCTTGTGATTCCTCTGCTACAAGGAAAAGTTGAAAGTAAGTTGCTTTCAGGAAGCAGAAAGAACAAAGAAATCGCTTAGCAAGAAATTTTCTAATGCAGCGAGCTTCAAGACCCATTTGTAACCCATAGTGGCTCTCAACTCTCTGGCCTTCTATAGGATCCGTTTGAATCCATAATACGGGTGTCGAGTTTGTATACATGGTTTAAAAATGCATGTAAACATATGAAATTTCTATTCTAACGGGAAATCCATTCCCAATGATACCCAACTTTTAAAATACACATGATGGTTTCGAAGTTTTTGAACACATATTCTTACTAAGCTACAAAAAAATGAGAAATAGAAAATACGAGTATTTTATTAGAAATGAATTAAAGGAAAAAGCATATACAAAAAGACAAGACAAACAAAAAAGAAGAAATATTTAATTATTCTTATATAAATATTGCATTTGAAAAATATGAAGGATATGCAAGAATTTATGACCTACTGTGAATCCTTCAGTCACTAGTAGTGGGTGAAAGACCAACAAAACTATATATTCCAACAGAATTATAGACACTACTAATGACACTAGTAAAGTCTACAGGGTCTGATTAACGCACGGGCCTCCGGGACCGTTGATTTGGGCCCCAAAATTTTATGGGGCCCCTAAATTTTGTATGTGATAAATTTTAAGTAGAAATAATTTTTACATTTTAAGAAAAAATAATATTCATGGAGCAAGTAACTAAAAATATAAGACAACCAAAAATTGGCTATTATTGAAAGTCTTTAATTAAAATCTCCATCTATGACATAGGAAAATTCGTAACCATTTACAAAAAAAAATATTATTTTATACGACTTGGATGGAGATTTTAATTAAATAATTTTAATAATAGCCAATTTTTTGTTGTTTTTATTTTTTAAAGTGTTTTGAAAACAGTTTGATTATTTAAAAAATATTTGATATTTATTTCAAACTTAGGGAGGTTTTTGATTTAAATTGGGAACTAATCATAAAAAAAATCTGCCCTTTTATAAAGTGGAAGACTTTGCAAGTAACAAACTATTGAGTATACAGATTTTTTTAGGTGATAGTTACGCTTTTTAATTCGTTTTTTTTAATATGATTTAATTTGATGATTATGCAGATTTAAGTTATTCGTTACATCAAACCTTTTATGAAGTTGCTCAACCTTCACTGTGAGAAGAACACTTGTCTCAGCTGAAAATACAATAACCAATCTGTTGTCTAATCGGCTGTCTCTATTCTTTGAGCAAATGCTGCAATTATTTTTCCTTCTCGACTTGAAGTTGAACATTTAGCATGTGTTTATTAATAATTTATTATTATTTATTACTATTATAAAAATTGAAATATCCCAATTGCAGTTTTAATGTATCACGTTACTTTATTGCAATGGCAAAAAGATACAATGTGCAACAGTGGGCCATTGCAAAAATATCTTATTTCACCCTCAAAATCTAAGAATATGTTTATCAGCCGATCGCCAGGTCCATTTACGGCGGGTGAATTGTTGCAGCCAGTTAATTGCGTATTAGACAGCGCATCTAATGACGCTCGTAATTCTTTTAAGTCACAACCGTGGGGCAAAACTGCGATTGGCTATTTAGTGCCGTATTGTGGAATTTGTGTGCCATTTTTATAGCAAACTAACTGATTAGAGATATCAATCTGCAGAAAATGCTCAGATGGGATTATATGTAACAAAGGGAGTAATTTATTTTCATTTTGCTTCTGGAAAAAAATATAGATTAGGGAACTGAAATCAGGAATTCGCATTCTTTAGCTGCAGTTTATATAATGAACTACAATACATGACTTTATTTCTTGATTAGACGTTTTAATTAATAAGTATTTATATTATTAGAATAATTATTGTAAGAAGACTTAACTTACCTAAGTTAGCAGCCAGCAAGTTGATCATCTGGAATTTAGGAACCTTTTGCAGATAACGTGAAAAGTCAGAATGATGTCTGGCCGTAATATTAAACCTAGGCAATAGTTGTCCGTCCCCAGATCTCCGTAAAATGTATTCGAGACATCTTATTGGATTTCTATCGATTTTGCTATTCATAACAAGTTAATAATATTCAATATCAGTTTTATTATTGCTGGATATTGACTGAATTTCTATCTAATTTGAGGTTTAGAAAATTTTTTTCTCTTGTAGATAATTCTCGATAGGAAATTTCAATATTCTTGTTGCAACTTTTTATCACCTTCTCATTCCGTTAATCAAAATTTTGAGCTTGAAATTACTGTAAGCCTTGGCATCACTGTATTCTTTTGCTTTAATTATGTGAATGTGTTAATGTAAATTTTTCATATTACCCATACATTTGTGCCTCTAATTTTGATGATGTACATATTGCACCAGTCTGTCCCGTGTCAACTTGTTGATGTTTGTGGGCACACCCATTTATTGGCTACATGAAACTGTGGTGCTCGAAAAAGGTTATGCAAAGCATACTATTAAGTTAAAGTCTTAATCATGACCGTAATATCGTGAAGGCGTGAAACATTAAAACACATTGCGTTGTGTGCCGCTTAAATCCACCATATTTATCTTCAGTGCGAGTTCCTGGAATAGAATAAATTAACATACTACCACAATTAATTGCACCATTTTAACTTTAATATAAAATCATTTATTAACAACATTTAGTTGATTATTAAATTAATTACAACAGTTATCATATTACTATTTGCGGAGGAGATTGCAAATGCGAGACCAGTTAAGTTAAAAATGCCTAAACTGCATTGAAGAACTTCTATAATTATTGATAGGAACACATACCTCCAATTTTGTCTTTGTGCATTGACACAGCCACTTTTGGTTCTGTTGGTTCTGTTCATCAATGTACACCGTACTGTACCAACTCACGGTGTGGTACGCCGTTTCGCACGAAAGTCGGTCACTGAACACGAATCAATCTGACCTCATCATAACTGCATCACCAGTCGTACAAACTCGAAGTCTGGTACTCTGACTTCACTGCGACTCTTGTATGCTCCGACTGCTCTTGTCGAACTCGAACTCTCCTTCAGTTGAACTGCAATAAAACTATCGTCCTTAAGTCTGATGTTTTATTTGATATTACAGACAATCATAAATATTCAACATAAAACTGTCTCCGCTAAATCTTGTCTGAAATCTGGTCTCACAGATACAATTATTTCTTGTAAAGTTGCAAGTATATGGGTTCATACAGACACCAAGACACACAATAATTGACATAATTAAATCAAATACGCGATTACAGTTAGTCACTTTACTTTAAATATAAATATAATCAACATGGTTTAAAGTTACCAAAGGAAATCTCAAACAGTTGAAAATGTTTTTAAAATTATATTACTTAAATACAAACAGCATATGATAATTTGAATGCCTATATGTAGTATTTAATGTTATTTAAATACACTAAGCACTAAAGCAAAAACTACTATATTAAATAAATGAGTTATAGCGCCAAGTACTAGCTTCTTTTATTACACATTAGTGTTACTTTTACCCAAGCTGATATTTCTTTACTATACTTATAGTAATACCAACTGCTAGGAATATTGTAAACTACATATTACTAATACTTTACTGCAAATATGTGGTTTAGGCTGCTGCATTCATTTGATATAAATGACTGTTTTGGGAAAATAAGCTGTTTACTGAGAAAACAATTTTTCGTAAAGAGAGTGAACGTAATAGTTTTGTAAGTAAATAAATAAAAATGTGGTTGAAATAAATATAAGAACTTCCATGTGAAAGTATTCCAGCGAAATACTAGCATTTTTTATATATCCGATTCCTGAAACGGCGGTAAAAATATCAGACATATATTTTTGCCGATTTTTCTCAGAAATTTACTGCGGGGACTGAGAGTTTTGAGAGAGTGAGTGGCTTAAGACGTTTAATCTTCCACAAAAATTTGTGAAAAATGGACTCAAAAGATATTTTTATTTTGTTCTGTAAATGATAGACACGATTCACCTAACCTATCTTTCATATCGATCTTCTGTTTAAGTCGGAATGAAATGCGTTAGTTCTCAGTGTTACTGATAACAAAACGTTAAGTATATCACCTGGAAACTGTATTGCATTACAAACATGCAAGTGTATTTAAAAATACTTTAAAAGTTGCTTCATTTTTTTATGCATACGCAAAAGTATTTAAGAATTGTCAAATAATATTATTGATTGTGAAATATTTTTTCAATAATTGAATTAACAAGTCAACTAGATTATCTTCCATCAGTCTTCATTTGAACTATATTATCTATATGACTTCCTTCAATTCTCTGACATTTCTTATTCAGTATCATATTATATTCATCATAACACTCATGGATTTCAAATTTCTGCCAAATATAGCAGGGACTTTGTAAAAATCAAAATCCGATGCATTGGACAGCTCAGTGAGCTGCTGTATCTTTTAGGATGAAAATTGAATTGCTGGTAACCATCTTATCTACACTACTAAAGCAATATTATTTTCTCCTATAATTCAGGTTCATTTATATATTACTTAACAGAAATATTATAAAATAATGGCATCGCTAATTTCAGGTTTCACGCATAGCATTATCAATCAGACTACACATTATTAAACATTTAATATAATATAACATTGCAAACACGGGATTTTTTATATTTAATGCAACCAAAATAACACTTTTTTGCAACAGAAAATATTTCGAACTATATTAGGTTGATTGAATTAACAAGATGGATCATTGAAGTGAAAATGTTCTAAATTTATTAAAATTGCATAATTGCATAAATAAAAAATCTGATGTGGGCAGCACATGATTTTCCCTGCAGACTTATATCCACGTTTTCTTTATTTTAATTAAATTTAATTCACTTTTTTTTTATTCAATTTTCGTTCTCATTTGATAACTGGACTTATTTTCAAAGGTGGAGTAGAGAAAATACAAAAAAACTGAAATATCTCGAGAACGGCTTCTCCTAGTGTAATGGGGTTGATCCTATTCTTTTTTTCGTTAAAAATTACGTATAAAACAAACATTTAATGGATATATTTGAGCATACGTAGTTTTTTATTTTAGATTTTGGCAAGTTTTGCGGGTCATTTTGCAACAAAAGGCAGATTATTTTTTTCCGAATCCTACCAAAATCTAATCAGCACCAGGGTGACCCACAAGTGACTTATCTATGGAATTTTGTGAAATTCGATCCATTAGTTTTTCAGCTAGAGTGGATACAATCTTTTGTGGGCCATTTCGTAAAAAAGGCGGTTTTTACTTTCCCTGCAATACATGGTAATGCATAGGGAAAGCATTGGAATGATGTCGAAAATCGCAACTCGAGTTTTCGACAGATCTACACGTTTCGAAAACTCTAGAATACGAAAAAACTATTTTTAGCGTGACGTCTGTGTGTGTGTCTGTCTGTGTGTCTATCTGTGTGTATGTCTGTCTGTCTGTCTGTGCAATGTATGTATCCACTCTAACTCAAAAACATATGGACCGAATTTCATAAAATTTGGTAGGTAAGTCACTTGAGTATGACCCTGGTGCTGATTAGTCTTTGGTATGATTCGTAAAAACAGAAATCTGCCTTTTTTGCGAAATGGCCCGTAAAAATTTCATGTGTCCACTCTAGCTAAAATACTAATTGTCCAAATTTTACAACATTTGGTAGATAAGTTACTTATACGATACTCTGGTGCTGATTAGATTTTGGTATTAATCGGAAAAGAACAACCTGCCTTTTTTACGAAATGGCCCGCAAAAATGTCATGTATCCACTCTTAACTAAAATAATAATTGACCAAAATTCACGACATTTGATAAATAAGTTACTTGGGGGAAACTCTGGTGCTGATTAGATTTTGGTATTATTCGGAAAAAAACAACCTGCCTTTTCTTATGAAATGGCCCTCAAAAATCGCAAAATCTAAACAAAAGCTACGTATGTTCAAATATATCAATTGAATGCTTGTTTTATACGTAATTTTTGATGAGGAAAATAATAAGAAAAACTTTATTACTCTAGGGCTAACCATTCTCGAGATATTTGATATTTTTCGTATTTAGTTATGCCACTTTTAGAGAATGTCTAATTACCAAATAAATGCAGAAATTGAATTAAAAATGAAAATTTAGTGTTATTTTGTGCAATTAAACTCAATTTAATGAATTATTAAAGAAATAAAAAAAATGAATTTGAGTCTGCAGGGAAAGTCATGTTCCGCCCAAATCAGATTTTTTTTTTATCCCGAATCGTAGTCAAAATTAATCAGCACCAGATTCGCCCACAAGTAGCTTACCTACCAAATTTTGTGAAATTCGGTCCATTAGTTTTTTATTTAGAGTGGCTACAAAATCTGCACAGACAGACAGACACACAGACAGACAGACACAAAGACGCACAGACACACACACAGACGTCACGCTAAAACTGGTTTTTTCGTATTCTAGAGGTCTTGAAACGTGTAGATCCGTCGAAAACTCGAGTTGCGATTTTCGACATGATTCCAATACTTTCCCTATACATTACCATGTATTGCAGGGAAAGTAAAAAACTCAAAACTCGTTAATTATAGATCACCTCCACCTTAGATAGAATCTTGGTTTTGATATTCTTCAATCCGTCCCAGTTTCGAAACCAAGGAGAAGTTCTAGTTTTTTATTTAGAGTGGCTACAAAATCTGTACAGACAGGCAGACACACAGACAGACAGACACACAGACAGACAGACACGCATACAGACGCCACGCTAAAAATAGTTTTTTCGTATTCTAGAGGTCTCGAAACGTGTGTATATCAGTCGAAAACTCGAGTTGCGATTTTCGGCATGATTCCAATACTTTCCCTATACATTACCATGTATTGCAGGGAAAGTAATACGTGGTTATTGCAAGTCCGTGGTATTTCTAGAAAATGGCATTTTAAGTACATTGACCACAATTAAATTATGAGTAACACCTTCGCTTCCCGAAACGTTGGTAAAATATCAGAATAAGTTCTGGAGCCGAAGTCATTTTTTACGAAATTTACTGCGGGCACTGAGAGCCTTGAAGGAGTGATCTACACACATTTAATCTTCTACAACAAGGCTTGAGTAATAGACCGAGAAGTGATTTTTCTTTTACTCAGAGTATGATAGCCCCCATCCATTAAGTGTATCTTTTATATCGACTCCGTCTGACTGGGAATAAATCTTGAAAGTTTCCAGACTTTCCGATAACAAAGGTAAGGGCATCGGAGGACGGAAAATATTTTTTGAAGAATGGCAGATAAAAGCTTTATTTAAAAAAAATGTGTGAAAAGTTGCTTTGTTAGTTGGTACACATATAAAAGGAAAAAAAATGTTCAGGTGTTTTTAATATTTTCACTATAGGTAATATGCGTGTTTTCTTGTTATTTTCATATCACTGATGTTGACTAATAAAGAAAAATCTGATGTGGGCAACACATGACTTTCCTTATATAACGTAATGAATTTACTACTTTTACAGTAAAAAAATAGGTTTTTCTTATAGTAGATACTAATATTCTTTCCAAGATATTGAATTTTCGACAATTAGTCGTCATTTTCATTGATTTAGCATCATTTTTATCCATTTGGCGAGATTTTCATTAATTTGGCAACATTTCAAAAAAGTCGCCAAGTTGGCGACATTCCGCCAAATTCGTCGCCAAAATCTCGCCAAGCGTTATGCACTAAGAAAAAAGTTATTCTTACAGCAGATAAATGACTATTGGCGTTCAAATACAAAAGTATTATTCAAAGTATATTTTTTCATGAATGGAACGAGCTAGATCCACGAGAATGATGTCACTCAATTTATCGCATGGTATTACATATGAAAAGTGAACATGTTTCTCAATAGGAATTTTTTTTTAATGTGACTTTTTCATAATTTTTTTAAAAAATGTACAATATCTCGAGAACGGTTCATGTTAGCGTTCTAAAATTTATGCCAATCGTTTTCTAATGAAAAATTACATAAGAAATGTCTATTTGCGTAACTTTATTAGCGGTTTTGATTTTTTGACGATTTTTTCAAAATTTCATTCGAAAATTTAGGGGGGTTCTGAACATTCGATTACGTAAAAAAACAATAGGCTTCCAGTGTTTACGGATTGTGATTTTTGTACCAAATTTGGTTCGAATCGGTCTATTCGTTCGTCAGTTATTGTCTCCACAGACTCACTGACACACACACACACACACACAGACATCACTTCAAAAATGTTTGATTCGTGATCAGGGATGCTTGAAACGTGCTCTCCCGTCGAAAACTCGAATTCGAATTTTCGACCCCGTCACAATACTTTCCTTATACATTATGAATATAAGGAAAGTAATAAGACAGCTCAGGAATTTCATTAGAATTAAAATTTAGATTTTACCCGAAGTCTTATCATGACTCGATTTTTCAGAAGACGGACTCAACAACTGAAATGATCTCACAAATTGTCACCACAATCACTCAATTCTTTCGAGTTATGCTGCTTTCACTGGACAGAAATTAAAATTATAGGATATCAATAACGGCTATTTATAAACACTAAGAAGTATCTCCAAGAAAATTTTAGTAGGACATGCGTATGCTACATCAACTATCTTGATAATACCAAAACAATAATTTTTGTCAATGATTTTGGACGTAGGAGCTTCAAAATTTGCAAGCTTTTAAGAACAGTATATATTTTTTTACTCTTAATAATTCGCGTTCAGAGATGCTGGATAGGTTTCACAGATTCAAGAGCATTGCTCCCGGAGCGTAAGAAGACGTTTAGTTTCCTTAATGAATGAACGATGTTGGAAGCTTTGTAATTTTTGGCGCTATTCTTTTCTTGCACCCTTTCATTCACGACAGCAACAGTCAGATGCATTTGGATGTCGTAGCAAGTCTTGCGGGCTTTAATTGGAGTTCCCAAGCTTATGTATAGATTTACTCCAATTCTCGTGGTCACTATTGGTTTTGAACGACGTACTGATCAGAAAAGAATTCTAGGCTGGGCAATTTATTCTCCAGGAATGTAATTTATGCAACATGAGGAAATGCAAAATGTATAGTATAAGTCTTGAAATGTATAGTATTTCAAGACTTATACTATACATTTGGCAGAATTGATTGGGGAAAATCCTCATTTGGAGCTTTTCCCATTCCTATTGGACATTGGTTTTTTCCATCATTTTTAACGTCACCTTTTATAAACTTTTAGCCATTTTTCATCTTGTTTGCATTGCTGTACATGTTCCATTGTCATGTTTTTTTTCACATATTATCACTCTTTTAAATTATACACGTGTTTTAATCCATGCTAATTTATATATCTCGGTACCATATGTTTGGCGCAGCATATCTTCTTTGGATCTTGTGCCGTGAAACCACAATCAACCAACCAATCAACCAGCAACATGGGGTCTTTGTGGTTGAGACCAAGGCTGAGACCAAATTGAACTATTTGACTGAAAATTATATTTATTAGTATAAATCTAAATATCAAACTACGTTAAAATCAATAGAAAAAATTCGTTGCCATGACGAACGAGAAAGATATTCACTAATGCTTCGAGAAGACTAAAGTAAAACTGAATGAAGAGGCTGGCCCACAGGGAGCACGGGCTGCCATAAAGATCGACGTTCTGCTTACCTGGTTTAATGAAATAACGGCCTTGCAGGCTACCTCATGGCCTGTACTTCGACAGAAAAGAGAATTCATTATGTGTAAATCTAAATGTAAAACAATAATAAAATTAACACATACAAACTCACTTTTACGACGAATTGAAACAGCAGGAAGCAAAATCTTTGCAGTAGAAGCTGCTGTAAAGATTTGCGTGCGTTCACCTAAGATTTCAGCTTTCAGTTTGAGTTTCACCTATTGCTCAGCAAATGCTCTGAATGGGTAGATTAATCAAAATCGGAGAGTAAAAATTTTATATACCTGTCACAATACTTTCTCTTTTCATATATTATATATTAAGGGGATGTAAAAATTGTAAAATCCAGAAAACACCGAGCTCCTGTTAACTCTAGAATAATGATCTCAACCAGTTTTTTAGAGAATGTGTATTCATCCAATTATCTGATATGACTAACAATATTTGATTTTTAAAATAATGTTTTACGCTTTAGTTTTAAAAAAATGAAGTAGCTTAGGAGCGGCGTACTTTAACTTCTTAAATATGGTGGTGGTAATATGCATATGATATTAATATATCTCTTATCAGTCCAGTTGCGTCAGATATTACGATATCTAAATTACGATGATTCTGTTATATTATCTTCACATAGAAGAAAATACGATCATCTAAACCGTTCAATGAATAAAGCATTTTCTGGCCATTTGGAGTTCTATAATTCCATTCCTTATCAGACACGAGTTATGAGACGTTAAATACGTTACTTGGTATCACTATTGGATATAAGACTCATTTCTATAAACATTGAAAATATTTCGATTTGATAAATATATTTAATGAGTAATCTTTATATTAATGGTTGTTATTAAAAATTAATAAAAAACATTTAAACTTTAGGATTACACAGTTTTCGCAGGTTCCAGCATATATCTACCGGCTTCGCACGTTTTATGTGCTGCATATAGAATCCGATTAGTTAATATCAGCAAGAAATATTGCTATTTGTTACAATTTTACAAACCTTTAAGGAGATCAACAAATAAAGTCCTAATAAGCAGTCACTTTCAAATGTTATAAAGATTGAACCAAAATTATACCTGGCTGCAACGATCAATGAAATACTCATAAATTCCTCAGTAAAGGGACATTCCCAAATATATGATTCGTTCTCCCATTGTAGATACAAGAATCCATCGGCCACTTTTGCGCTTTTCGGTAAACTTTTGTACTTAGCACGTTTTCTAGTTGTCATTGCCGGTATGAGTTATTCCATGATGAAGAGCATATGAAAAGTACGAAACCGGTCAATAAATGTTGGCATATGCAATGGGAGCGCGATTCTAACATTGGAAAGTTTTGTGAGTATCAGTCCAGCTTTAGTATCCGATCTTTAGCTTCACTGCAACATGATGGTCTTACTTAGATGCTTTCAGCTGCACACTTAGATGTTTCAGGCCGTATACTTAGATGCTATGTCTAAGCCTTCTGGAGAGAGATGCGGCCTAGGATTTTCCTGATGGATTTTCAATTAGACAATATACAATTACAAATTTTCTATTAGTTTTTTTGTGCGACCAGAAACAGATCTCACCTGTGTTTAGGTGAGAGACGTTTGTGCCCGTTATTTATTGTGTCCGAAACATCGAACAATACTTGTAGTCTGGATGGCGCCGTCGTTGGTTCAATGATTAACCAATGAAGAAAGTGCTTGTTGCGTCACACTGAATGCTGCGCTGCTCTAAGTCTTAGGACGAGTCGGATGGTCTGGGCTTTCCACACTGAATGCTGCAAGTGAAAACAAAGGGGGAGTGACACCCCCCGAGGGAAAAAAGGAGCCACAGCCTGTGACCAAAGAAGGACACTAGGGGAAGACTTATACAGATAACATCGAGACGATGAGAAAATAACGACTTGTGGAATAACAGTTCGAATTATGATTATAATTATGACTTAATGACAATAGTACATTACAATTAGACTTAATGACTTGTGCAGAGACTGGAGAGATACTTGTGCGACATGATGACTTGTTGATGTGCGGGTGTGCACGCTCTGAGTACAAAGTGATCTTAGATATTACGGGTCAGTGAATAAGTACTTTGAGTCTATTCCGGTAATATGATTGGCGAAGTACCTGGTGGTGACAAAGTACAAGACAGACTTGAAGGTATGTGTTCCTCAAAAAGATATCTAGGTCTAAACAAATATATTAGGCCAGTTAGGTGGTTTCACATATGCCCCCGCTAAAACTAATAATTAATTGTGTAATGAATTAATAAGTGTTTATAGTGTTAATAAATGTTTTATTGTTACAGTTTAAATGGAGCAATCGATTTAATATTATTCTAATAATATTCCTTTACAGAACTCACGCAAAGATAAATAATTGGATGGTTTATATAGCTGCACAACACTGCATTTTGCGAATAATAATAAGTACCACTATACGAGTAATTTACGACCATGTATAATAAGCTTAACAAATGTATTAAATAATAATTAGTACTTTAAATTACTTTTTCTAAAAGTCCCTTTTACTGTGCCACAGTTTTGTATAATATAATCCATAAAAAATAATTTTCTTATTTAACTCACACACAATAATACTTAATATTAATTAAAATAATTTAAATTGCATAAGGTTCATTTGAGAGTCTGGGATTAAATTTTATATTTAACCATTTACGTTGATATATATTAAAAGGAGATATTTTTGCGTCTAATAATCATTACTGAATAAATGAAAACTTATCTGACATAAAAGCAGTTCATTGCTAAAAACTTACAATTTAACTAATTCTAATAAAATAATGCTTCTATGAGAGCATTCCCATGTGTAACTCAACAATCGCAGCGATTTTAGATACATAAGAAGATTTATGATAAAAAAATTGTCTCTAGAGCAAATATGATCTAATAAATGTTAGTGAGAAGTGACATTTTTCGTCAGATATCTATATTAAATCCTCACCTGTGCATCTCAAAAGATTATTTATTCACTTTCTGAAATTAATATTTAAACCATGAAATTAACATGTTAGGCTGATAAATGGTGAAACATATTGTTTACTTGATGAATTAATGTAAGAGAAGGCTAAAATATTTTTTAATTTGCAGAAAATCAATGAAGTTTAAATAAATGGGTAACAAACATTACAAATAAATATTTTCAAGTTATTAAGCATGAAAATACTTATTTATTTAGATGTTTTAATTGCTTAAATGATAATTAAAATGTTTTATGTTATTGTTCATGATACATTTTTTCTAACCAATTTATGACGCCAGATCTTATATTATTGTAAAAATGGGGGTGCAATGTATGCACTGCGAGTTGAGAGTGGTATTGTTACAGAATGCTACAATACCGAAATCACAAAGGAATCAGCAGCCTGCCAAAAGTAGAAGCAGAAAGATTTAAAAACATTACTTGCAAAAAAAAAGACTGGACTACCAAATTCAGTCGCAAAAAAAATGGCTCTCAGATTGGATCACTTTGATGATTTAGTATAATATATAATTAAGAAGATCAGCAAAGGCTGCTACTAGAGAAGATAGCTGAGAGGAAAATTAACTGAATTTGCAGTCTCTTGAAGAGAGATTTTAGGAAATATTTAAATTAACACATATAATATGCAAAAAATTTTCAGCAAAATATGTTGGGCAGTTTTTAAAATAAAAGTTGAAATAATATTGACACTTATATTGTATAAAGAGATCATGCGACTCATTTCAAAATAAAATATGACATTAATTTTTCCCGCTGTGTAAAGATCGTGATGTTTAAAGATCTTTTAAATTTATAGTGTTGCATCCGCCAAAAAAACGCTTTATTTTTGCGTATTATTTGGGTATCTAAATCTTGTGCCAACGCAATTACAATATTTTTTTTTTTAAATGATCATTAAATTTTCTCTATTTCTAGAACGAAGATTAATTTGATCGGTTAACTACAACATGTATAATGTAAACATATCAAGAAACTGTAAGGTGAGTTGTATAAGAATTGGGGAAATTTTTTTTTAAGCAAAATTTAGCACTAGAGTCTTTAGTATAAGTTTTATGAATGAAATGTTAATAAAATTCATTTTGTGTAATTAGAACTGTTTTTCGATATGAAGTTTAAAGTTTACAAGTAGTAGTACTGTGATAATTTTAAAATTGTCAGCGCTGAATGAACCATATTTTAAAGATATTTCAATAAAATTACATTTCAGTTGGAAAGTGTTTCAGAATCAATGCTTTATACATAATTGATCTTTCTTGTTAATACATATCTACGTAAATAATTAAATATATATTTTACTCAGTCTCTCAAATTAACCTTACACAATTTAAATTATGTTGATTGATATAAAGTATGCTTGTGTATAAAGTATGCTTTGTGTTAATTAAAAATCCTCTATTTCATGGAACATATTTTTTAAAACTAATAGAAACTTTGTATATTTTCTAACTTAAAGTCCATTTTCTAACGTCGACTTATATTAACGTGGCACCCCCTTTTGTTCCCCTCTCAATGGTTTGCAGCTGTATTTTTTAAAATCATTATAATTCCCAAACAAAACTTACGAATTTTCTTTTACACTTATCCCAGAAATGTTGACAGAACATAAATACGTACTATTAGCCAGTTATTTGCAGAAATTTACTGTGGGCATTGCGAGTTTTGACAAAGTAGTTGAAATGCGTTTAATCATCTACAAAAAAACCCATGAGTAATAGACCCAAGTGAGATTTTTCTTTCACTCGGACTATGATAAACCTCATCCATTAAGTGTATCTTTTGTAGCGACTGCGGCTGAATGGAAATAAATCTCAAAGCTTTCCAGACTTCTAGATAGGAAAGTTAAGTATATCAACGAATGGGAAGGGTTTAAAAACGAAACAGACAGAAATTTTATTATAAATTCGTCAAAAACGGTATTTATTAATTAAGGATTGAAAAATAAAATAAATTAAAACGTGGATTTTTTGATGTAGGCAAGATTTACAGTTGCGGAAAAAATGTATCACCCTCGCGATTTTGATATCGTTCATAGTAGAGAAAATTCAAAGAAATTAATCGATACGGACTGATATATTCTATAAATTCATATGCAAAAAGTTTACATAAGGGGCCGGCTGTCTTCATAACAAATTGAGCACATTCTTTCAATTATTAATGGCAACACCCAATTTCGATGTCTTAAACAGAATCTATATCTCCAAATTAATATAAATCCAAAGTAATATGAATATAAATTAATATATCTTAATTCATATGAATTTAAATTAATATATATTATCTAAATATAAATTTTTATAAATGTCTTGTCGTTATATCCCGATGTATTATGGCTTTAAATAAGGATCTAATTTGAGATCATCACCATATTCAAAACCGGAACTGCTGGAATAAGATTGTTGCTTGATTAGAACCGTTATATGATACTTTACTAAGAATATAATTCAGAGACCATCACCATATATAAAATAGAAGCTGCAAGAACAATATTGTTGCTTGATTAGAAGTGCTGTCATTCCATGATTAGAATTGTCTTAGGATACTTTACAGAGGAGATAATTCGGAGATCCTCACCATATTTGAAACTGAAACTACAAGAACGAGATCATTTCTTGATTAGAACTGTCATATAATACTTTACTAAGAATATAATTCAGAGACCATCACCATATTTAAAATCGAAACTGCAGGAACAATATTGTTGCTTGATTAAAAGTACTGTCATTCCATGATTAGAATTGTCTTATGATACTTTACTGAGGAGATAATTCAGAGATCATCACCATATTTAAAACCGAAATTGCAAGAACGAGATTATTGTTTGATTAGAACTGCTGTCATTGTTTGGTTAGAACTGATTATACTGTACTAAGAGATAATTCTGAGATCATTACCATATTTAAAACCGAAACTGCAAGAACGAGATTATTATTGCTTTATTCGAACTGCTATCATTGCTTAATTTTATAGAACTGTTATATGATACTTTAATAAAATACGTCACTGTTTTTTTAATTTTTCATATTATGTTTGAGGATGTCACACCGTACGTCTTTAATTTATTAAATTATAGGATTCTAAAAATGGTCAAACTACGCGACGGGGGGCAAAACTCACTTCTAACCAAGCAACAAAAACTATCAAATTATATTTTTTTACATTAATGTTGTTTCCTCTGGAAGAATTCGAATGGTATGGAATTTCTCTGAAACTTTTGCAAGATTAACATATTTTTTAATTCGTCGTTTAATCGTTCCATCAAATTGGCGAGCCATTTTGTTTTTAATCGAGGCCTTCGCATTGTGTAAGATGACCGACATTCAAAACATAGCTATCGAAATTAAAATTTGATTAAAAATATTGCTATTCGAGAGAGCTGTACCTTATATACAGTTAATTAAACGAAAACAATAAAACGTATATAGATTCATTCAGCGACGCCAAGTTCGTGGGTTCGAGACACTTTTGGAATCGACAGTAATTTTGTTGGGGGTTTATCGAACCCCTAATGTTTTTGTGCATATTTAGTGTAGAAAATGTAATCATACACACATAACTTTTGATTTTTGTTATTAATTCTTCAAGTTTTTCATTATTCATTCCCTGTTTAATAAAGTCGCGTGTATGGAATCCCCCACCCCCTCAGACTGTTTATTGTATTCTGAATAAAAGATTTTAAATCAAATGATTTAAAGAGAAATTTGTTGACGTTTTTAACATCGGTAAAAATACCGAAAAATATAAATTTTACATTTTTTGTTATTTTTATGTGGATAATTGAGTTAGGCATTCACACAGTATCCGTATATTGTGTTTTAATAATGTTGCTCCTACAAAAGCAAAATTAATGAAATAAATAATTATTTGGAGAAAAAAAATATTTTCCTGTATTTAACTATAATTTATATCATTTCAGGTATTTCAGACGTCTTATTGGGCCAGATAATCTGACAGAATGAAACTTAAATTAGATTTCAATCAAATAAATAAATTGGCATCACGTCTGATTTCAATTAGCAGAAACGACAAGCACACAACTATAATAGAAGGTCTTTATTTCACTTCCTATAGGACGTACAACATTTAAAAAGGCCAGAGCGCTTTCGAGCGTAAATGCGCTCTTCATCAGTGGCTACATGGAAATAGAAATGATCGTTCATATATGGACCAGAAAAGGTGACAAATTTGCATAAATACAATTATTAATAAACTTACGTTTATCTAAGGAGAATCCAAAAATACAAACCATTTTGAACAGATTCAAAATCGAGCATAAATCACGAAAAGTACAGTAAAAATGTTACAATTTTATTACAGAAATTTCAAATTCAAAAATTTTTAAAAAATGGAGGGGGGAGGCAATCAGGTCCAATCCCCGAAAGGATGACTTCAAAGATAACTATGAAGAAACTTGAATTGCATGGAGTCGAGAATGAGTCGCCATGTATAACTTAAAATCCGAGCGGGGCAATTCCATGCAATTCAAGTATCTCCAAAGTTATCTTTGACGCAATCCTCTCGGGGATTGGGCCTGATTGCCCTCTCCCCTATTTGGGCCCTCCTAAACTTTTCGCTCTATCTGTGTGCAACGCTTGGCGATAAAGTTGGCGGAGCATTTTACGAAATATCGCTATTTTATAGTGAATTCTCTTTTCTGCAAATTCATCTGCATAAAATTTACATGAAGGACTCTATCTGTGACAGAATATGCACATCTTCGAAATTTCCATTGGTAACACCCACGTTTGATTCATATTTCGAATTTCCATAACCCCCCCTCCCCGGTGAAGCTCTTTCTGACGCATTTCGGTGCAGTCGTTTACCAATTATGAGTATATGAAAATCTGAGCTCTTTATGTTAAATTAGTTCCAGACTACTTATGTAATTCAAAAGATGTTTTCATCAATCGGATTTCTTTTGAATGCGTTAGAATTAAACGGTAAACAGAAAAAAAAACACTCATACACACATTTTTCCCCTTCATTTTCAATATCAAATCAATTCAATGCAATGAATTACGAAATTTATATCCGAAACAAGGATATTATTATTTTGATAGATTTTGATGTAATTATTGTCGGAAAAACATTTTCTATGACTATGTGAAATTTTATAACTTTCTTCCCCGCAATTCCTTCAATTCAATATAGTATTTAAAAACAAGAAAGATCAATCATGCTTAAAGCATTGATTATGAAACACTTTCCAACTCCAATGCAATTTTATTTAAACATCTCTAAAATGCAATACATTCCTCAGTAATATTTTAAAACTTATCACAATACTACATTAATTTATTATATTTGAAAACTTAAACCTTCATCGGAAAAAAAAAACTTCATTCAAATGACGGCATTAAAATATAAATTGCCTGGTTTAAACATCTCTAAAATGCAATGCTATCCTCGGTAATATTTTTAAAACTATCATAATACTACGATAATTTATTATATTTGAAAACTTCATCGAAAACAACTGAACTTCATTCAAATGACGTCATAAAAAATTAACACGCCTGGATCTCTCTATAAAAACATCATTTCATTCATAACATTTTCCCATTCATTTAATTCATCACAATACTATAATAATTTATTTTATTTAAAAATTATGACCATGGAACTATAAGTAATTAAACTCTATGCTTAAAATTTCTTCGAAAAAAATCGTCCTTCTCTGTATAAAATCAATGAATATTTTATTCATATCAGCTATGCGGACTCTATGATCTAAATACTTTTGCGTTAAAAAAATACAGCAATTCTGATACAACTCATCCTGCATATTTTGCTGTTTACATTTCACATAAGTGAAAAATAGGCTTCGTTATAGAAATAATCAAAGTTGGATGCTCATTTAAACTCAAATATATTGTCATTGCGCTGTTTCAGTATGTAGATGCACAGAATTTAAGCGAAAATAAAGAGGTTTTACGACGAATACAACACTCAATATGAATTAAAAAGAACTTTAAAAATAACGATTTTGAGACAAGATGGATGCCGTATTATATTTTGAAGTTGGTCACGTGATCGTTTCACATCATGGTCACGTGATCGCTTCATATAAGAGGTGTAATTATTATTTTAATTTTTATTTAAAAAACTACTGAATATATTTTGCTGAAATTTTTTTTCTATATTTTATGGAATAATTAGAATATTAATTAAATTTTCGAAGCAATTTGTGAATTTTAAATCCGCTTAAAAAATGTTTGAAAAATTAGGTCCCATAGGGTTCAATGTATTTCATTTTTTCAAACCGGGTTCAATCCAAAACTTATTGGGTAATATTATTTATTTATATTCCCATAGGTCCTACAGATCGTCTGAACGACATACTAAAATTTCATTTTGATTAAGTCATTTTTACTGCAGTTATCGTGATAACGGACAAACAGACAGACAGACAGACAGACAGAATGAACAAAGTCATAAACACTTTTCAACTTTGTTGTAAAGTGTTAATAAATAGCAGAATTAAGTTGATTATTATGGAGCATCAATGTATACAAAATATCCTTTATATACAGAATTTTGTAATAACTGGGTAAGAAGCAGTGTCCGTTATATTAAATATAGGGAAATATCCTTTAAAATTTTCTTTAAAATGTAATTTCTCAAGTTAGGGATATCTCCCCGTAACTAATGTAAGCCCCCCAAAGCATTGCAGTGGTGAAATTTTAAATATAACGATAAAACTACCGGAAGGACCGCTTTTAGTTTTTGAGATATAAGCATTACAAACGTGTAAAACGAAAATTTTCAGTCTTCTTCAAAATAACAAAACGATTTCAAAATAACAAAACTTCTTCAAAATAACAAAACTATAACAGATTTTTTTTTAAAAAAAGTATAAATATAGAAACTACATTTCCTTCTGCCCATTTTTGGCTCTTACTATTTATATCTATATTTTATAGTTTCAAAATTTTTTTGAGTGAAAATAAGAAAATTGAAATACAGAAACACTTGCTAGGACAGATACTTTATAAAGTTTTTTTCGAAAAATTAAATTCACAGTATTAAATTATTGATATTATGTTTATATATTATAAATGTAGCCATGTTTTCGACAAAACCAGAAAATTTATTTATGTATTTATTTATTATATTTGCAGAAAATAAGCGTCCATAGTGTTTAAATATTTTGTAACTCTCCGATTTTTACCACAAACATAGATGTTATTTACATCAGTAAGTTCAAACTATGGCTAAAATGGGTAAAAAAAATTAAAACAATTATAAAGAGAGTATGAAAATACATGCAAACAATTACAAAAAGAGTCTGAAAATACATTCAAACAATAGCAAAACAGTGTGTAAAAATATGCTTAAACAATAGCAAAAAATGTTACAAAAATACTTTCAATAGCAAAAAAGGGTATTCAAATTCGTTCAAACAATAGCAAAAATATTATTAAGATATGTTTAAACTGCTAAGTAAAATGGAAATAAAAATACTTCGTTAATTACAGCATAAGATAGTTGATTAGAGATATCGAAATTTCAATGAAATATCTTACGAAGTTTTTATTTTATTTTAAAAAATATGAAGTCTACTATGCATTTCATCTCAGTGAAATAAATATGCACCCTTTCATTATCAATTTAAATAATTGCACCAAATGTTATCCAAACCTTCCATTATCTCCGACAAACATCCTGAACACTGCATGGAATGTGAAACTCATAATTTCTCAATCATGATAAAAATCTAATTAATACTATCAAACATATTTTAGTAAAAATCACGCATAATATATATATATTTTTTTTTTTTTTTTTTTTTTTTTAATTCAATTAACGTGGCAACAACAGATCGAAATCCAGTTACAGTAGCCACACAAGCCTCCATGCCTTATTCGGGATTCGAACCCGAGCCCTCCACACATCAGCCGAACACGCTATCCACTTTAGCACGCCTAATAAAAATAGTATACTCAATTATTACTGCGCTATACCCAACTTTTTCTAAAATTAAACGAAAAATTAATGAACTGCATAATTTCCATCTTCCTTGAAAATTATTCAATTTAAAATTATGTTTGACATTTCAAATTGATATTTATTGTGCTTGATAATCGCGAAAATAAAAAAAAAAATCTGATGTGGGCAGCATATGACTTTCCTTTTATAATGCAATAAACTTTCTTTTTTCGAACAATGATGTATAAGTTCCACAGTACTGTGTTTTTAACGTTGAATTGTACATTTGGCGCTTTTCCGGATGACTACATGGAAAACTATTTTGTACCCAATTAACTTCTATTACTTTGAATTAAAAATTATCAATAATCAATATAATCCATAAATTAAAATATCTTAATAATAAATTCCTCATTTAGATGTCATTTTCATTAACTTGGCGTCATTTATGCAATTTTGGGGATATTTTCGTCAATCTGAGGGTAAATATCACCAAGTTGGCGATATTTTGCTACATTATTTGCGAAGTTGCTAAATGCATTGCCAAGTGTTACAAACAAATGGAGAGAAGAGCATTTCTTATATACTAGACGATATGCCCGTCATATGACTGAATATAAAGATTTGCAAAACATTGCCTCCCATGTAGCATCATTGTTATCAATTTGTCAATATTTAAAAAATCGCCAAGTTAGCAATACCCGCCAAATAAGTCGCCAAATGTTTTGCAAAGTCTTATGGACGGGATTCTTATATTTTTTCAAAATATTGAATTTTCATCAATTAATCGCCATTTTTATTAATTTATCGTCATTTTTATCAATTTGGCGCATCTCACCAATTGGCAACATGTATAAAAGTCGCCACAGTAGCGACATTCTGTGAAATGCGTTACCAACATTCCGCCAAGATTTATGGACAGAGAAATATGTTAGCAGATAAATGAGTAATGGCGCCCAAATACAAAACTATTGCCCACAATATCTTCTCTCGTGAATGGAATGAGCTAGATTTACGAGAATGATATTAACAAATTTATCGTATAATGTCACATATAGAAAGTGAACATACTTCACAGTAGTTAATATATATATTTTAATTTTATGGATTTTTTGGAAAATTTATTTGAAAATGTGAAATATATCGAGAACGGTTTAAGATAGCATTCTAAAGTTTATGTCAATCGGTTTCTAATTACAAATTACGTGAGAAATGATTATTTATATAACTTTATTGGAAATTTCGATTTTTGATGAGTTTTCAAAATTTCATTCAAAATTTGGGGGTTCTTCTGAAAATTCGATTGAGTTTAAAAACAATATGCTTCTAGTATTCCCCGATTGTAATTTTTGTACTAAATTTCACTCGAATTGCTCCATTCATTCGTGAGATATCGTCTCCACACACACACACACACACACACATACACATTACCTCAAAAACACCTGATCCGTGTTTTTTCCTTATACATTATAGTATGTATATATAGAAAGTAGAAATATCTTTATGATGATGATGCGGATTTTTCAAACAATTTAGATACATACTATTATATTAACAGTATCATTTATTGGAGTTTTAATACATTGGTTGCTTTTAAAATGAGACACTGTTTTGGGATTTTGAGTAATTTTGCTCTTACTGTATGTACTTCGATTGTTGTGTGAGAGAAAATATTTTAGTGGATGCATCTGTTTAAGAAAATGTTATATAACCGAGTCCTTTATAAGTTTACATTTCCTTTCATACCGTATGCCGGGATATTGGTAAAGAGCATGAAATTGAAAGACAAATTCATAAATTTCATAATCTAGCGATAACTACATTTCTAACACAATAACGCTTAGTAATACCATCATGTCTAGAATCGGTTATGCAAAAGGAAAAAAAACATTAATGCATTTTCTATTGCCATTTTTTTTCTGAAATATTTACTTCAGGCAACCAGTTTTTAGAGAATGTGATAAAACCATTTAATCTTCTTCAACACGCCATCGGGGATAAACCAAGAAGTGGTTTTTCTTTCACTATATGTTTGATAGAACACATGTATTGAATATGTATGTCGAATCGATTTTTACTCATTACGGATAAAATTTGAAATGTTAAAGTCTTATTGATAACAAAGCTAAGGGCATTGTGGAATAGAGATAATTCGTTTGATAATAGCAGACGTAAATTAAGAAAGGTTGCTTTGATAAATGGTTTTTTTTACAGACATTGCGGCACCAAGAAGGAAATCATTTATGGAGGTGTAATTTATAAAGTATGTTTATGATTATTTGCCATAAAACTATTTTATTAAAAATTATAAATCTAGATATTTTTGAAGTCAAAAATCCACAAAAAGCAGTCAATGCACCATGAAAAACTACAACGAATTGTGCACAATATACGATTCACTGCAAGATATTTTTAATTTCTCCTTGCTAATTGTCCTGACCATGCATCGGTTGTAACTGATAGCTTGGATTGATGATTTAGTGGTTGAACGGCAATATTTCATATTTGCTTGCTGAGCGACAATTCTTGTAAGCCTATAGGCCGCAAAGTACGCAGTATAAACTGAGAACAGTGGGATATTGAACGTTCTCCGTTAAATGGAGTCGAGCATTGTTTTGTTGAAAGACGACACAAGAGATCATTGAAAAGTTGGGTAGTACTGTAGGCACCGAAACTTCCGTGATTTACTTTTAATTATGTTACCTGCAATGAGTTAGACAAGAACGTAAATAGAACCTAAACGCACCTTACACCATCACCACTATATGGCCATGGTGCATGAAACTGAAGCACTATTGTTCGAAAAACACAATACACATTAGCATCTTAGATTTTTAAAATACATCTAACACCTTAAATATTTGAAAACATCTAATATCTTAATTATTTAAATTTGTTGCAGGTACTGGGAGCTTTGAAATTATGGATGAAAATATCTCAATCTTTTATAAGCTAGACACAATAGGGGGATTTTATTTTACTCAGGGTATGATGGACTACATTCATTAAGTGTATATTTTCTAGAAAAGTCTTATTAAAGAAATACAATTCGAAACTTTCCAGACTTCGTGATAACAAAGACTGTGGATGAACAGAAAAAGTTTTA
Source organism: Amaurobius ferox (assembly GCA_951213105.1). Lineage (NCBI taxonomy): Eukaryota > Metazoa > Arthropoda > Arachnida > Araneae > Amaurobiidae > Amaurobius > Amaurobius ferox. The sequence goes on along the minus strand of OX578139.1, from coordinate 106,239,110 downwards.
TAATAATGTAGACAAGTTTTACGTAAACATTTCTGCAGTTGCTTTGTTTGATGCGTAAGTATAAAATAGTTTTGCATTGTCTATTTTCTGCTTAGATAAGGCATTGCATGTTGTTTAGTTTTTCTGCAAAATAAATTATGAGTAGTACCAGTGATTTTGCTATAATGTTTTTTACTTTCAAACTGATGTTAAAAATCTGATGTGGGAAACACATGACTTTCCTTATATAATGAAATGAATTTACTACTTTTAGAGTAAAATAAATAGGTTTTTCTTCTAGTAGATACTAATATCCTTTCCAAGATATTGAATTTTCGACAATTAGTCGCCATTTTCATTGATTTGGCGTCATTTTTATCCATTTGGCGAGATTTTCGTTAATTTGGCAACATTTAAAAAAGTCGCCAAGTTGGCGACATTCCGCCAAATTCGTCGCCAAAATCTCGCCAAGCGTTATGGCCGGAGAAATAAGTTATTCTTACAGCAGAAAAATGTCTATTGGTATTCAAATATAAAAGTATTACTCAAAGTATCTTTTTTCATGAATGGAACGAGCTAGATCCACGAGAATGATGTCACCCAATTTATCGCATGATATTTTATATGAAAAGTGAACATGTTTCTCAATAGGAAATATTTTTTTTTCTATTTTATATGACTTTTTGATAATTTTTTTGAAAAATGTGCAATATCTCGAGAACGGTTCATGTTAGCGTTCTAAAATTTATGTCAATCGTTTTCTAATGAAAAATTACATAAGAAATGTCTATTTGCCTAACTCTAATATTGGTTTTGATTTTTTGACGATTTTTTCAAAATTTCATTCGAAAATTTAGGGGAGTTCTGAACATTCGATTGCGTATAAAAACAATAGACTTTCAGTGTTTACAGATTGTGATTTTTGTACCAAATTTAGTTCGAATCGGTCCATTCGTTCGTCAGTTATCGTCTCCACAGACCCACTGACACACACACACACATATACTTTTACACACACGCACACACACACACACACAGACATCACTTCAAAAATGTTTGATTCGTGATCAGGGATGCTTGAAACGTGCTCTCCCGTCGAAAACTCGAATTCGAATTTTCGACCCCGTCACAATACTTTCCTTATACATTATGTATATAAGGAAAGTAAAAATACATTGCGCTCAAAATCTACTAGCTAGGTTGTTTAAAATAACACGATAATATAAGAATTTTGTAAATATAGCATAAACACAAATATAAAATTCAATATATAATTAACACAATCAAAAATCTAATCAACGCACATCAATGTTTGATTATCCCATTTGAACTTTCTCAGAAGCTTCATAAAATAATTAAATTTAAATTATTATTTATTTTGAAATTCCATGCATTGGCATGAACGCACATTTCAAATCCTATTGAACACATATCGGCAATTGATGCGATATACGTTCATGCGGATGTATGACTGCGCGGATTTTTAAGGTACTTTCGTCACTTCGGGAAACCAATGACCTCAGGCTGTAGTTTGATTTGCCAATAAAGCAGGCAAAAAATCTTACTTTTGCTATCTCTCTCTATAATAAAATAAAATCTGATGTGGGCAACACATGACTTTCCTTATATAATGCAATGAATTTACTACTTTTACAGTAAAAAAATAGGTTTTTCTTATAGTAGATACTTATATTCTTTCCAAGATATTGAATTTTCAACAATTAGTCGTCATTTTCATTGATGTAGAGTCATTTTAATCCATTTGGCGAGATTTCCGTTAATTTGGTAATATTTCAAAAAGCCGCCAAGTTGGCGATATTTCGCCAAATTCGTCGCCAAAATCTCGCCAAGCTTTACGGAGGGAGAAATAAGTTATTCATACAGCAGATAAATGACTATTGGCGTTCAAATACAAAAGTATTACTCAAAATATCTTTTTCATGAATGGAACGAGCTAGATCCACGAGAATGATGTCACCCAATTTATCGCATGGTATTACATATGGAAAGTGAACATATTTATCAATAGGAAATATATTTTTTTTATTTTATATGACTTTTTGATGTTTTTTTTAAATGTACAATATTTCGAGAACGGTTCATGTTAGTGTTCTCAAATTTATGTTAATCGTTTTCTAATGAAAAATTACATAAGAAATGTCTATTTGTGTAACTTTATTAGCGGTTTTGATTTTTTGACGATTTTTTCAAAATTTCATTGGAAAATTTAGGGGAGTTCTGAACATTCGATTACGTTTAAAACCAATAGCCTTTACGGGCACAATAGCCTTTACAGTGTTAACGGATTGTGATTTTTGTACCAAATTTCGTTCGAATCGGCCCATTCGTTCGTCAGTTATCGTTTCCATAGACTCACTGACACACACACACACACACATACACACACACACACACACACACACACACACACACACACAGACACACACACACACACACTTTCACACACACACACACACTTTCACACACACACACACGCACACACTTTCACACACACGCACACAGACAGACATTCCTTCAAAAATGTTTGATTCGTGATCAGGGATGCTTTAAACGTGCTCTCCCGTCGAAAACTCGAATTCGAATTTTCGACCCCGTCACAATACTTTCCTTATACATTATGTATATAAGGAAAGTAAAAAGTAGCTCTCGCCGCCCCGCTGCTGTTTGATAAATTTCTCACTCCTCGAGTTCCTCTGCTTCGTACCGTAAAAACTATAGCATATAAAAATATAAAATTTGGTACACTTATAGAAAAGGGTTAGGGAACGCGCTGAAATAAACCGGTTTTCTATATATACAGGTATATATACTTCTATTGCAGTTTAAGAAATATTTAATGTCAAATTCAAAAACAAATTATTTGAGCTGCGAATTCTTGCGCATCCTGGATAGACTAACAATAGCAAAACCACGAATTTTTGCAGGCAGGACCTACATAGTTAAAATTTTAGTAAAATTTTAGAAAATAGTTTGGGAAACGCGCTGAAATAAATCGTTTTTCATATGTATTGTCGTTTAAGAAATATGCAATGTCAAAGTCCAAAACAAAATATTTGAGCTGAAAGTTTACGATCTGGATACACTAGCAATAGCAACACCAGGAATTTTTGCAGGCATACATAGTTGAATTTTTTCAGGACGGAGCCCATTTTTAACACTTTACAACATAGTGGAAAAGTGTTTATGACTTTGTTAATTTTTTTTGTCTGTTCGCACGATAACTGCTGTAAAAATGACTTAATTAACAACATACTAAAATGAAATTTTAGTGCGTTGTTCAGACGGTCTGTTGGACCTATGGGAATATGAATGAATAATAACACTCAATAAAGTTTGAACTGAATCCAGGTGGAAAAAATGAAATACATTGAACCCTATGGGACCTAATTTTTCAAACAATTTCTAAGCGAATTTAAAATTCAGAAATTGCTTTGAAAGTTTAAGGAAATATTCAAATTATCCCATAAAAAATGTGAAAAAATTTCACCAAAATATATTCTGTAGTTTTCTAAATAAAAATTAAAATAATAATTAACCCATATTATATGAAGAGATCACGTGATCCACTTCAAAATAAAATATGGCATCCATCATCATCATATTTGGCACGATAGCCCAGGGTGAGCCATGGTCTTCCTTTGAAGATTCCTCCAGGACTGTTTATTTCTAGACCTGGTCTGCCAGTCTCTTGCTCCAATCACTCTAAAATCCGAATCAACTGAGTCTAGCTATCTCAGTTTTGGTCTTCCTATTTTTCTACTAATAAAGGGCCTTGCAGAAAACATCTTCTTTACCGGGTTCCTTTCATCTATTCTAGCAATATGAGAGGCCCAGTTCATGCGCTTATTTTTAAACTATTTAATAATATCGGGTTCCTTAAAATATCTATAAATCTCTCAGTTTAAACTCCTCCGCCATAGGCCATTCTCCTTTACTCCACCAAAGATGTCTCTGAGAACCCTACGCTCAAAAAGAGCGACTCTACCCTCTCCATTTTTTGTTAAAGACCACGTTTCCGAACCATACATTAGGACCGGCCTAATGATAGTTTTATAGATAAGGAACTTTGTTTTTCTAGAGAGGAAACAAGACTTCAAAACAGGGCGAAGTCCAAAACATGCCTTGTTGGCCAGTGAAATACGATTTTGAACTTTAGGGATAATATCATTTTTTGCATTAACAAAAGATCCCAGGTATTTAAAACCAGAAACAGTTTCAAACTCATGTAGGCCAATTTTCAGAAAGTTGGCCGTATCACCAGTTGGTGTTTTCTGTATTGGCATATATTTGGTTTTAGAAACATTTACAATCAATCCCATTCGACTTGCAGCTACCTCCAAGGAGGAGAATGCTTCTCTCAAGGCCGGAACACTCCTAGCAATTATACCGATATCATCAGCATAGGCTAGTAGGTGCACAAACCTGTGTATGATGTTTTCCCGTGCATCAATTTTTGAATCTCGTACAACCTTCTCCAGTGCGATGTTAAAGTGAATGCATGAGAACGAGTCGTCCTGTTTTACACCATTATTGTCATATAGGCTCTCGGACAGGACGTCCAAAAATTTGATTTTACATTTGGTGTCATGCAATGTACACATCACAAGTCTAATCAGTTTAGCAGGAATATTAAATTCATACATTGGATCCATTAAATGATTCCTACTCACTCTGTCAAATGCAACTCTAATAAACAAATGGTGAGTGTCATTATCATATACAAATGATTTTTCCAAAATCTGACGCAAACAGAAAATTTGATCAATAGTGGATTTTCCTCCTCTAAATCCACATTGATAGCTACCAATCTCAGAATCATCAAACGGCCTGAGTCTCTGACACAGAATAGTGGAGAGGATTTTATAGCATGTGCACAGAAGGGTAATATCCCTATAATTGGAACAGATCATTGGGTGTCCCCTCTTAAGGATGGGGCATAAAATGCCAATACTCCACCCCGATGGCAGCTTCTCCGAGTTCCAAATAATCAAAAAAAGTCTATGCAAGTGCTCAAGCAGTCGGGGACATCCAGTCTTAAGCAACTTTGCAGAGATAAGATCATGCCCAGGCGACTTATTGTTTTTGAGCCTTTTGATTGCCGACTCAACTTCATCTCTATCAGGAGGAGATATCAGTTCATCATCAGAAATGCCTAGGACGCTATGGCAAAGGTCGCCATGATTATTCTCTGAATTCAGAAGTTCGTCAAAATGCTACCCATCTATTGAGAGCATCCCGCCTGCTAGCCAAAATTACTCCCTGTTTGTTTTTACAGAGACTGGAGCGTGGTTTAAATTCGGAACGACTACGAAATATGGCATCCATCTTGTGTCAAAATCGTGATTTTTAAAGTTCTTTTTAATTTATATTTAGTGTTGTATCCGTCCTAAAACCACTTTATTTTCGCTTAAATTCTGTGCATCTACATTCGGAAACAACGCAATTACAATATATTTGAGTTTAAATGATCATCTAATTTTGATTATTTCTACAACGAAGTCTATATTTCACTTATGGAAAATGTAAACAAATAAAGACGTAAGATGAGTTGTATAAGAATTGCTGAATTTCTTTAACGCAATATTTAGCTTTGGAGTCTGCAATATAGCTGATATGAATCAAACATTTATTGATTTTACATAGAGAAGCAGACGATATTTTCGATGGAGTTTTAAGCATAGAGTTAAATTACTTGTACCTCCATATTTTTTAAGTTTTTAAATAAAATAAATCATTGTAGAATTGTGATAATAGAAAAGAATGGAATAAAAGTGTACGAATGAAATATTTACAGCTTTTACATATAGAGCCAGACGATTTGTATTTCAATGACGTCATTGAATAAAGTTAATTTTTCTCGATAAAGTTTTAAGTTTTCAAATATAATAAATTATTGTATTATTGTGATTATTTTTAAAATATTACAGCTGAATGTATCGCATTTTAGAGATGCTTAAATAAAATTGCATTGCAGTTGGAAAGTGTTTCATAATCAATGCTTTATGCATGATTCATCTTTCTTGTTTAATTTCCATGTAGTTTACGAGATATTTTACTTTTTATGCATTTCTGAAGGGAAAATTTTCTGTCGTATCATTTCATCGATTTTCTCTATCTCGTAACGCAAAAACTATAGCATACAAAGATATGAAATGTGGTACATTTATAGAGAAATAATACTGTAACACGACGAAATAAACTGTTTACCGATGTAAACTTACGTTTGCTACTTATAACAAAGCTACTTATAACGAAGAACTTTTCTACTCTTTTTTTACTTACAACAAAGAACTACTTATAACAAAGCTACAGATAACAAAGTTTTTTACTTTACTTATATACAATAATGTATAAGGAAAGTATTGTGACGGGGTTGAATATTCGAATTCGAGTTTTCGACGGGAGAGCACGTTTCAAGCATTCCTGATCACGAATCGAACATTTTTAAAGTGATGTATGTGTGTGTGTCAGTGAGTCTGTGGAGACGATAACTGACGCACGAATAGACCGATTCGAACGAAATTTGGTACAAAAATTGCAATTCGTAAACACTGGAAGCCTATTGTTTTTATAAGCAATCGAAAGTCAGAATCCCCTAAAATTTCGAGTGAAATTTTGAAAAAATTGTCAAAAAATCAAACCTCTAATAAAGTTACGCAAATAGACATTTCTTATGTAATATTTCATTAGAAAACGATTGACATAAATTTTAGAACGTAACATGAACCGTTCTCAAGATATTGCACATTTTTCAAAAAAATTATCAAAAAACCACATAAAATAAAATAAAAATATTTCCTATTGAGAAATATGTTCATTTTTCATATGTAATATCATGCCATAAATTTGGTGACATCATTCTCATCGATCTAACTCGTTCCATTCATGAGAAAATATACTTTGAGTAATACTTTTGCACTTGAATGCCAATAGGCATTTATCTGCTATAAGAATAACTTATTTCTCTGTCCATAATGCTTGGCGAGATTTTGGCGACGAATTTGGCGGAATGTCGCCAACTTGGCGACTTTTTAAATGTTGCCAAATTAACGAAAATCTCGCCAAATGGATAAAAATGACGCTAAATCATTGAAAATTACGACTAATTGATGAAAATTCAATATCTTGGAAAGATATAAGTATCTACTATAAGAATAACCTATTTTTGTTACTGTAAAAGTAGTAAATTCATAGCATTATATAAGGAAAGTCATGTGCTGTCCATATCAGATTTTTTTCTTACGCAATTGCGTAAATCCATATTTTATACCATAAGTACACAAATAAAATACATATCACTTTTCGTATGGTACTAAATTAATTCATGCATTTTACGGTCTATTGATGTCACTCTACGCATCGTCTTTTGTGGGCCATCTGTAATTGATTATCTACATTATACACAGTGTATTAAATTCATTTCATGCCACCGATTTTATGACATCTCTAACAGAACGCTTTCGAAACAAATATTTTAAACAACGGCTGCGAACAATTATCCAGTGAGCAGTTATCTTTTCCATCCACCAGTCAGAACTAATGAAACGATTTATTGCGTGAAATTAAAAGGACTTTCCATTGCACGGTAGGCCCACCCCCCATTCAGATTTAATGTCCCGAACATTCCTCTGATAAACAGACACTCCGAGCTTCGAAATGGCTGCGTACTTAATAAAGTAGAACAGAGGATATTGATGGCTGGCGATTACTTGGAATAATTCGTTTAATCAATTGAGGGTGAAATTGAACGCGTTTCGAATTTTACACAATTGAAATTAAAGTAAGTATTGTGACATTACACGGTGCTTGCAAGTTGGAAGCGTAAGTTATGGGGTTCGTTTAAAGTATAGAAGGATATATAGATATGTCCCTATGAACTCCATCATCAGTTTGTCTGGCCACCCGAAGATTCGTGGTTAGAATACCAGTTTAAGAGACTGAAAATTTTTAGGTTACGATTTAGATGTAGTGGAATATCAAGATCTCAGAAATAAAGTGTAATGTCTCGTTAGATGGCAAGAGCTATGGATTTCGCTCCAGCAGCTCAATGATTGGAGAATCGTTCGGCCAGTTCGATGATCTGTGGTTCGAATCCCAATTGAGACCAGTTCCGACTTTTAAAGAAATGTATAATTTGTTGAACACGATTTTCAAGAGTTATGTCAACGGTTGGGGCTGCCCAGTGATTTGCCTACATTTGTGCGTACTCAGTGGTTAGCGTACATTTATGCGTACCCAGTGGTTTGCGTAGGGGATTACATTCGTACAACCCGAGTTCGATTCCCATCTCTTCCCAAACCTGTCTCCGTGTTCACGCGGAGTACGGGTACGTTACATATGCGGGTCCATAAGTTCTTCTGAGAGGTTTGTGGTAGAAGAAGGAGGGTTCGATCCCTATGGATGCCGCCCTTACTGGGTTTTGGTCTAAATTGGGTGGCACTACCCGGGCGTTTAAATGGATATCGTACAATTTCGGGTATATCTCGGACGGTCTGGGTCGAAGAAGTTATGTCGAACAGGATATTATTGTGTGCGAGAAACAGTAATATAACTTACAATATATTCTCGAAGAAAGCAGACATATATCTGCTTTCTTCAAGAAAATACTGTGAGTTATATTCTTACAAGCAGTAGTATTTTTATTGAGAATGTGTAATGTTTGCAATACATCGCATCTCTTTCTCTTTTACTGTTGGAAACGCACATTTACAGTTATCAATTGTCATTATACAAAGGTTCGGTTCGCTTGATACTGAAAAACAAATGACAAACATTTAGAAATTTATCTACCAGCAAATATCCATTACCTAGTTATCAATTCTATCCACCAGTCAGAACTAATGGAAGAATTTATGGTGTAAAATTGTGATATTCTACATACCCTTATAGAGATTTAATGTCTCGTACATTTTCTGGATAAACATAGTTTTATAATTGCTGAATATTTAATAAAGTAGAACCGGGAACAACCATGGAATGGATTTCTCGGAACATTTCCGATAATCAATTGGGTTTTGAAATAAACACACTTGCATTTGGAGTTGGTATTCATTACACGCTCACAATGGTTGCATTTAGAATCTTTAAACTGTAAGTTGTAAAGTTTTTTTTTTGTTTTGCAAACATATCTTTTGATATGGGAATTGAAGCGAATAATCGTGGGAATTAACGCATCACTTATAGACTTCAAATACGTTTTAATTTAATTAGATAATCTGATACTGAATATGAAAATGATTCAGGCTGCACATATTCATATTTTTACAGGAGTTTTATTTAAAGATAATGATAAGCATTTAAATAAATTCTACCCACAATGTGCTGTGATCTATCTGGAAAGATAGAATATGCATAGGATGTATTAGCAGAAGAGGAAAGAGAAGTGGACGATTGTTCTAGAAGATATGAAATGTATTGTCAGGCGATTTTACAAGGAGATGAAGATGTTTTATTAGACAATTTCTGGGAATTATACAAACGATGATTACAAGCGGATTTTTGAATAAGTATATGCATAAGTAAGCTTGCGAGGTCTAAATAACCTCTCGATTATTATTTCCCTCAGTTTGTATTATAATTTATGTTCTTTAAACTAACCATCCTAACTGGTTTGGTTATTAGACGAATAACCTACCTAATCAGCATTTTCTGCGTTCCTACGGAAGAATAGGAATATGTTTCGAATCATGAGGTTTTCAGTATTCTTGGACTGAAAGAACGGTTCTTGAGTAGAGTGTTCTTGAGTATAGGGTTCATGGAATGAAAGAAGGGTTCTTGGAATGAAAGAAGGGTTCTTGGAAGGAAAGAAGAGTTCTTGGAATGAAAGAAGGGTTCTTGGAATGAAAGAAGGGTTGTTGGAATGAAAGACGAGTTCTTGGCATGAAAGAAGGGTTCTTGGAATGAAAGAAGGGATCTTGGAATGAAATAAAGGTTCTTGGAATTAAAGAAGGGTTCTTGGAATGAAATAAAAGTTCTTGGAACGAAAGGAGGGTTCTTGGAATAAAATAAGGGTTCTTGGAATGAAAGAAGGGTTATGGGAATGAAAAAAGGGTTCTTGTAATGAAAGAAGGGTTCTTGAGTAGACGATGAAGGATTCGAGTAGTGAGTAGAAGGAAACCCCATTCGATACAACGATGACTAGGAAGAGTCTAGTATTCGGGATGTGGCCTCAATACAAGGCAAAATAACAGAATCTCGGGGTAGTCATATAAGCTTTGTAAATGCGTATCCATGTAAGCATTATCACCAGCCTAGTATATTGTAGTAATTTTTAGATTTGTAAATTATTCTGGGTATGTGCAATGACTATTAGTATATATGTTGTCCGTTGCTTTAAACACAGCAAGCTGTCGTAATTTCTGTGAAGTCCGCAATAAACTGAATTTGATTTAAAACAGTGCTATCCTTTGTTATTGCCCTTGGTCTGAAAGGTCGAAATATCAAGTAGTCTAAGTTTGAGATAAGTCACTTTTGCCAGATTAATAAAAAATCCTCTACAAAGGCATCTAAAGAGGATACGGAGACATTTATATTTTACAAGCTTCAAAGATAAAAAATTATTGAATCAGAACGTTTCGCAAAGAGGACGTTTAAATGGGTTTATCTTATCACGTATGTGGATGAGAATTAAGAGACAGTTTAGACTAGACACATGAAATTGCAAGAAATAGTAATATTTTGGAAATTTGCTTAGTATAAACTCGTGGCCTGAAAATTAATATTCAATATAAAGAGGTTACAGTAAAATGTAGGTTAATGAGGAAGAGTTAGGTTAGGTTAATTTAGTGATTAATATAAATTTTATGTAAATGCTAATGTAAGGAGGCGATTTTCACAGTTAAAATATATGTATCATATATAGGATTTTATTTTGGCTTATAAAATACAACGGATAAATTAACCCTAAAGTATCACATAGACTATAACAGCATATTAAAATAAGTATCAGTGAAAGTACATTGCATATCATGAAATGCATTGCACTTGATAAAATAATGCATACTAATAATACTCAGGTTAAAACCAAATGAGCTATGAGTAAGTAGAAACCTGGAATACAAGTACAGGAAGAGTGCATTTTCAAGAAGTTTTTAATGTTTCTGCATACGTATTTTAATCGAACTAGAACTGTTTATAATCTAGAGAAAAAGTGAAAAAAATCTGTACAGATTTTAGGATTCTATCGTATTGCACATAAAAGCATTTAATGGCAGGTGTCATATTTATGTGGCCGCCACTTTGAAATAGCAGATATCTATAAAAAAGAACTTGTTGTGTACCGAATTCTGTGACACTTGGCGATGCATTTTGGCAAACTTTGGGAATAATCTTGCAAAATATCACCAGCTTGGCGATATGTCGCTCCAGAATGACGAAAATATCGTAAAAATTGCAAAAATGACACTAAATTAATGAAAACGACGCCTAACTGATGAATTTATTATTAAAATATTTTAATGTATGGACTATATATCGCTTATTGAGGATTCTATTAATATTAATATTTTTTTACTTAGAGTTATGCGAATTATAAGTTAATTGGGTACTTTGAAATATTGTTACATGTTTGCCATCCGGAAAATTGCCAAACATACAATTCAACAATAAAAACACAGTACCTTAGATCTGATACATTATTTTTTTACTGTAAAAGGGACAAATTCATTGCATTATATAAGGAATGCCATGTGCTGCTCTGTTGCCTACAGCAGATTTTATTAATTTAATATTACATTACCACTATGAGTACTGTATTAATATTTGACTTCACGGATGGAAAATCGCTGAAATAGTAATTTTTTTTTTTTTGAATTTTTTTTTACTTTTGGGGAACTGAAGAATTTTCTTTTTAGCGACAAGATATTTCTGCGTCGTTCTGCAGATGATAGGCGTTACACGAATCAAATCTTTGTTCTCATGCGCGATGAATTCCAGCGCGCATATTTAGGGCAGATTAAATGATCTAATTTAGGGCGCATTGCGACCACGTTGTGCAATTGGCATATTTGTGCCTGGAAATAACGTAACACGGGAATACTTTTAATTCAAAACAAGCGATTTGGAATATGGGTAATGTTATTTGTATCTGTATATTAATTAAGTAGCGGACGCTTGTGTAGGACTTTGAAAATGCTGTGTAAATCATTTTTGTTAAATAATAAATAAATTTATCTCCGGAAATGGAAATTAATTATCAGCACTGTAAGCATTCTGTATGCAACACTCTTTGTGCAGCAGGTTAAATATACATTGCAATGCTTCAGAAATATTAACTCGTAATTCGGCGACTTTCAGTTACTAATACTTCAGAACTATTTAATAGTTAATCTCCGCTCTTAAACTAATTAAACTAACAATTTAGTGCTACATAATGGCGCAGTTTTTCATTTTTCATCTCCTCAATGAGCACATAGGAAAACAGACCGGCATTTTCCCATCATAATTTTAAATTTCTTCAGCAGGTCTTGAAACGTATTTTCCAATGAAACTTCGAAATTTAATACTTTTCAGAAAAACAATATATTCTGTATAGAATGGTATCAGAAAATAAACAAAATTGTTCAATTCACAGTTATATATTCTGTCTACAAGTCAGAACCAATGGAAGAATTTATTACCCAAAGTTAAGGTCTTTTCCTGGTCCGCCAGGAACACCAGGTCCGCCCTTATCTGGATTTAATGCTCCGAATATCTTTCTGATAAATAGAATTTCCAAATTTTGTTAATTGTTCTTCGCTTAATAAAGTACCACGGAGAATATTCAGAGTCCGTGATTTCTCGGATAATTTCCTTTAATCCATTGAGTATAAAATTAGATGGGTTGTGAACTGAACGCGATTGAATTTGCAGTTGGTATTCTATACGCATGCAATATAAGTTATCCGTTTCTATTTAAAGGTGATCAGTTTGTATTTAAAAGTAAAGTTATTCTTTGGAATATTTTTTAATCAGTGACATATATACATCTTTATAAGAGAAATTAACTCGAACGTGGCTCACTTCGACTTCCTCATACTAGAATCCATTTTAGTACCGTTTTTATTCAAATTTTACAAGTAAAATTTCGAAAATTCTGTACAATGGGTCGAAATGATTGCAATTATAGCGTGTTACCTTTCACTTTAAAGGGTTTGAAAAAATTCTTTCGATTGATACCCTACTTCACAGCAGTAACCTAGAGTGAGATTTTTGATTGGGGAGGCAAAAAATTTGGTATAAGTGAAATTTATATTGAAATTCCCATTTTCATAAGTTTTGTTTCAATAAATTTTATTTATTAATGAATAAAATAGAATCATTTTACATAAAAATGCAAAAAGTGGATTAAATGCATGAGATTTTAAAATGTTACTTACGTAAGATGCAAGATATAACGTTTTAAATGTTTTCTTATTTCTAAATTAGATGAACTTTTGCAATAATTTTATTAAGTATGAAGTAATGGTCGCCCATAGGGGAGGTAAAGGGGGGGTCACACTCCCCCTTGGACATTCAATATAACACAGGCGAGCATCAAGCCAGTCGATGTTGCACATCATGTGCTTGAGTTTGCCCCCCCCCCCCCCGCCGGAAAAAGTTTTACAGGCGCCTATGTATGTAGTAGAAATATATTAGAATATTATTTGCAAGTGATAGAAAAATATACCAGTTTTGTAAATATAAACAGCTAGAAATAACGAATTAAAGAAATTCAAAGATATGCAGAGAAAATGGGTGAGAAATATATCTGGAAGATAAGCTTAAGTGAAAATCACTGTAATCAACAATGTCCTTAAACAATTTTGTATATTCATTCTTTAAAATACCATATTTTGAAAACTTAAAAACATCTTAACCACAATATACTAAAAAAATCGTGATATTTTATGTTCTTTTTAATTCATATTGAGTGTTGTATCCGTCCTAAAACCACCTTTTTTTTGCTTAAATTCTGTGCATCTACATACTGAAACAACGCAATTACAATATAGTTGAGTTTAAATGATCATCCAACTTTGATTATTTCTACAACGAAGCCGAATTTTCACTTATAGAGAATGTAAACTGATTAGGCTGTAGGATGTGTTGTATAAGAATTGCTGAATTCCGAAAAATTATTTTGCTCAGGAGTCTGCAATATAGATGATATGAATGAAACATCCATTGATTTTACATAGAGAAGCAGACGATTTAATGGCAGACTTCTTCGATGAAGTATCATGCATAGAGTTAAATAAATACCAAAAGATGTAGAATGAGTTGTATAAGAATTGCAGCATTTCTTTAACGAAAAATTATTTAGCTCATGGAGTCTGCAATATGACTGATATGAATGAAACATTCAATGACACAGAAGGAAACGATTTTTTCAATGAAGTTTTAAGCATAGAGTTAAATTACTTGCACCTCCATGGTTTTAAGTTTTTAAATAATATAAATTATTATAGTACTGTGATGAATGAAATGAATGGAAAAAAATTTATGAATGAAATGCTGCTTTTATATAGAGAGTCAGGCGTGTTATATTTCGATGACGTCATTTGAATAAATTTAATATGTTTTCTATGAAGTTTTCAAATATAATAAATTATTGTAGTATTATGATAATTTAAAAAATATTACCAAGGAATGTATCGCATTTTAGAGATGTTTAAACCAGGCAATTTATATTTCAATGCCGTCATTTGAATGAAGTTCATTTTTTTCGATGAAAGTTTAAGTTTTCAAATATAATAAATCAATGTAGTATTGTGATAATTTTAAAAATATTACCGAGGAATGTATCTCATTTTAGAGATGTTTAAATAACATTGAATGGAAATTGGTTTATCAATGCTTTATGCATGATTGATCTTTCTTTATAATTTTGCCATTGCGGATGAATTTAAAGCCAGATTCAAAGCGGATTACTGTATTTATACCCGGTTTAGTGTTGTTGTTGAGACCCAGACCGTCCGACCTACCAGAAAGGTGTAAGGTAACTGTTTGGACGGCCGGGAAGTGCCACCCAATTTAGACCGGAACCCAGTGGGGGAGGCATCCACAGGGACCGTACCCTCCTTCCCCTACCACCAACCTCTCGGAAGGACTTACGGACCCACATGTTTAACGTGATCGTACTCCGCATGAACACGGCGGCAGTTCTGGCAGCGGCGAGAATCGCGCGCTAACCACTGGGCTGCCGCGCCCGAAAAGAGCCAACAACACGCGGTGTTCCCAGGTGGTCACCCACCCAAGTACTAACCGCGCCCGATGCTGCCTGACTTCGGTGATCTAACGAGAACCGGTGTTTTCAGCACGGTACGGTCGTTGGCCTACCCGGTTTAGTGTGTGATGTTCCCAGTTAATTTAGAGAATATAAAAAAATTCCGTGCATGAAACATTTTTATACCAGTATACTGAAGTGAGCAGTTGCAATTTAGTATTTTCATTAAGTATATGTGCCTTTGAAAAGTTATAAAATAGATTTTATTTAAGAAATAAATCACAAATTCGAAACATCGCACAAAAGGAATAGAAATTAAATGAAAAATAATTTAAAATTGCCTCACCTATTCGACCTATTCGAAATCATAAAAGATATAATAATATATTTTGAAACCTAAAATAAACAGTATAAGAAACAATTTAAAACTGTTTTTAATTTAAAAATAAATTACTAAATACTATATGTAGAATTCTCACAAACCATATAATAAAAGATATGTGCATAAAAATATATATACATATAAACGTAAATATTATTTTTAATTCTCAGAAAAAATACACAGCGTGTAGAAATAATCGTTGGATTTCCATCTTGTCTCAAAATCGTGATTTTTAAAGTTCTTTTTAATTCATACTGAGTGCTTTATCCGTCCTAAAAATCCGTCCCTTGTGTTCCTATGTTGTTGTTGTTGAGACCCAGACCGTCCGACCTACCAGAAAGGTGTAAGGTAACTGTTTGGACGGCCGGGAAGTGCCACCCAATTTAGACCGGAACCCAATGGGGGAGGCATCCACAGGGACCGTACCCTCCTTCCCCTACCACCAACCTCTCGGAAGGACTTACGGACCTACATGTTTAACGTGATCGTACTCCGCGTGAACACGGAGGCAGTTTTGGCAGCGGCTGGAATCGAACCCGGGCCTACCGAGTGCAACTCCAGCGCGCTAACCAATGGGCTACCGCGCCCCTTGTGTTCCTATGTTGTTGTTGTTGAGACCCAGACCGTCCGACCTACCAGAAAGGTGTAAGGTAACTGTTTGGACGACCGGGAAGTGCCACCCAATTTAGACCGGAACCGAGTGGGGGAGCCATCCACAGAGACCGTACCCTCCTTCCCCTACCACCAACCTCTCGGAAGGACTTACGGACCCACATGTTTAACGTGATCGTACTCCGCATGAACACGGCGGCAGTTCTGGCAGCGGCGAGAATCGCACGCAAACCACTGGGCTGCCGCGCCCGAAAAGAGCCAACAACACGCAGTGTTCCCAGGTGGTCACCCACCCAAGTACTAACCGCGCCCGATGCTGCCTGACTTCGGTGATCTAACGAGAACCGGTGTTTTCAGCACGGTACAGCCGTTGGCCCCTTGTGTTCCTATGTGTAACACTTTCACGGATGAAGACGGAGTTTTCCGAGTAAAAACGCTGATTACCGAAAGCATTCATAAACCTTTTATATCTCCTATATTGTTAACTGGTAAATGTATACTGACTAAACGGATAATTGAACATTATCAAGAACTAAGTTGTCATGCAGGAACTCAGATTATGTTAAGTATTTAACGAGAAAAGTTCTGGATTGTCAAGGGAAGGAGAAATGTTCGTAGTATTGTAAATAAATGTATGAAGTGTAAACGCTTCAAAGCAAAATCCCTACTTTCAGATCCAGTATCATAGCCTGCTGATCGGGTCAAAGATGCTTGCGTTTTCGAAGTAATTGGCATAGATCTAGCTGGACCCCTATACATTAAGCGTGGAGATTAAACATGGGTAGTTTTATTTGCATGCTCGATTTACAGAGCTGTGCACTTAGAGTTAGTGACATCTTTAAACACCGATACCTTTCTTCTCGCCTTTCGACGTTTTGTTGCTAGAAGAGGCTGTCCGAGGATTATCTAATCGGACAGTGGAAAAAACTTTAAAGGTGCATACAATAGCTTGTGTGAAATTGATTGACACAAAGTTCTGAACGAAGCTGCCCTGTATCGAATCTCCTGGAGATTCAATCCATCTATCTGGTGGAGTGGATGGTGGGAGAGGTTAATCAGAACCTTTAAAGAACTTCTTAAAAGAACTTCAGGAAGAGCTGTTTTATCTTATGAAAAGAAGAACACACGCATTGTACGATTCCCTTGTACGATAGCGAATGTATCATAAACTCCCGTCCGTTGACCTACTTGTCTGAAGACACCGACGATTTATGTCCGCTTACACCGGCTATGTTTATGTTTTCACTTGAAAACTCGGAATCCAAAGTAACCTATGTTGATGAAGTCGAAGCGAAGCTCTGTCGCAAAAGAATACGATATCGATTGAAACTCTTAGAAGAATTGATAAGGCGTTTTCGACAAGAATATCTTAGTCAGCTGATTCAGAAATAAATTCAAAAAGTTCAACGTCTCAGACTAAAGTTAGGGGAAATAGTGTTGATTGGCGATGACTGTAAAAACGTTTAAATTGGCCACTTGCCAAGGTAATACAGTTGATACTTGGCAAGGATAGTAAAGTACGAACTGTCAAGCTAAAAACTCTAAATGTTGTTCTGACAAGACCTATCCAACCCCTCTCGGCCGTGGGCTTACTCTTGGCCTTATACCCCTTGCGGGGTTATCGCCACGGTCTGAGTTTAGAGAAGACCTATCCAAAGAATTTATCCCCTTGAGTTACATTCTAACGATTCATTAGATTGTTTTTTGCAGGTTACGAAGGAGATTGCCCTTGAATCAGCTACTCTGAAGGAGGAGGGTCCTAAATCTGAACAGCCTGTAACTTCTACACTCTTGCATCGTGTTTCTCAAGCTGGTCGTGCCATCAAGAGCTTAAGAGACTGGACCTTCACAATGCTATTGAGGTTTTGAGTCTTCCAGGGTCGACTCAAAAGGGGGAAGGATGTTGAAAATAATATTTCTTTATATTACTGTCACGATAACTTTCTACTAGATAACATTACCAAACAATAGCTCATGGAATATTTTCGAAATGAAAGAACTGAAATGAAGAAAGACTGTTGATATGGACTAATTGACTTTTTTCCGGTGTCTTACATACACTTTAAGAGTTTATTATTGTATGGCAACACTAATAAAAATGTTAATAGAACTATGATTTGATTTTCTGTTTGCTGCAGCGGATTGAGCATTGTATCCTTCGTTTTGTGTATTAAAAGATGCTGATTATTTTGAAAATATATTCTTGGGTAATCATTTCTTTTTTGTTTCATGTATTTTATTTTCGACAACCGCTAAAGCATCTGGTAGATGCACGAGAACCCCCAAATTTCTGTTAGGAATTGTGTATCGGTTTTTAACAGTTTATACTACGGTTATCGTTTGAGTGTAATTATTTCTATAAAAGCACATTTCGTGAACATTCTAAATTTCTTTAGCTGCTCCGTATTCAGGGCAGCATTCTGGAAGTATTTGGCAACTATTATACATTACGGATAGGACGAAATGTTATTTTACATATAATTTTTCTTCAAAATATTAGTGATAGATGAACTTTAAAATTTCAGAAGAAAATATTATAGAACGGTGGGTTCTGCAATAGAGAGATATGCGAGATTTGGGGTATGCTCATATCCCCTCCGGTGAGAATATTGAAAGTTCTTGTTAACAAGATCTCCGGTAATCGGCACTTGATATGTTTGTAAGTGTCGTTTTAAGGACTGTAATTGGTTCTCGCTGTCTGAGAGACAGTGACGTCACAGGGGACAGTGATGGATCATTTGCGGTCTGGTTTTCAGATTTACCCGACTTATGTTTGGGGTTTTAGAGGAGTTACTGCAAACAAAGACGAATTATGTGAATCGAAAGAATGACAGTGAAAGCTGATTTTTTTTCCGAATCTTCTGATCATTTTTTACGAATTTTTGAATATTGCGATTAGAACTACGTATTGTGTTAAACAACTATAGTTGATCGATTCATATTTAATGATATTTTTTTTCAGATTTATGATATAGGAAATATAAACACTAGATGTGGTCATGAAGCACTATAATTCCATGTCTGCTGACAAAGAAAACTAATTTGTACAATGAAATTTCATTGTGTTTAAGAAGAACATTTTAATAAAAAAATTTCGTAAAGACGTGTATGGAAAATGTCCGGATTATGGTAACTAATTTAGTTTCTAAAACAGCTTTTATTCTGGTATTTATTCTGACGAAGTTACCTACTTCAGCTTCCAAAACCGTTTGTTAAAAAAAAAACATTTCTTGCATCTTTCTGTCTACTCTACATAATTTTATAGACTTATTATTATTTTTTGTACAAATGTGTTTGAAGTTAATTGTTAGATTTCGCTCATATAAACTTTCAAAGACAGTTATTTCATACAATATTCGATGTAGTTTTCTTTATTCTGCAGAATTTGATTCACTGGTATTTTTAAAGATAGTTTGATTCAATATCATTTAAATTTCGTTGAGAAATTCGCTCTTATAGCATCTGAAATAGGTTGAATCCTTAATTTTTAATTTTTCTATATATATAGTATAATATATAGGAAAATACTGTTACCTAGTCAAAATTTCGAATTCGAGTTTTCAACGGAAGAGCACTTCTAAAGCATCCCTGAACTCGAATCGATTAGTTTATTGATGATGTCTCTCTGTGTGGGCATTTTCCTAAAAACAATATAGGAATATTATTTACTTGTATAACGTTAAGTGCTTTTGAAAATGTTTTAAAGATTCATTATAATTGAATCTTTGCAGATTTGAAATGAGTTAACTTAGCGAATATATTTGATTCATTGGCGTTGTTAAAATGCACTATTTCAATAATCATTATGTGTATAGTGTACAAATTTCATTTCAGTTGATAAAATTAACGAATAAAATTAACCACAGATGTAGTGATTGAGTCCCTAGTGACCTAGACATATCTAGATCTTTGGTCTCTCACAGACATATCTAGTTTTATCTCTATGAGACACCTGAAGAGAGCATAAGATTATTTAAAAATCTTTATGATTTCCGTCTATGATGATTTCTGTACGCTGTTAAAAATGGGTATTCAAAAAAAGTATAATGTACTCACATTCGAGCACTTTGCATGCTTATAATAGCTCCGAGTAACAATGTTTCAATTTTGAACAGCGCATGTATTCATTTTTGAGTATAACAAAGAATTAAATTTTGAGCATATTTAGGTTCGAATTGTAAATACTATGTACTCATGAGTATGGGAGAATCAATTTTAAGCACAGTTGTAAATACTATGTACTCATTTATGAGTATATGGGAGAATCACTTTTAAACATAATTGTAAATATTAAAATCGTGAAAAGTGCTCTTCTATAATTATTTTCTCTCAGGTGTGTCCGCACTAATTGTAATTTGTTTAGTTTTTGTCAGCTTCATTTCATATTATATAAAATAAGTTCAAGTCTATAATCACATCACGTATAATACGTATACCATTCCAGCTACAGATTCGGAAACGATAAATTGGCGAGGTGGAAATTATCTATATTCCTAAATTTGGTCAGTATTTATACTATGGTTACTGTGCGGGATCAATTTTCTTCAGCTCTTTGCTTCTGTATTCAAGGCAGCGTTCTGGATTCTCATGATCTTAAATGGGGGAGAGAGTATTTTTGCAAAAAGGAATACTTTTTTTTGCTTTTTCAGTTTTCGGAAATTTTTTGAGGTTGGCAACGGTATCGTTTTCATACTCTTGCACGGTGGTGGTGGTGTGTGTGTGTGTGTGGGGGGGGGGAGGTATTTTGAGAAAACTTTAGATTTTTTTAAATTAATTTTTTGAATGAAGTGAGTTTTAAGGGGAAGGAGGTGTGTATAAATCTTTTGGAAGTAGAAACGGTATTGTTTTTGTAAAAGACTAGGCCTACTGGTTAGAGAAATATTTTATTTAATTTTTTAAACAAATTGGTTTTTAGGTAAAGGGGTATGTATAAACTTTTTTAACCAGCGCCACGTAGTGGCGGAAAGGGGTAGTGTATCTATTAGAAAGGAGATAACTTTGGATTTTTTAGATTCAAAGAAACTTTTTAGGCGGTGGCAACATAACAGAGTGGGCTATGGTAACACCAGCGCCATCTGGTGGCGGATAGGTTTACTCGATGTATTTGCAAAGTGGCACTTTGGATTTTTTAGGTAAATGGGGTATATATAAACTTTTTAAGGGATGACAACACAGCAGAGGGGTGTGGATACCATCAGCGCCACATAGCGTGGAAAGAGGTACTAGACACATTTTAAAAGAAAGGACTTTGGAGTTTATAGAAAAATGGGATATGTAGAAACTATATATAAGGTGGGAACACGGAAGAAGGGGTGTGCTCTGCCCTCCTCTCAAGGGGTATGCCTGCAGAGCCACCTCGTAATGAATTGGGAAACTAAACTTAATTTTAAAGACCTTGTTACAACTTGAGTAAATGAATTTCACTAGAGTTATACTATTACGGATTCAAGGAATATTTCCAAGAGGAAGACATTGTGTATGTGCGGTATGCCTATACCGCAACACCAGAGTCACATAATGGTAGAAAGAGATTCTAGCTTAATCTTTTAATTTTTAAAGAGGGAATTTTAGAAAACGATACAAACACGAACTTTTTCTAGGATAGCTGGCGCAAACAATGGAAACCATTACCACATCTAGTATTGGGAACACGTGTTGTATAAGAAATTCTATTGAAACGTGAAAATGAAGATTACAGAGAAAGAATGAAACGTAATAATCATCCATATATTTAGAAATGCAAAAAGATAAAGATGGAAATCTTTCTAAAATGTTAGCCTAAAAATGTTAAGTGTGATTTTCACTCTCTGAAAATTAACAAATGTGAATTTCTGTCATGTGAAAATAGTAAATGTAAATTTATTACTTTAAAAAATTAATGAAAGTGAATTTCAACTTTTCAGAAACAACAAATGTGAATTTCAACTTTTCAAAAATAACAATTTTGTATATTTGTCTATGGAATTTTATACCGGGTGATCAGAATTAAAACACCCCTACTCTGAGCTCTATATAGATCGAACTGCTCAGTGTAAAGGCTCCAAAATTGTCGAACATACTACTCAAGACATGGGGAAAGGTATTGTGCGAAAAAAATTAGTTCCAGAAACACCGATAGGTGGCGCTGTACAACAGAAAATATGTTGAAAAGACACAAAATACACATTTGTAACACATTTTATTCGAATGTACCAAACATTCATATCACAAGGACCTTAACGATGCAGGGAATGCTGCGTATAACGTTATCCATTGATTGTTCAACAATGGCGGTGGCAACATCGTCAACGATATCTGAACGAGTCGATTTGCGTCCTCGACCCGGCTGGACTCCAAGATGTCCAGTTTTCTCGAATCGAGCGATCATTCGCCTGAGAGCTTGTGGAAGTATTGGTCCTTTGCGCAAATTCTTAAGTCGACGAAACTCTCGAAGTGCAGCTGCAGTATGTCCTTTGTTTTCATAAAACAACTTCACAAGCAAAGCGCGTTTTGGTAGTGTGACAGCCATCGCTGATAAGAATGAAAATTTCCCAGTTTTAGCCCCTTTTATGCCCAGAACATAGTAGCTGCAAACCAAGGGTTTATGCAAATTTGTGTGCTTACAGAGCGAAATTGCAGTTATAATGACAGTTTAAGTTTCCTCACTTTTTTATCTTCCTTTTTTTTCATATCAGCAAAAGAAATTAAAGAGGAAACATTCCATATCGCATGTGTTTATTTTTTTGTGATTATTTTGTGTCTTTTCAGCATATTTTCTGTTGTACATCGTCACCTATCGGTGTTTCTGGAACTAATTTTTTTTTTCGCGTAATCCCTTTCCCCATGTCTTGAATAGTAGGTTCAACAATTTTGGAGCTTTTACACTGAGTAGTTCGATGTATAGAGAGCTCAGAGTAGGAGTGTTTCAATTCTGACCACCCGGTATATCAAGTGTGCCATTTTCTGTCAAAAGTTTAAAAATGCAAACTCGAAGTTTACAAAAATTAACCAGGGCAAACTTCAAGACAAAAATTAACAAATGCTAATTTCAACTTTTAAAAAAGAGCAAATGTGAATTTCCATTGAAATCTAATTTTATATTTTTTATGTATATGCCATGTTTAGAATCTTTTAAAGGGAAGGGAATGCTTAAAGTGATAGTTTGGGTGATACACATCAGGGGCACATAGCGCTAGAAATGAATGCTAACCAAATTTTTAAAGATTTGACTTTGGATTTTTTAGGTAAATGATATTTCTACTGAATTTTTATAGTGATAAAAATGCCGGAGTGAGTCCTTCACCGACACCTAGCAGTAAAATGAGGAACTAGAGTAGCATTTTAAAGATGGTACTTTTTTAGGTAATTGTTTTAGGTAAATAAGGTGTTTAGCAACTTTTTGAGAAGTGTTACTTATTCCCTCGTGGTGAAGGGGCGCCTGCGCACCACGTCCACAAGACCCCTGGTCCCATGGCGAAGGGGAGAAAATTTGCAGCTTCACTTTTATAGAGGCCTCTCCGAAGGGGGGAAGTCTGACTTGGCCTCGACAAGACAACATCCATGCCTGCTGGCTGGATTCGAACCTGCAACCCGGCAATCCAGCGATCAGATGGAAACGCGTGCCCCTGACCGCTAGACCACCGGATTGGCACTTTTTGAGAAGTAGAATCAGCTACCGAGGCGATATGGAATGAATCCATCACCGCTACATAGTGGTGGAAAAGGGGTACTAGGATAGTTTTTAAAGATAGGACTTTTTTACCTAAAGGATTTTTACCTAAAGGATACCTTTTTTACCTTTTTTGCCTAAAGGATAGGATTTTTTTACCTAAATGGGTCATATAACAAATTTTAAAAGGAACGAAATGCTTACAGAGAAGGTATGTGGGATATATATGACCGGTACATACCATTGGAAAGGAAGTATTAGGCTAATTTTGACAGATGTGATTTCAGATTTTTTGAACTAAATGAGGTGCGTAGGAACTTCTTTAGCGGTGGCAATACAACAGAGGAGGCTGGGTGGAACCACTTAGAAGCGAAATGGAGAACTAGGAAAGTTTTTTAAGGATGGGACTTTAGATTTTTTAGGTAAATGCGATTTCTACTACATTCTAAAGGAGTGGAAAAAGAAACTGAATGGGTACGGAGTGAACCCATCACCGACACCTAGTAATGAAGTGGAGAAATAGGGTAGTATTTTAAAGATGGGACTTAAAATTTTTAGGTAAATACCATGTTCAGAAGCTTTCAAAAGGAATGCAACTCTTAAAGTGATAGTATGGACGATGCACATCAGCGCCACATAGCGGTTGAAATGAAAATAGGTTTTTCCAATTTTCTTTTTTATATAGCAGCTGGGCGTATTGCCAAATGCGATGTGATAAAAATACGAAAATACAGAAATATCTCGAGAACGATTAATTCGATGGTTATGGGGTTGGTTTTATTCTTTTCGTCGTCAAAAATTACATATGAAACAAACATTTGATTGATATATATATAAACACATAGTTTCTTATTTTAGATGTTAGCAACCCGTTTCGCAAATAAGACAGACTCACAGATACAGAGACAGACAAACACACAGACGTCGAAAACAGTTCTTTTCGGGTTCTAGAGTGCTAGAAATATGTTGATCCGTATAAAACTCGAGTTGCAATTTTCGACACGATTCTAATATTCCCTATACATTAGGATGCATGGCAGGGAAATGACACGATGTTTAGTGGTACGGACTCTATGCCACGCGGTAAAATCTCACATACATACTTATCTAACACATTTTATAGTGTCCATATAGTTTTGGCTTAGAAATTGACAGTGGTTTCCATTGAACTAGATAATACATTACGTTAGTCTAAATATCAACCTAGGTCATTTTGTGAACACTGATATTTTAATAAATGAAACACGTGTATTACGTAACACTAATTATAAAACATCACTTGATTAAAACAGCTATTTAATTTGATTTATGTTGAGTAACTGATCTATAGCACCCTCAATTACACTATCTAAATTACTATTTATTAATTTTAACCGTTCCTTGATTTTTGAATTGTATTGCTGGGTTTTATCACGTCTAGAGCATATGAATAGGATTAATTCTAATATTTATGATTGATTTAATTTGCCTGAACTATGATTTATGCCTTATATTGTTGGGTTTTACCAAGCTCAGAGATTATCAATAGGATTAATTCTAATATGTATTTAAGATATATATCAAGTAATTACTCAAATACCATACCTCCATCACTTATGCAGGGGATGAGCACCTTGTCCTTAGAATTCACTTTTAGAATTCACCACGTCCGTATATGGTGATATACCAAGGATAGGCAATGGGGAGTAGGGCATATGGGCTGCCCGGTTTCAAGAGGATTCTTTCACGGAAGATTCTTCTTCAACCCAGACAGTCCGACCTACCCGAAACTGTAAGGTATCCGTTTGGACGGCCAGGAAGTACCACCCAATTTAAACCGTAACCCAGTATCCCCAGGGACCTTCCCTCCTTCCCCTATTACTAATCTACATATTTAACCTTTACGTTACGGCTCCACGAATCCATATTTTCAACTCCAGAACGGCAAAATAACTGAAAATTCCAGACCTCTAAATAAACACCTTCAATGATCTCGTCTTTTGTTCGTAACTCGTTTCCCCTTTAGTCAGAAGAAACTTGAAGAAAGGGCTGCAGGCATTCTTCAAGGCACTCAACTGGGTATAATAGACGCTTTCCTCCTTTCGTAGAAAAATGGGGGTGAAAAAGACTGGTACAGCAGTTGAACCAGCGCCGTTCTAGAAGAAGAGATATACAGTGGTACAACTGTTGTACCGCCGTAAGGAAAAGGTTAACGTGCTTGTACTCCGCGTGAACACGAAGGCTGTTTGGACAGGCTAGGAATCGAACTTGGGTCTTTCGAGTGCAATCTCCTCATGCTAAACACTGGGCTGTTTCATCCCATTTTTTTCTTACACGGAGGATTGGAGTCCAGAAGAGGCTTGCTTGTGAAGCAAAATCCGTTGGCGTTTAACTCGCTCAGGACTACTGTCCATTGGTTTACTGCCTATTAGACGTCCAGTTCCGCTGCCGTTCGGTGTAGTATCAAGCTGATCAAGTACGGTTGAATACACCACTATTCTGGAGGAACGATGGCGGTTGAGTAAAAAAACTTGCCAAAATCTGAAATAAAAAACTAAATATGCTTAAACGTATTAATTACATCATTTATTTATCGTTTTTTAAAGACAAAACGAGTAAGGCCAATCCAATAACTCCATTCTCGAAGTATTTCAGTTTTTGAAATTTTGAGGAGGACGTTTTAAAATGCGCAAAGTTGCTAAATGAAAAAAATCTGATGTGGGCAGCACAGCGCATTCCTACAGACTAAAATTTATTTTCCCTTTATTTTTTCAATAATACTTCATCTTTATTTCTTCAATAATTTTATCTTTATTTCAATATTGTCTATACTATTTCTTCAATACTACTTGTTTAGTTCGGGCATTTTGACAAATGAATATTCATTCCTATGGGAGGACCAAGGATGGTCTAGCACTGTTTCGTTGAAAATAAAAAAAAATAATAAATTATACAACAAAAAACAACAACATACAAGTACTCAATTTCTTGTTACAATGATTAATGGAATTTGATTAGTTCGGTCATCACAAATTTGAATCGCACGGACAAATAACAAATCTGATGTGGGCAGCATATGATTTGCCCTACGCACTCAGATGAATTTTTTCTTAATTTTCTTAATAATTAATTAAATTGAGTTTAATTGCACAAAATAATACGCCTAATTATTTTAAATTACATTGAATTCACACATATAATTCAATTTTCGTTTTCCTCTTGTAACTGGACGTATTTTCAAATTCAGCGTAGAAAAAAAATGCGAATACACAAAAATATCTCAATTACGGCTAATTCAAGAGTAATGGGGCTTGTCTTATTCTGTTCATTGTCAAAAATTAAGCATTGAATTGATACATTTGAGCATGCGTAGTCTTTTATTTTAGATATTGACGATTTTCGACGGAAGTTTTGCAAAAATATGCAGCTTCATTCTTTCTCGAATCTTTTCGATTTTTTTGTGGATAATCCACAAGTGACTCATCTAGTAAATTTTGTGAAATTTGGCTAATTTGCTTTTCAGCTAGAGTGGATGCAAACGAATTTTTCGGGCTATTTTGGGAAAAAAAATGGCAGACTCTTTTATCCCGAATCATACCGAAATCTAATTAACACCTGGCAAACCTGCAAGTGTCTTACTTATAAAATTTTATAAAATTTGGTAAATTTTTGGTAAATTTCCCCTCTATACATTATACTATATATGTAGGAAATTAAAAACTTGATACTTTTCCTAAGCTTAACGCTTCATATTTTGACGCAGAAATTCTATTCTGACAAGCGCATAATAAGCAAAGAATCCGTGCATGGATTCGGATACTTGCGATGGGAGTGTATTAATTCTTTATTTATACTTTTTCTTCAAGTCAATGTGTTGCTTTAATTCTTATAGCGTATATAAAATCCCATAGAAGTTATGTGGCACGCTTCCTTTCTATCTTAAATCGTTTTAGTTTTTCAGACTATTGTATCAGTATAGTTTTCCAAAAATTTTCGAAATTTCGGACAAAAAGGTACGTTTTAAAACCTTTTGAACAACGTTTGAAAATTGTTCGTCTGTGTATATTGTATGTAATATGTTCTTACGCTATCCCTGATCAAGAAAGAGTCTACAGCCATCAGCAAAGTTCTAACCCGGAAATGGATGTGTTGTTACGGGGTTCCCTTGCTCTTCTATTCTGAACAAGGGGCGAACTTTAACTCTGGCATATTCGCAGGACTGTGTAAACTAGTCCGAATAGACAAACTTCTAATTATTTCCTCTTCATCCACAGTCAGATCGCATGGCAAATAGATTCAACGGATCAGCACTTATTAATCTCTCTATACTTGTATCTAAAAACCAGCAAGATTGGGACCGTCACATGCCTTTGTTTCAGCTGGCATACAGATGTGCTGTCCACTAACCGACCGAACACTTTTAATCGAAAATGGTGTTTGGCCGGAATCTGCGACTACCATGTGATCTGATATTTGGGTAACCGTGCTATGCTCCTTCATCGTCTAATAAATATGTTCAAGATTTGCAAGCAAGGTTGGAGAAGCTCATCGTTTCGCTCATGAAAAGATCAACATTACTACCGGTAAAATGAAGATTCGGCACGATGTCAAACCTAATAAACGGATGATTCCAGGGATGCCACAAAACGTGGCAATTGATTGATTCCTTGCCGACGAAAGTGAAATGAAATGAAATTCTCACACTCCAGGTATCTCCTATTTAATCTTAATAATATTATTTCTCCTCTTGAATGCTAACCATATACAACATTGATGAGGCACAACGAAATAAACACATCTATAATTATCATAGTTAACGTTAAAATTAATTTACGAAAAGTTTACGCGTCTGTAAATGCAATGCATAGAAAGGTGTTAATTTAATGTGACTGAATCAGAACAACCGAGTTAAGTATAACAATGTTTAAATTTCATTTGCTCAGAAAGAGGGACTTCATTTTAATTTAAGGGGAATCCTTTGTTAATCAGAAATATTCACTTAAAAGAGAAACTCGAAACGAGTTGGTATGGACAGTGTCGAGACAACTGAGTACCTGTTAAGAGTAATTTGTTTATATATTTATATGGCTTAGTTCAAAATGCTACACAGTTTGATGTAATTTAAAACCGAGTTTGTTCAGGAGGTGGTATTTCGTTTAAATTATGAGGTCTTTATTAAGATTTGAGGTGGTACTTTATGTATTATTTAAAACAATGTGATAAAATATGATTAAAACGTCTATTGTTTGTTTCGATGTTTTGCAGTTTTTGTTACATGTGCGATGCGTTGAGGTTATGGATTGTGGGTATTAACCAGTGAAAGTATGTTTTAAGTTAGAATTTAGTATCGAGATAATTTTTGTGGATCATTTTGCTGTTAATTAAAACATTTTTCAAATTATGTTGCCATTTTTATTCCTTATCTGTTTTAACATAATGCATTTTGTGATTTACAATCAATTTTTAGAGTTATAACATTTAAAGGGAATTAATTCAGTGAATAATTCATTTTATAAAAATGTATTACAACATTAGAATTATTTAAGTATTATTCAAATTAGAAAAAAAAATGCTTTAGAGTTATAACATTTAAGGGGAATTAATTCAGTGAATAATTCATTTTATAAAAACGTATTACAACATTAGAATTATTTAAGTATTATTCAAATTAGAAAAAAATGCAGATCGTATTATAAAATATGTCTGTGTTCTCGTATGAACCTAAACAGAAAAGGTACAGATATTAAAGACTATACATTTACGTTTGTTTAAAGTTTTAAAGTGCAATTTCCTTAGAAATATTAAATCTTGAGGTATATGTCGTATTACAGCACGTATTTTCAAGATTCGATTTGATAAAAGCCGGTATTGAGATGGCAATGCCGGGAAATATATCAGTCAGTGAATATTCCATTTTATCAAACAGTTGAAAAACTATTACAGCATTAGACTTATTCAAGCATTAATCAAATTGTACGAAATATCGCAGATCGTATTATAAAATTAGTCTATCTTCTCGTAGAAACCTAACCCCCCAAAAATACAGATATAAAAGACTGTACGTTTATGTTTGTTTAAAGTTTTAAAGTACAATTTTTTTAGAAATATAAAATACCGAGATATACGTCACTATATGAAACGTATTTTCAAGTCTCATTTTGAAATAAAGTAGTGATTGAGATGACAATGCCCTGAAATATATGATATAACATAATATGTAATATTGTCATTATCATGGGTTTATATTTTAACACTTCAAATAAATATAAACGCTTAAGTATTACATCTGTACATTTTTGTTTGGGTTTTCAAGAAAATTTGAATCTGGGATTCAAAATGCAGTTGTCATATCTTGTCTCTAATATCTTTCGTTTCTTTACTGAATGAATTTTATATTTTTACTAAATATCGACTCATTATTGATGGTGTGATATTAATATACTGTAGTAAAAATTTGGAACACAGTATTTAAAAAACTACTGGACGCCAGGTATATAAAATTTTGAAAAGCATATGTCTTGAAGGTTAACGTCTCTAGAAAGGCATAATTCTTTAAAGTTGGATCTGGTAGCTTTAAATAATGGACGTTAATATTCATCCCCGTGTTTAACAAATTAAAGATTTTATTAACATAAATCAAAATACCTAACTTAGGTTGTATAATAACATAACATTTAAAATCATCGTGTTATCTGACGAAAGCACCATTTTGGCATAATATCCCAATCACCCCTTCTACCCCAGATACCTCGATGCCATTAAATTTTATACCCGTATATGCATTACAGTTATAGTTTACAGTTATAATTTACAGGATGGGGCATTTCAGTGGCTAGCACGCGGGGATTCGACTTGAACGAACTGAATTCGATTTCCGGCTCTGCAAACTGTCCCTGTGTTTACGCGGAGTACGGGTACATTAAATATGTGAGTTCGCAAGTCTTTCAGAGAGTTTGTTGGTAGGGGAAGGAGGGTATTGTCCCTGTGGATGCTGCTGCCCAAACTATGCTCCGGTCTAAATTGGATTGGACTTCCCGGCCGTCCAAGCTGATACCTTACAGTTTCGGGTATGACGGACATTCTGTGTCGAAGAAAAAGTTACAGTTTACTTCTATAAAGTTAGTGTAGTTTTAAAGAATATTTTATTCTATTTCAAACCATGCTTTCAAGGCATTGTAAAACGTCAAGGAATATTAAACTTTCAAGGCATTGTAAGACCGGAGCACAGTTTGGGCAGCAGCATCCACAGGGACAATACCCTCCTTCCCCTACCAACAAACTCTCTGAAAGACTTGCGAACTCACATATTTAATGTACCCGTACTCCGCGTAAACACAGGGACAGTTTGCAGAGCCGGAAATCGAATTCAGTTCGTTCAAGTGCAATCCCCGCGTGCTTGCCACTGAAATGCGCCATCCTGTAAATTATAACTGTAAACTATAACTGTAATGCATATACGGTTATAAAATATAATTGGATTGGACTTCCCGCCGTCCAAGCTGATACCTTACAGTTTCGGGTATGACGGACATTCTGTGTCGAAGAAAAAGTTTCAGTTTACTTCTATAAAATTAGTATAGTTTTAAAGAATATTTTATTCTATTTCAAACCATGATTTCAAGGCATTGTAAAACGTGAAAGTTTCTCAAATAGTTTATTAAATCTTACAAAGATGTTTGTTACATTAAATTCGTGTTATTTTTTATTTCACTTCCTCGGGTAAGAATATCAATTAATTTTAAAACAAAGTTAAAAAAAACTGGTCAAATTCAATTTGTTTCTCTGTAGTATAGAAGCTTTCAGAAACAGTATTTTTAAGAATACTACTCAGTTGAGTATGTTGCATGTATAATGAAATTCAATATTGCTATTTTATTCTGTCACTTTTAAAAGTTAAGATTTTAAAGTTCCTCACGTTGACTTAGTAAATAAAGTATTCCAGTTAATGTAGAAAATAATTGATGCAATTCTTGTAAATGTAGTAGTAGTATGCTGAGAATGAGAGAAAACAATATTTTAATGTTTTAACCGAAATTTATAGATTCTTGAATAATTACCTTATGGAGAAAGTGCGATGTAGAATCAGAAGATATACACAGAGTATAACTTTATTTGCAAATACATAAGTAAAACTGTGCTACATTCTACCTCGTATACAACATAGCCGCCAGAAATGAGAATGGACGGGAAATGTTCTCGGCTTGCTTTTATGTTCCAGCGCAGAGGCATTGCGCATCCGTCATAAATAAATTTTAGAGTCACTGTCAAGTTCAAGAAAGTATTATGTTCGTCAGTTTATCTGAAGGACTGCCGTCATAACACAATTCCTCCCAGTACTGTAACAGGGATTGGAAAATTAACTTATCTTCCATATCTGGTCACAGTAGAAGTAGTAATGGAAGATGATGACTGGTCAGAAACCGGTGAAGATGTTTCTTTTTATTCTTCTATGTGTTTTAACAAAGAACCCCGAGAAAATGACTCTACGTCAATTAAGACACCTGGAATTTATAAGGTAATTTACAACTAACACTCAAACATTCCCGGTTCAACTAATGTGGTAGCAGATGCACTTTCTCGCATCGAACAGATTAATACCCCAAATGTGTTTGATTACGAAGCAATTGCAAAAGCTCAGAGTGAAGACGAAAAAAACCATCTAATAAACTATTTTCTTACTGAAAGTCTAAAAGGTATCGCTGTTGATCCATCAGGTGACATACTGCAGTGTGATACCTCAACGGGTGAAATTCGACAGTTCATACCACGGAGTTTTCGAAAACAAGCGTTTCACAGCATCCACAATCTCGCTCATCACAGTGAACTTGCTGCGAAAACGATTTATTTGGCCATCACTCCGCAGGAACTAGGCTGAATGGAGCCGTACGCGTGCTGCCTGCCAAAAAGCAAAAGTGCATCGAAATACAAGGTCACCCTTAGGGATTTTTGGTACGCCTAATGGCAGATTTCAGCATATTCATATCAACATAATCGGACCCTTGACAGTATCGAAGGGGTTTTGATATCTGCTCGTCTGTGTCGATCGTCTTACACGTTGGCCTGAAGTCATTCCTTTCGTGGATCAAACAACAGCCACAGTCTCAGAAGCATTCTTTTCTGGTTAGATATCTCGATTCGAAGTACCTGGGGTCATCAGTAACGAACAAGGTCGACAATTTGAAAGCAACTTATTTCACCACTTGATGATATTTTTAGGAAGTAGGAAGACCAGAACGACAGCATTTGATCCTGCCGCCAATTCTATGATGGAACATTTCCACCGTCAACTAAAATCGAAAATCGGCAATACGCTGCCAGGATACGGATCTTTGGATGGATGTGCAACCAAGTGTACTTTTAAGAATTAGATTTGCAATAAAAGTTTAACATTGTTAAAAATCGACATAAATCTTGCACTGTTTTTGGCATTTCATTTATTAAATAAGTTTAATATCTAATAAATTTTAACCGGTCATTTCCATAAATTTGTATGGCTTGAATCCTTTCAAGCAAAGTTTGCTTTCCCAACCTATCTAACCAGACCTTATATATTTTAAGGGAATACAGGTAGAAACGCATATCAACAAAAAATCATGATTACTTTATATTTATGATATTTTTTCTGGCTTTCTCATATTCCAAATCATCCATGTTACTATCACTTATTTCGCCATTCCTTTTAAAATCAATGCATGTTTCGTTAGTGTATGTGTATGTTTGTTAATGTGTGTATGTTTGTCATAGCGTGTATATGTATATTAGTGTTTGTGTCAGTGAGTCTGTGGATGCGACATTTCACGAACAAAGTCTTTTAAACGAAATTAGGTACGATTAATTACAATCAGGGAATATTGGAACCCTATTTATTTTAAACGTAATCGAATGTTAGGAAATCAGCCAATATTCGAGTGAATTATTGAAAAATCATAAAAATAATCATTAATTAAGTCACAGAGTCATTGCATCTTAATTCAGTCAGTGTATTGAGTAGTTATGTGCTGCCCACATCAGTTATTTTTTCTTATACGCCACTGAATTTCGTAATCATCGCATACGCAATTAATTTACAGTATGGTAGCGAATTTTTTCCAGTATTCCAATATCCAACTAATAGTTTTAATATATCATACCTACTTGGTTTATTCGGAATGGCAACCAAGAAATTTTTTTCCACATGGCAACACATATCTTCATTAAATATGTGAACATAATGAAGCCACAATATTCTTGACTCAGAACGCTCGATTTTAATTTCGAAATCGGTTCATAACATTAATTTATTGTCTTATTAATTATGTAACTAACAAATTATTTTTGTTCTCAAGTTCATTTGAAAGCCAGTAATCTTCTCTAGTTTTCCTCTTCTTTTGATACCGAAATGCAACTATCTGAAACTAATAATATCAGCTACAGAATGTATCACAACTACCAGAAAATAAATTTAAACATCTTAATTGCAATTTTGCATAACCATTTTGATCCGTTGCAAGAATTACGAGCCCATTTCATAGACTTGCAAATATACTCAATTACCTGACGTAGACTATTCCTTAAATTTAATGATCTAACCATTAGACTGATGACTATATTTTAGAATTTTCTGAGGTTGGTAGCACAGTAATGGGATATATAAGTTAGCTGTTGTTCATTTCACACTTTTGATATACTTCAATGCTTTCTGCTGCAGTTAATGGAGAATAAAAAAAAATTGCATTAACCAATGTATGAAATTCGTTGTTATCGAAATAAATACGTTATGACAATTGTTTCACTCGATAGATGCAAATGGATATTAATGAAGTTTTAAAGATTTATTAAATTTTTATGATAATTTCATTTATTGCCGCAATTGGCATTGTTTTGACTTTTAACATGGACAAAATGGTACAGCCACATGGTCAGGTCTGAATTTTCTTTAATTTATATTTGTATGATTTAAGGGTTATTAAATCCCTCAAAACTGTAGTTGACTAAAATATTATTATTTATTACATTTTTATCAAACAATTGTATTGGTACTTATAATATTTTTATTTGTGTTTATAACGTTTTAGTTTATATCCAATAAAAAAGGTTGTATGTGTACTCTTGATATTGTTTATTATATTTTATAAAATCTCCGATTTTTAAATTATATACCATCTTATCAACATCAGGTAGATGTTAATTTTTATTTGTTGCTACTATTCAAATTCAATTTTAATATTATTTATTGTTTTATTACGTACAAAAATTGCATTCCATGTGTTAATTGTAACAATAACTATATGTTTGAAGGTAAACTGGACTGTGCAATATTGGCATTTATGCGATTTTTTAATCTCAGTTTGTTTCCATTAAATGTGATAATTTCTACTTAAAATATTGTACATGAATGTTGGAACTTGTTATTTTGGAGTTTATGTTTATTGCGAGCTTCAATGTAGAATAGAACGCTATTGTGAAAATTCAAAAATAAATCTCGGTGCTTAACGTGTGTATCAATTGTTAAGAAAACATGCGAAGACAGGGAAAAGGCCAGTAAAAAGAAAAACAAATGTAAAAAGACGCTGGAAAATGCGTTTCTCACAGCAAAAGATATATCCCAAACTTATTGTACTTAGTACTCAGTGTACTTAGCTCAGTGGCTCTGATAAGAATATCCCCGTATTTAAGCGGAGTACGAGTACGTTAAATGTTTGGATCCGAAAGTTCTTTCAAGAAGTTGGTAGCAGGAGAAGGAGGGTGGTCCTTGTGGATGTCGCTCCCACTGGATTTCGCTCTAGGTTGAATAGTGTGGGTTGAAAGAAAGAAAGAGGGAAATAACTTTATTGAGTATTATCGTGATGGCCCAGTGGTTAAAGCGTTGGGCCTTCACACGGTAGACCCGGTTTCAATTCCCGCCTTCCAAAATATATTTCCGTGTGTATGCGGAGTATGAGCACGTTAAATCTGTAGATCCGAAAGTCCATTCGAGAGGTGATGGGTAGTGGAAGTTACGAATAAGAATGATTGCCATCCCTATTCGATTCCGATCTAAATCTGGTAGCACTCTCGGTTGTTCAAACAGTTATATAACAGTTTCCGGTAAGTCGGACGGTTTGGGTAGAAAAAATAACCTTATTGTGTAGAATTAGTTTAAAGAAATTTCCCAATGGATAAAATTGTAAGTTTAAGAAAATGGCATTTTCTTGAAATGTTCCTTTCTAATATTTAGGTATTTTTCAAGTACCTAAACTCAGGAGTTTTACCTCGCAGGTTTTAGTTTGACTTTTACCACGGACTTATTTATTATTCAACTTTAAATATTTTTAAATATTTCCATCATAAGTTTTAAATCAAATATGAAGATTAATCTATATCTTGATGCAAATATTATAAAAATAATAATATCCATTTCTGATTTGAAAACGTAAATTATTTAAAAAGAATTATAAATTTTAACGGAACAAATAATTAATAATAATAGACCTTATTAAAGTCTTTATGAGCAGGGGATCCCTGCTGACTATTATTTGCATTAAATTTCGATAATGTACGCACCATTCAGTGTGGATAATACAGTTATGAAATTATAAATTTTAAAAGAATAATCCATAATTTGTTTCTTTAAATATCAATATTAGAAACATTATTCAAAGTTTTATAGCTACAAGTGATTAGAGGGCAGATAGATTTCTGAATCCCACAGGCCAGTTATAAGGCGCCACCCATAGAACTTGTGGGACCCCCTACAAACATTTAACACGAGTCCCCTTCGTATTTGATTTTCCCCTTCTTGTAAAACGTCATGTCTGCTTTTTCTTTAAAATGAAAAGAAAATCTGCTAACCATACTCGTAGTGTCTGCTCCCTATTTCAGGGATAACCACCCCTCCCTACGGGTGACATTGAGAGCTAGGTATATATGTTTAGCGTATTGATAATACTTTAATCTAGATTTTATAGAGGGGTAGGAAACCAATAAATTGTTCTGAAACTTCTCTTTTAAAAATAATCTCATCCACCATTTATTACTTCTTTTATATCCAAGAACTTAATATTTTAATACTTTGTACACTTTGGATCTATCATAAAAAATAGTGGAAGTCTAATCTCTTTACGCGAGAAATTATTTATCTTCTAAGAAAAAGTTTTTACGTTACAGTATTCTCTCCATAAAATAAATTATGGAACTTGATGTGTTTATAAAATTCCTGTTCTTCATTTCAGAAAAACTTTAATGAAACACAGTGTTACATAAGCACATGGCAGGACATAATTTCATTATATTTTAAGTTTGATGAAGGAATTGCCGAGAATTTTAAAACAATGAGAACACTTTTAATATTTTTGCTAAAATTTACACTCTCTGCACAAACACCCAAGTTTTGTGATGGTTGCGAAAATTCGAATTGGCGTTTTTAACGTATATATACTTCTTGGGCGTCTATGAACATGAATCATACATTTTTGAGTAAAATTTATTTCGCGTGCGGGAGTATATAAGCGTAATCTTGTACGAGCAATTGGAATTTATGGACACGACATCTCAGCAACGGATGACAAGATTATTTACATTGATTTAAATCCAGACTGTATTATTAAAAATCCTGTTTAAAGTGGGCCAAACTCTCTATATTAAAAAAAATCTCGTTCACCAAATACTTAGATATTCTGATAAGATTAAAATAGAGAGGTATTTTGGTAAGGCTGGCGTCAGACCTATGGCATCAAATGATCTGCAATTTGGCATGATGATTTGAAATACATCAGCAAGTATTTTATATTTCTTTTACAAACAGATAAAAATCTCTTACTTTTTGCAAAACTTACCTACTTTTTGCAGTACTTTTGTATGAATATTTTATTTCCAGTCATTTATTTTCAAAATCTAATCCATCCAAAATTCAATCCATCTCAAAAGAATTAATATTGAAATGATTTAACTTCCATTGTTTATAACGATGCTGGTATTTCAAACGAAATAATACTTTAATTATTAATTTAAACAAATAAACGCGATATGTCGTCACTATATAAGGAATAAGATAAAAAAGGTACAAGTCGCAAAGCGAGAACTGAAGTTGGTTAATATTAGCGATCAAGAGACGAGCACAATGAGCGTATTAAGCTTGCGTAGCAGGCGTAAAGAAAGAGTTCGTAAAGCGAGCGCTGGCTACTATGAGGTAAAGTCTCCAGACTAGCGAAGCGAGTTACGGGAACTGGTGAGCGTCAGTGAGCACAGTATTTTTGCCAATAACTTTTCCTTATAAACGAGAAATATAACTTTAAAAAAACTATCATGGATTCTTCTCGAAGAATTGCAGTTTCTCGAATCAATTTACCGAAAAGTACGTTTCAGAATTCAGGTAACTTAATATGAAGCGAGGAGCAATTTTATAAAATTTTGGAAAGTAGCAGCTTTCCGTTCCGTCAAGTTGTCGCTGAGTCGTCATCTCTGAATCTGTAGGTCCATGTGTATATCACACGTGACATCATAAAAACTGATATTCAAGATCCTGTATATCAGCCCTCAAGAATTTCCTGTATATCAGTCCTCAGGAATTTCCTGCATATAAGCCCCCTTTACAACGCAGTTGTAAAGTGTTTATGACTTTGTTCATTATGTCTGTCTGTCTGTTCTTTCGCACGATAACTGCCGTAAAAATGATTTTATCAAAATGAAATTTTAGTATGTTATTGAGGCGGCGGTTTGTGGAACATATGGGAGTGTAAATGAATAATATCACCCAATTTGTTTTCGATGGAACCCGGGTTGAAAAAACTGAACCCTATGCGACCTAATTTTTCAAACATTTTTGAAGCGATGTTAACATTCACAAATTGCTTCGAAAATTTTACTAAATATTTAAATTATCCCATAAAATATATAAAAGAAGTTCAGGAAAATATGTTTGGTAGTTTTTTAAATAAAAAGTAAAATAATAATAATGATACACATATAATATGAGGAGGCATGTGAACCACTTCAAAATGAAATATGGCATCTATCATGGTTTCAAAATTGCGATTTTTAAAGTTCTTTTTAATTTATATTTAGTGTTGCATCTGTTTTAAAACCGCTTTATTTTTCCTTTTTTGTCTGTGCATCCATATTCTGTGCCAACGCAGTTACAATATTTTTGAATTTAAATGATCATCAAAGTTTCATTACTTCT
The DNA here is from genome assembly GCA_951213105.1 of Amaurobius ferox. Taxonomy (NCBI): domain Eukaryota; kingdom Metazoa; phylum Arthropoda; class Arachnida; order Araneae; family Amaurobiidae; genus Amaurobius; species Amaurobius ferox. The sequence continues at coordinate 106,200,166 of OX578139.1, read as the reverse complement.
ACAACGAAGCCAAACTTTAATGAATGTAAAATGTAAACAAGTGATTGTAAGACGAGTTGTATAAGAATTGCTGAATTTTTTTCAGCAAAATTATTTAACTCTAGAGTCTGGAATAAAAGTTGTTGTTGTTGAGACCCAGACCGTCTGACTTACCAGAAATGTGTAAGGTAACTGTTTGGACGGCCGGGAAGTGCCACCCGATTTTGACCGGAACCTAGTAGGGGAGGCATCCACAGGGAGTATGAATGAAATACTCACTGCTTCTACATAGAGAGCCAGGCGATTTGTATTTAGATGACGTCATTTGAATAAAATTTGAATGAAGTTTTAAGCATGGAGTTTGAACTTACTTTTACTTCCATGGTTTTAATTTTCTAAGTGAAATATATTATTGTAGTTATGTGGTAATTAAATTTTTTTCGACGCTGAATGTATCGTATTTTAGACATGTTTAAAGAAAATTACAATTGGATAGTGTTTTACAATCAGTACTTTATTCATGATTGATCTTTCTTGTATTTATATTTAGTGTTGCATCCGTCCTAAAATCGCTTTATTTTTGCATGTTATCTGTGTTTCTAAATTCTGTGCTAACGCAATTACAATATTTTTTATTTTAAACGATCACTTAACTTTGATTATTTTTACAACGAAGCCTAATTTTAACCTACGCAAAATTTAACAAACCTAGCGATTGTAAGATGAGTTGTAAAAGAATTGCTGAATTTTTAACTGAAATGTATATAGCTCTGGAGTCTGGAATATAATTAAGTGATATGAATGGAATGTTAATTGATTTTACTTAGATAGAGAAGCAAGCAATTATATATCATTGTCTTTTTTTGATGAAGTTTTAAGTTTCCAATTATTGTACTATGGTAATTTAAAAAATATCACTTTTGAATAGATAGCATTTTAGAGATGTTTAAATAAAATTGCATTTCAGTTGGAAAGTGTTTCATAATCAATGCTTTCTGCATGATTAAACTTTTTTTGTTTTCTATAATGTTTTTTGACCTATAGCTTTAACTACTGAACCAATTTTGATGAATCATGGCCCATTTTGTGTTTTTAGGTGGGAGGTACGAAAACTGAAGGATAACATTAATTTAAAATGTCAAAATTGAAAAAGAAAACATGATTTTCGGGCCATTTTCTTCTGTTTTAATGGACCTACAGCGCAAACTACTGAACCGATGTTAATCAAGCATGACTCAATTTATGTGTTCCAGTAGAAGGTATATACTTTTCTTTTAAAACTTAAACATACATTTGACGCAGAATTTCAAACATTGAAAACACAAACTCAGGGCCATTTATTCATGTTTTTTTTTAATTTTTGAAATTCTAAATCAAATTTATCTTTTCAAGTTTTAGATGAAAATTATATTTATCCCACCAGAACACAGGAAATATACTATCACTGAATGAAAATCGGTTTAGTAGTTTAAACTGCAGATCTGTCTGTCAACACTCAAGAAAATGATCGAAATATAATGTTTTTCAAATTTTGAAAACCTAATTCAAATTTGTTTTCAAGTTACAAGAATTACGTACCTTTCACCAGAACACGCGAAATCAGGAACCATTTATTGGAATTGGTTTAGTAATTAAGGCTGTGGGTTTGCCGCCATTGTAAAATAGTATATGGCTAGTTCGAAATTGTAACAATTGCACTTTTAAATTTTTTTCTCCAATGCCACCCCACAAAATGTTATATTTTCTTTTGTTAGGCTCGTGGCAACATTATATAGAAAACGGTATTAAGTCTATAACCATGAAGTTGGAAAGAAGGAGATAAAACTCCTATGAATGAAACGCTTGAAAATGCCATAATACTTTAAGAATTATACACTAGGTGTCGCTAGTGTTAATAAAGTAGCTGTTACTGTTAGTTGACACAGAAGAAATGCGTAGTATTTAGTATATGTATTTTTGATTATTTTTAAATTAAAGGTTCCCTTATTATGAGTATAATAAACCAGTATTTTTTTATAGTTGCAGGATAGAGTACAGAATAATACAGGGAGATAAAAATAAATTAAAAGTTTAAGTAATTTTGAATACGTAGGACAATTCTTCATTGTTTCAGTTCTACTTTGCATTGAGCTAATAATTTATTTTCACAAAATAGACAGTTTAAATAAATGTTTTAGGCCTTTCGCCTTAGAAATGCATACAATGCAGGACTACTTATATTATCCCAGCGCCATCTGAATGATTGTCTCAAACGATATTGACGTTTTCTTAATATGAAGTTTTAACTCCTTACTTTAAACTCCATGTCTATAACTATCTTGGGGGCGTTTAAAATCGTTTTTTGCACGTCACATATGCATGTCAGCTACAGATTCAGAATCAATGGCCTGGCGGGGCGAAACGCTGGCACATTCCTAAAATTATATCTCATGCCAAATACAATGCATTTGCAATTTTATTTTTTAATTTTTTAAAAATAATAAAGAAGATCATATATCCAACCACGAAAAACGATTTTACGTTGAAAAGAAACTGCGTTGCATTATCTTCTCCCCGAAGAAATTGTGGTGCATTACAATTTCATAAAATAATGCGTTCTTTCGTAAACCTATAATGAAAAACATTGAATAACTCAGAGTTTTAGCGGTAAATAAGAAATATATTTTCATTATACTGTTGTTGACGTGAAAACAAATTTGTTGAGTATATTAATGTAATGAAATAAACTGGGGTTTTATTAAAAACGCATCTATATTTTGTGTTTTATTTCTTTACAAATTCTTATTCGTTATCTCTCAGTTTTATTTATTTCTTGAATTGAAAACTTATTTACCCTGTACGTAAATGTATAACCAAAAATGAATATTCCTGTGCACGATAAAAACTACCCTGAACTGCTAATTTATATCAATAGCTTAACGAATAATATAGAAATCTTACACTAAAGGACATTTAAAACCGATTTCGATCGAAAATATTCTTCAAAATATGGTTGGTATATGTAGTTTTAGATAATATCAGTGTATTGCAATTATTATTTTCTGAAAAGGCTTTAGTCAAAAGTACAAAAGCAGTTATATTCTTAAAAGATACCACGAGTGTATTTTGAACAAAAATATTCCACAAATTGCGGGCAAAGTGAGATCAAATCTTTTGACTTAACCCTTTCCGGACGGTCCACCCGTCGATTGATAACGTGTATTCAAGACCGTCGTCCGGAAAGGGTTAAGGTCTAAGGACCGGAAGAGGTTCAAAGATGGACCGTCGAGTGTCGAACCCTGTCACTGACGGGTTTAGACTCAGGTCATGAATTAGTATTGTCCATCCCCACGTCGCTAGAAAGAGTCGAATTAGTGAGTTTACAAAAGGAATTCTAAGAGCTCACTCCCTTGATTAATGTTTGACCTCAGAGAAGATGGGTTAAAGGCTATAGATCCATACTGCTCATCCGTTTTGGGAAGATTGTTTTGCAGATAATGAAATATCTATTAAATTGTTAATTTCTTACGCACATCAAGCCTACACCAAAATATGTGGTTCTCGTTAAAGACTAACTACTACTTTTTAGAATGGTAATTCACATTTTATATCCCCACAGATATAGCCAACCTACACACCATACACCTGGTATGGCACGTTTTCATAGTGTAGATATAAAATGTATTGAACATATGTATGATGTTTGAAAATCGTTAATTTAGCTTTTAAGAATTTGAACTTACTATTGCGTATAGCTAGAATCAAACTTTTCTGATAAAGGATAATTTTGATTATAAATTTATTAATCAATGTGATCGAAATGTTGTAATATATACATATTTCTAGATTAATATTTTTGTCATTATTTGGGCAGAAAATTTCAGATGCAACATGTAATAAATAAGTTTCACAGAACGTAAAACAGTATTTGATTTTAACTTATACAAAAACATCCTAATTATTATTTTAATTCAGTTTTTTAATATCAGCTAACTGTTTTCGGGCGAATATGCAACGAGTATTCCTAAAGCATTTTATAACCCTTTCGGTATAATATTTAGCTCCAGAAACTCGAAAAATGTCACATATAATTCGAACAGCGCACACTACGTTTTTATTACTATTGAGCAAACTGTAATACAAATAAAAGGAAACGAATTCAGGAATGTCGTATGCGAGCTATAACACTCAGAATGGCCAATTTGATAGTAGCGCTGGAATTCGAAATGACTTCTTTTTATTGACTTTGTGAGAAAACCTTTATAGTTCTGAATAAAAGGCAGAGGCAAGCTCTATTTCACAAAGCATTTATATATATATATATATATATATATATATATATATATATATATATAAATTAAATGATTTTAATCGAAAATTTTGCATAAACTACTGTATGTACAAAAAAACCCATCTCTAGCATATCTGTTACAAATGAGTAACTATAAGCCAAGTTTAAGGATAAAGATAGAAGGTTACATATCACTACATTGGAAAGATATATATATATATATATATATAGTCTTAGTATTATTTTAATTATTATTCTTTTAGAGAACTCGACAGATAAATAATTGGAAAGTTATCAGCGGTAACAACGCAATGTATAATTTAATAATGAGTTTCACTATGTACAATTTACGGCCATGTTAAGATATGTTAAGGATAATAATCTAAAAATGCCACCTTTAAATACCTTCATTTATGCGTACCACAATGAAAAATATTTACTATGGAACCTAGGGTCGCATTCCACTCTGAGTGTCAGGAAAGTGTAACTTCAAAACACGTCTAACAAGCACAAGTCACTACTTCGGACGAAATAGCTATTGTGCCGGAGAAGTATCACATCTCCAGAACATCACCGTCAAGCATGTACTGTATGCAAATTTCCAGTGACAAGAAGCATCAGCGACAGTTGCAGCTGATTGGCTGATTGCACGTAGTGGTCCTGTGGCTTGGCCTCTACGCTCACCGGACCTCGACCCACTGGTCTTCATCTGGAGGCACATAAAACCATTGGTGTACGAGACGCTTGTGTACTCCATAGAAAATCTCGTCGCGAGAATCGTTGTTGCAGAGGACAGGATAAACACGACAAAAGGTGTCTTCGAAAGGGTGCGTCAGTCGTTCATCCGCCGGTGTCAATTGTGCAACGGCACCCCTGGCCGCCACTTTGAGCATCTACTTTGAGTCTTTCTCTGGAGTAAATAAATGGGATTGTACAACTTATGATTACGTTAATTCTCTTATTTTCACTTCTGAAAGTTCAACTTTCACTTTACGCTTTTCTGATACTCAGAGTGGAATTCGTCTTGATGGGTACGATCACCTCTACTATTTTGTCAAAACGTTTAACAACATTATATACATATATATAATATATAAATAAATAAATATATATATATATATAATTGTATATATATATAATATATATATATATTGTATATATATATATATATATATAATATATGTATATATATATATATATATATATAATCTCTCAAGACCTCGTTGCTGTGTTTCGAACAACAATTTCCAAGCAAACTGTATACAGGCGCCTTGCAGAGGCCTTTTACGCCGTGGACCAGTGGCGTGTGTCCTCCTCAATAGATCGCGTAGCTTGCCTTTCGTAGAGCTAGGCACATCATTCATGGACATAACAAGATTGCGGCGGTGTCCTCTTCAGGGATGAATCGAGATTCATTATTCAAAGTTATTCCCGACGACTCTTCATCTGGAGAGATCCTACCGCTATCGTCCCTCCAACGTAAATGGAATCGACCACTTTGGTGGAAGTGGAGTCCTTGTATGGAGATGCATCATAATAATTGGTCGTTCACCACTGCACATCTTTGATGCGGCCAACGGCCCTACCGTGCTGAAAACACCGGTTCTCGTTAGATCACCGAAGTCAAACAGCATCGGGCGCGGTTAGTACTTGGGCGGGTGACCACCTGGGAACATCGCGTGCTGTTGGGACATTGCGGGCGCTGTAGCCCGGTGGTTTGCGCGCTGGATTTGCACGCTGCCACGACTGCCGTCGTGTTCATGCGGAGTACGATCACGTTACATTTGGGTCCGCAAGTCCTTCCAAGAGGTGGGTGGTAGGGGAAGGCGGGTACGGTCCCTGTGGATGCCTCCCCCATTGGGTTCCGGTCAAAATTGGGTGACACTTCCCTGCCGTCCAAACGGTTACCTTACACCTTTCTGGTAGGTCGGACGGTCTGGGTCTCAACAACAACATCTTCGATGTGGGCACTGTGCATTTATTATATATATAGAAGACATATTATATATTAGACAATCAAATAAATTAATTACTGAACTTTGACCGTTATATTTTTGAATGAAACCCATCCGTTCTATTTGGTTTCTATATGGTTTCTGAAAGCAACATATAGAAATATGGTGTTTTCAGAAGCCATAAATTTAGATTATCTGAAAAATCTATCTTACTCTTTGGGAATTATATCCAATACAGATAATCATGAAACCATATCTAAATTTGTGGTTTCACAGTATGTATTATCAAAGCCATGAATGGCAAAGTGTGCAATTTCATAACTATTTTCGACTGAATAAGAATTTAATGTTTCTTTAAAGTATTTGAAATTATTCTTGAGTAAATTAATTCTTTGCTGGAGTGTATTTAAGTTTTTCTAATATATTCCGCATGGTGATCCAAGCAGGTTAATTTATTATAAACACTATTGAAAGTTTTACAAATGGCATGGGAAAGGTTTACATAATTTGCTATGACAATTCATGGAGTTTAGCTTTATATTCTGCATAGGTGAATTATTATTCTGCTTCCAAAGATTTTTTATAAATAAATTTAGCCGGATTTTGAATTTAACAGTTTGCAATAGCAGCAGTTACAGAGTTTGAAATGATAAAATAGAAATATGAAAAAACAAGTTTTTTATGTTTATTTTTTGAACATGGTTTTTATTTTCTTTCTCACTTGCGAAATATGTAGATAATTGAATGCAATTTTTATATCTTTTTCACTTTATAACGAATCACGTAAAGAACAGATTCATTCAAATGAATGTATATGGATATATCTAAGTATACACAAATGCATAACGTGATAATGTAATGGATTTAGATAAGACATTTATGATATGTTATTTATATTATTTTATGTATCTTCTGCATATTCAAATCAAAATAATTGCTTTGAGGGGAGCTTAGTAGGAGCTACATAATGCACTTTATGCAAATATAAATATACTGCAATGGAAATAATAATTTTTTTAAACATTCCTGAATGCATTTATATATTTTCCCAATAATTGAAAATATGTTTTGCTATTTATTTCTCATGAAATGAGACATAAGTTGGTGTAAATATTCAAAATTGTGTTGTATAATAAAACAGAATATAATGTAGCTGTAATTTTTGAATGTTTAAATTTATGGTACTGGTCACTTCGACTGGTCACAGATTGTACTTTGAACTTAGACCGAAATTTGATTAGCCATAGAAAAAAGTAGAATCTAATCCGCTCTGGTGGAGTAAACGGTAAAAAGTTAACTATTAAAACATTAAATACTGCAGTATTTTTATGGAAATTACGGTACTGCAATAATGATTCCCCCCCCCCCCAAATCAAATTTGTGTTTTAAATAAAAAATAGTTTTGTTTCCGCCTAAAGAAGGGAAAGAGCAATAAATATTAGTTGTTCATCTACTAAGTTGATTACGATTTACTAACGAGTGGGAAAGGAGAGAATAATTTCGTGAAAACATTTATAATCCAATAAAATTAAAAAGGAAGTGAAAGGTATCAATCTCTGGTTTCTAGCTGAAAGCAAAAAAATCTTTATTTGCATTTATACAAAAACTAAAAAAATAAAAAAATAAAAGAAATAAATAAATAAATAATGGAACACGCATTTACATTTATTTCTGTTGCAGACGACTTTTTGGTTGAGTCACAGAGCGAGAATTGCTGCTACCTGTTGTGCACTGAGCAGGTGCAAAATTATTGCAAATTGAGTGTTCTGTGGGTGAAAAAAGGAAGATAGTTTTGCTGCCTGTGCGAGCGTTTTAAAATTTGACTTGTACGTGGTTCAAAAAGTTATTGCCAGGATGCGATGAACGGAAAGAAGTGAGTATGTGAAGAACATGTACAAACTATGGTGCAACTTAAAGGTGAGAGCCTATTTTGGATTTGGTTCAGTTGAAATTGTTCTTTCCGGTAAAAAAACGGATTCGTAGAACCCATACTAGTGTTAATAAGCTCTTGAAAAAATAATTTGATGGTACTGATAAATTTACACGAAATGTATTGATAAATTTTCACGAAAGTTCAACTTTTTAATGTGTTCCGGTTTGAGTTCCTGTATTGAAATCGATATGTGTACGGTGCATGTTCGATGTTGCAGATTGCTACAATGAAATCCTGAAATCCTGATCTACAATGAATCCTGAAACAACAGTGTTATATAGTGAACAATAATAATGTGAACAGAAGTTCGTCGTAAATTACTAAATCCTTGAAAATTCTAATTAAAGGGGGAGGTAAGATATAATTTAAATTTCTTCTTTAATATGGACGTTCCCTGTGAATCCATTGAGCTGGAAATTAGATAATTGATAATTATTATTTTTTATCAAAAGTAAGATAAAAGGTTACACTTGTAGAAATTTGAAAATTGTGGAATTAATTTGATCAACCGACATTATCCAATCAGTTAACTATTTTTATCATATTATTTCGATTATTTTGTCAATGTATACATTTGTCGTCTATTATCTCCGTGTTTTTCTCTCAAGAGTGGATTTATTAACACATCAGAGTGTCGTACCATGAGTATATTGCATTTGCATCTCAACGTATTACCAAATTTGTTCCGATCACTGACTAAGTTATGTATCATATTTATGCATCTTGTACTTCCATAATAAATGATATAAGAATTCAATCTGTGGTTTCTTATTAAAGTAGTTATCACAGTACAATAGATTTTTTGCTTTATTGAGTAAAGATGATAAATTAGTCAGCTGTGTAAATGATACTTAACTCTTATAACTTGTAAACCAGTAACCGTTAACGGATTTCTGTAAGATGTGAAAATTAAACAGAGAAATTAATTAAGAACATAAAGTCTAATTCAAAACTTATTGAAAATAATAACGTCATTTTTGGAGTATTTACTTACGGTAGGTTGTGCGTAAAATTAAAATATATAAATATGTGAAAATTTACAAATGTAGGATGTAAAAAAAACCCCCATAAATATACTGAAAATAATTCCCTTTTCTTGTGATTTTGAATGTCATCTGTAGTCAGAGTCCGCCTTGTTTGGAGTTACACAAATATATTGACAAATATATCGAAAACTTTATAAGATACTAGCAGCATACCCGTTCTACGTACGGAGTATATAATATAAAGAAACTTGAAATTCATAATCATGCCGAAATTCTTATAGTATACTAAATGACATGTTTAATCAAAATATTCTGTTAAAATATTTAATATAATGCTCCTAAAAAGAAGTTTAAGAATCTCTGTTCTCGCTATATAAAATTATCTTCATGGACATATCTGAAGAATAAAACATCTTGGACCCCTTATGTAAGCAAATATAAAAAAAAAATATGGAATTGAATCAATATATGCAAAATAAAAGCGTTAAAATTGTATGGGACCCGTACTAATTATATACGCGAATATTAGAAAATATAACCTGTATTAGTAGATTACATGTATAAATTGAAAATACCAATAAACCCGAAATCTTTAAATCTGAAGACAGTCATTTATTCCAATATATGTCAAAATTAAAGTGCTAAAATTATATGGGAAGATATACACGTACTACTTAAAATATCCGATTATTAGTAGAAGATTACCCGTTTTGCAATATGAGTCTCAAATGTTTTTTGGTAAAATACAACAGACGACGTAATAAATTGAATATATAATTAATCCCCTTAATCTTCATACCAGAAGACTGTACTTGATTCCAATATATATGCCAATATATGTCAAAATATATGCCAATATACCTGTACTACTTATATTCTCGTAGGTTAGATGATATACCCGTGCATTCCTAGAAGATTACTCGTACAACGTACAATATGCGTGTGTCAGCAATTTTTGCCGCAATAAAACAATGGCGTAATAACTTAAAAATATCAATAATCCCTGAATCAATAATTCCGGAAAATATCAATAATAATAATGTTTAAACCTGAAGAGTATAATTGATATTATCCAGTCCAAAATGAAATGGCAATGAAATTTATTTTATATACATATCTTCATTATTCAAATCGGAAAGGATTTAATAAAAATCGTCTGCCGCATAAACACATTGGATTTAAATCCGTTGCTAAGCGACATGATATCATTTGCTTCAAATAAATTGGTAGAAAAAATATCGTCTAAATAGTTATATTTCTATGGAACATTTGGCGACAGTTTCGTCAAATTAGCGACATTTTAAAAAATCGCCAAATTTATCGCCAAGTGGGACTGTAGAACTGACAGTTCCACTTTGAGACAAATTGACGAAATATCATCACAATACTATCCCCTAACAAAAAACAATTAATATCATTTATGTAGCGCAATTTTATCAATTTCAAGATATTTTTATAGATTTGAAAACATTTTTATCAATTTGGTGACATTTTAAAAATTCGCTAAATGTATTACTAAGTAGGATGGTTGGTCTGACAGATAAATGCTAACCAAACATCATTTCAGTACTCTCTTCAAACAAAAAAAAAAAAAAAATTCATTGATATGTAGAAGACCCAAGCCACACGGCCAACCCGAAGGTTTATGGCAGCTGTTTGTGTGTCGTTTATATCAATTTGGCGACATTTCCGTCAATTTGGCAAAGTTTAAGAAAAGTTGTCAAATTAGCGATATCCCTCCAAATTCGTAGCTTTGAATTTGCAGATCTGAATGAAACATTCTTATCCCGTTTCAATATACTAAATGAAAACACTACAATTGCATTAGAAGATATACCCGCTCTACTCTTTTTCTGTTTCAACAATCGGCTATATGAATTTATTGGCTAAACACAATATATGAGTTTAGTAGCTAAATACGATATAAGCTTGAAAACTCTTTGCCAAAATAAATGAAATTGATGAACGCAGTCAGCAATGAATATAATTAAAAGAAAAATCAAACCGTCCATTCATAAGATATACTTTTATATCCATTTATCCATTTATTTATTATTTAAATCGAAAAAAAATAATAAAAACATTAACAAACACATTTAATTTAATTGCGATGCCGAGCAACATGATATATCCTCCTAAAATGTTAAAATTTATTAACCACTAACAGCATACCCGTTATTCGTACGGAGTGTATAATTTAAAGAAACTTAAAGTTCGCAATCATGTGAAAATTCTGTTAAAATATTAAATTTATTGCTCCTAAAGAGAAGTTTAAGAATATATATTCTCACTATTCAAAATTATCTTCACGATCAGATCTGAAGAATAAAACATCCTGCCCCCTTTTGTAAGCAAATTTACAGAAGAAAAAATAGGAATTGAATGAATATATGCAACCCCGTACTAATTATATTGTCGCAGATCAGAAAATATGCCAATGTGTTAGTAGAAGATTACCCGTATTACAATATGCGTCTCAAAATTATTTGCCAAAATAAAAGAGACGACGTAATAAATTGAAAACATCAATAATATCCGTACTCTTTATACCAGAAGGTCGTAATTGATTCCAATATATGCCAATATATATCAAAACATATGTCAATATACCTGTACTACTTATATTCTCGTAGATTAAAAGATATACACGTGTATTTGTAGAAGATTCGTACAACATACAATATATGAGTTTAAACAATTTTTGTCATAATAAAATAATTGCATAATAACTTGAAAATATCAATAATCCTTGAATCAATAATCCCCGAAAATATAAATAATAATAATTTTTAAACCTGAAGACCGTAATTGATATTATCCAGTCAAAAATGCTATAAGAAAAATCAAATCGTTCTTTTCTAAAATATATTTTTATATCCATTTATTTATTATTCAAATCGAAAAAATAATTATTAAAATTAACAGACAGATTTAATTTAATTGCGTTTCTGAGTAACATGATATAAGATAGAATCTTATAACATGTTAAATATGTCATGTCTTATAACATAAACTGCGAAATTAAATAACGATTTTGATTTCTCTATACTTCTCATTGTTCCGTAAAAGCTTGTTTTAAATAAACCATGAACCATGGAGATAGATTTCCCCTTTAAATCATGTTTCAAACAATACATGTTTTCAGAAAGTGACTAATTAACGCAAAAAATCTCCCATCAAACTCAGAGATTAAATTTTAATTCACTTTCAAACGATTTTCAAGCTTTTCGTTTGGATAAACCACGGAGTTAGGGAGTAGAACTCCTAGGAAAAAGTTCCGTTTTTCATTAATATCTCGACAACCCCAGGTCTTAGAAACTCGAAACTTGGACAAAAGTTATGGGGGGATATTTCAAGGCTATTCACCAAATTTCATTAAATTCGGTTCAGCCGTTTTTCCGTGATGATGAGACAAACGAAAATTTCGTTTTTTACTAATATCTCGAGAACCACTAGTCGTAGAAACTCAAAACACGGATATAATTTTAAGTGGGGCTATTTCTGGGCTACCCACAAAATTTCATCAAATTCGGTTCAGCCGTTCTCCCGTGATGGTGTGACAAACAGACAGACAGACAGACAGACAGACAGACAGACAGACAGATTTTCATTTTTATTTATATAGATTACTAGCAGCATACCCGTTCTTCGTACGGAGTATATAATATAAAGAAACTTGAAATTCATAATCATGCCCAAATTCTTATAGTATACTAAATGACATGTTTAATCAAAATATTCTGTTAAAATATTTAATATAATGCCCCTAAAAAGAAGTTTAAGAATCTCTGTTCTCGCTATATAAAATTATCTTCATGGACATATTGAAGAATAAAACATCTTGGACCCCTTATGTAAGCAAATATAAAAAAAATATGGAATTGAATCAATATATGCAAAATAAAAGCGTTAAAATTGTATGGGACCCGTACTAATTATATACGCGAATATTAGAAAATATAACCTGTATTAGTAGATTACATGTATAAATTGAAAATACCAATAAACCCGTAATCTTTAAATCTGAAGACAGTCATTTATTCCAATATATGTCAAAATTAAAGTGCTAAAATTATATGGGAAGATATACACGTACTACTTATAATGTCCGATTATTAGTAGAAGATTACCCGTTTTGCAATATGAGTCACAAATGTTTTTTGGTAAAATACAACAGACGACGTAATAAATTGAATATATAATTAATCCCCTTAATCTTCATACCAGAAGACTGTACTTGATTCCAATATATATGCCAATATATGTCAAAATATATGCCAATATACCTGTACTACTTATATTCTCGTAGGTTAGAAGATATACCCGTGCATTCCTAGAAGATTACTCGTACAACGTACAATATGCGTGTGTCAGCAATTTTTGCCGCAATAAAACAATGGCGTAATAACTTAAAAATATCAATAATCCCTGAATCAATAATTCCGGAAAATATCAATAATAATAATGTTTAAACCTGAAGAGTATAATTGATATTATCCAGTCCAAAATGAAATGGCAATGAAATTTATTTTATATACATATCTTCATTATTCAAATCGGAAAGGATTTAATAAAAATCGTCTGCCGCATAAACACATTGGATTTAAATCCGTTGCTAAGCGACATGATATCATTTGCTTCAAATAAATTGGTAGAAAAAATATCGTCTAAATAGTTATATTTCTATGGAACATTTGGCGACAGTTTCGTCAAATTAGCGACATTTTAAAAAATCGCCAAATTTATCGCCAAGTGGGACTGTAGAACTGACAGTTCCACTTTGCGACAAATTGACGAAATATCATCACAATACTATCCCCTAACAAAAAACAATTAATATCATTTATTTATGTAGCGCAATTTTATCAATTTCAAGATATTTTTATAGATTTGAAAACATTTTTATCAATTTGGTGACATTTTAAAAATTCGCTAAATGTATTACTAAGTAGGATGGTTGGTCTGACAGAGAAATGCTAACCAAACATCATTTCAGTACTCTCTTCTAACAAAACAAAAAAAAATTTCATTGATATGTAGAAGACCCAAGCCACACGACCAACCCGAAGGTTTATGGCAGCTGTTTGTGTGTCGTTTATATCAATTTGGCGACATTTCCGTCAATTTGGCAAAGTTTAAGAAAAGTTGTCAAATTAGCGATATCCCTCCAAATTCGTAGCCTTGAATTTGCAGATCTGAATGAAACATTCTTATCTCGTTTCAATATACTAAATGAAAACACTACAATTGTATTAGAAGATATACCCGCTCTACTCTTTTTCTGTTTCAACAATCGGCTATATGAATTTATTGGCTAAACACAATATATGAGTTTAGTAGCTAAATACGATATAAGCTTGAAAACTGCCAAAATAAATGAAATTGATGTCCGCAGTCAGCAATTAATATAATTAAAAGAAAAATCAAACCGTCCATTCATAAGATATACTTTTATATCCATTTATTTATTATTTAAATCGAAAAAAAATAATAAAAACATTAACAAACACATTTAATTTAATCCGTTATTCGTACGGAGTGTATAATTTAAAGAAACTTATAGTTCTCAATCATGTGCAAATTCTGTTAAAATATTAAATTTATTGCTCCTAAAGAGAAGTTTAAGAATATATGTTCTCACTATGCAAAATTATCTTCACGATCAGATCTGAAAAATAAAACATCCTGCCCCCTTTTGTAAGCAAATTTACAGAAGAAAAAATAGGAATTGAATGAATATATGCAACCCCGTGCTAATTATATTGTCGCAGATCAGAAAATATGCCAATGTGTTAGTAGAAGATTACCCGTATTACAATATGCGTCTCAAAAATATTTGCCAAAATAAAAGAGATGACGTAATAAATTGAAAACATCAATAATATCCGTACTCTTTATATCAGAAGGTCGTAATTGATTCCGATATATGCCAATATATATCAAAACATATGTCAATATACCTGTACTACTTATATTCTCGTAGATTAAAAGATATACACGTGTATTTGTAGAAGATTCGTACAACATACAATATATGAGTTTAAACAATTTTTGTTATAATAAAATAATTGCATAATAACTTGAAAATATCAGTAATCCTTGAATCAATAATCCCCGAAAATATAAATAATAATAATTTTTAAACCTGAAGACCGTAATTGATATTATCCAGTCAAAAATGCTATAAGAAAAATCAAATCGTTCTTTTCTAAAATATATTTTTATATCCATTTATTTATTATTCAAATCGAAAAAATAATTATTAAAATTAACAGACAGATTTAATTTAATTGCGTTTCTGAGTAACATGATATAAGATAGAATCTTATAACATGTTAAATATGTCATGTCTTATAACATAAACTGCGAAATTAAATAACGATTTTGATTTCTCTATACTTCTCATTGTTCCGTAAAAGCTTGTTTTAAATAAACCATGAACCATGGAGATAGATTTCCCCTTTAAATCATGTTTCAAACAATTCATGTTTTCAGAAAGTGACTAATTAACGCAAAAAATCTCCCATCAAACTCAGAGATTAAATTTTAATTCACTTTCAAACGATTTTCAAGCTTTTCGTTTGGATAAACCACGGAGTTAGGGAGTAGAACTCCTAGGAAAAAGTTCCGTTTTTCATTAATATCTCGACAACCGCAGGTCTTAGAAACTCGAAACTTGGACAAAATTTATGGGGGGATATTTTAAGGCTATTCACCAAATTTCATTAAATTCGGTTCAGCCGTTTTTCCGTGATGATGAGACAAACGAAAATTTCGTTTTTTACTAATATCTCGAGAACCACTGGTCTTAGAAACTCAAAACACGGATATAATTTTAAGTGGGGCTATTTCTGGGCGACCCACAAAATTTCATCAAATTCGGTTCAGCCGTTCTCCCGTGATGGTGTGACAAACAGACAGACAGACAGACAGACAGACAGACAGACAGACAGACAGACAGACAGATTTTCATTTTTATTTATATAGATTTATTATTCAAATCGAAAAAATAATTATTAAAATTAACAGACAGATTTAATTTAATTGCGTTTCTGAGTAACATGATATAAGATAGAATCTTATAACATGTTAAATATGTCATGTCTTCTAACATAAACTGCGAAATTAAATAACCATTCTGATTTCTCTATACTTCTCATTGTTCCGTAAAAGCTTGTTTTAAATAAACCATGAACCATGGAGATAGATTTCCCCTTTAAATCATGTTTCAAACAATTCATGTTTTCAGAAAGTGACTAATTAACGCAAAAAATCTCCCATCAAACTCAGAGATTAAATTTTAATTCACTTTCAAACGATTTTCAAGCTTTTCGTTTGGATAAACCACGGAGTTAGGGAGTAGAACTCCTAGGAAAAAGTTCCGTTTTTCATTAATATCTCGACAACCCCAGGTCTTAGAAACTCGAAACTTGGACAAAAGTTATGGGGGGATATTTCAAGGCCATTCACCAAATTTCATTAAATTCGGTTCAGCCGTTTTTCCGTGATGATGAGACAAACGAAAATTTCATTTTTTACTAATATCTCGAGAACCACTAGTCGTAGAAACTCAAAACACGGATATAATTTTAAGTGGGGCTATTTCTGGGCTACCCACAAAATTTCATCAAATTCGGTTCAGCCGTTCTCCCGTGATGGTGTGACAAACAGACAGACAGACAGACAGACAGACAGACAGACAGACAGATTTTCATTTTTATTTATATAGATTACTAGCAGCATACCCGTTCTTCGTACGGAGTATATAATATAAAGAAACTTGAAATTCATAATCATGCCCAAATTCTTATAGTATACTAAATGACATGTTTAATCAAAATATTCTGTTAAAATATTTAATATAATGCTCCTAAAAAGAAGTTTAAGAATCTCTGTTCTCGCTATATAAAATTATCTTCATCGACATATCTGAAGAATAAAACATCTTGGACCCCTTATGTAAGCAAATATAAAAAAAAATATGGAATTGAATCAATATATGCAAAATAAAAGCGTTAAAATTGTATGGGACCCGTACTAATTATATACGCGAATATTAGAAAATATAACTTGTATTAGTAGATTACATGTATAAATTGAAAATACCAATAAACCCGTAATCTTTAAATCTGAAGACAGTCATTTATTCCAATATATGTCAAAATTAAAGTGCTAAAATTATATGGGGAGATATACACGTACTACTTATAATGTCCGATTATTAGTAGAAGATTACCCGTTTTGCAATATGAGTCACAAATGTTTTTTGGTAAAATACAACAGACGACGTAATAAATTGAATATATAATTAATCCCCTTAATCTTCATACCAGAAGACTGTACTTGATTCCAATATATATGCCAATATATGTCAAAATATATGCCAATATACCTGTACTACTTATATTCTCGTAGGTTAGAAGATATACCCGTGCATTCCTAGAAGATTACTCGTACAACGTACAATATGCGTGTGTCAGCAATTTTTGCCGCAATAAAACAATGGCGTAATAACTTAAAAATATCAATAATCCCTGAATCAATAATTCCGGAAAATATCAATAATAATAATGTTTAAACCTGAAGAGTATAATTGATATTATCCAGTCCAAAATGAAATGGCAATGAAATTTATTTTATATACATATCTTCATTACTCAAATCGGAAAGGATTTAATAAAAATCGTCTGCCGCATAAACACATTGGATTTAAATCCGTTGCTAAGCGACATGATATCATTTGCTTCAAATAAATTGGTAGACAAAATATCGTCTAAATAGTTATATTTCTATGGAACATTTGGCGACAGTTTCGTCAAATTAGCGACATTTTAAAAAATCACCAAATTTATCGCCAAGTGGGACTGTAGAACTGACAGTTCCACTTTGCGACAAATTGACGAAATATCATCACAATACTATCCCCTAACAAAAAACAATTAATATCATTTATGTAGCGCAATTTTATCAATTTCAAGATATTTTTATAGATTTGAAAACATTTTTATCAATTTGGTGACATTTTAAAAATTCGCTAAATGTATTATTAAGTAGGATGGTTGGTCTGACAGATAAATGCTAACCAAACATCATTTCAGTACTCTCTTCTAACAAAACAAAAAAAAATTTCATTGATATGTAGAAGACCCAAGCCACACGACCAACCCGAAGGTTTATGGCAGCTGTTTGTCTGTCGTTTATATCAATTTGGCGACATTTCTGTCAATTTGGCAAAGTTTAAGAAAAGTTGTCAAATTAGCGATATCCCTCCAAATTCGTAGCTTTGAATTTGCACATCTGAATGGAACATTCTTATCCCGTTTCAATATACTAAATGAAAACACTACAATTGTATTAGAAGATATACCCGCTCTACTCTTTTTCTGTTTCAACAATCGGCTATATGAATTTATTGGCTAAACACAATATATGAGTTTAGTAGCTAAATACGATATAAGCTTGAAAACTCTTTGCCAAAATAAATGAAATTGATGTACGCAGTCAGCAATTAATATAATTAAAAGAAAAATCAAACCGTCCATTCATAAGATATGCTTTTATATCCATTTATCCATTTATTTATTATTTAAATCGAAAAAAAAATAATAAAAACATTAACAAACACATTTAATTTAATTGCGATGCCGAGCAACATGATATATCCTCCTAAAATGTTAAAATTTATTAACCACTAACAGCACACCCGTTATTCGTACGGAGTGTATAATTTAAAGAAACTTAAAGTTCGCAATCATGTGCAAATTCTGTTAAAATATTAAATTTATTGCTCCTAAAGAGAAGTTTAAGAATATATGTTCTCACTATGCAAAATTATCTTCACGATCAGATCTGAAGAATAAAACATCCTGCCCCCTTTTGTAAGCAAATTTACAGAAGAAAAAATAGGAATTGAATGAATATATGCAACCCCGTACTAATTATATTGTCGCAGATCAGAAAATATGCCAATGTGTTAGTAGAAGATTACCCGTATTACAATATGCGTCTCAAAAATATTTGCCAAAATAAAAGAGATGACGTAATAAATTGAAAACATCAATAATATTCGTACTCTTTATACCAGAAGGTCGTAATTGATTCCAATATATGCCAATATATATCAAAACATATGTCAATATACCTGTACTACTTATATTCTCGTAGATTAAAAGATATACACGTGTATTTGTAGAAGATTCGTACAACATACAATATATGAGTTTAAACAATTTTTGCCATAATAAAATAATTGCATAATAACTTGAAAATATCAATAATCCTTGAATCAATAATCCCCGAAAATATAAATAATAATAATTTTTAAATCTGAAGACCGTAATTGATATTATCCAGTCAAAAATGCTATAAGAAAAATCAAATCGTTCTTTTCTAAAATATATTTTTATATCCATTTATTTATTATTCAAATCGAAAAAATAATTATTAAAATTAACAGACAGATTTAATTTAATTGCGTTTCTGAGTAACATGATATAAGATAGAATCTTATAACATGTTAAATATGTCATGTCTTATAACATAAACTGCGAAATTAAATAACGATTTTGATTTCTCTATACTTCTCATTGTTCCGTAAAAGCTTGTTTTAAATAAACCATGAACCATGGAGATAGATTTCCCCTTTAAATTATGTTTCAAACAATACATGTTTTCAGAAAGTGACTAATTAACGCAAAAAATCTCCCATCAAACTCAGAGATTAAATTTTAATTCACTTTCAAACGATTTTCAAGCTTTTCGTTTGGATAAACCACGGAGTTAGGGAGTAGAACTCCTAGGAAAAAGTTCCGTTTTTCATTAATATCTCGACAACCGCAGGTCTTAGAAACTCGAAACTTGGACAAAATTTATGGGGGGATATTTTAAGGCTATTCACCAAATTTCATTAAATTCGGTTCAGCCGTTTTTCCGTGATGATGAGACAAACGAAAATTTCGTTTTTTACTAATATCTCGAGAACCACTGGTCTTAGAAACTCAAAACACGGATATAATTTTAAGTGGGGCTATTTCTGGGCGACCCACAAAATTTCATCAAATTCGGTTCAGCCGTTCTCCCGTGATGGTGTGACAAACAGACAGACAGACAGACAGACAGACAGACAGACAGACAGACAGACAGACAGACAGATTTTCATTTTTATTTATATAGATTTATTATTCAAATCGAAAAAATAATTATTAAAATTAACAGACAGATTTAATTTAATTGCGTTTCTGAGTAACATGATATAAGATAGAATCTTATAACATGTTAAATATGTCATGTCTTCTAACATAAACTGCGAAATTAAATAACCATTCTGATTTCTCTATACTTCTCATTGTTCCGTAAAAGCTTGTTTTAAATAAACCATGAACCATGGAGATAGATTTCCCCTTTAAATCATGTTTCAAACAATTCATGTTTTCAGAAAGTGACTAATTAACGCAAAAAATCTCCCATCAAACTCAGAGATTAAATTTTAATTCACTTTCAAACGATTTTCAAGCTTTTCGTTTGGATAAACCACGGAGTTAGGGAGTAGAACTCCTAGGAAAAAGTTCCGTTTTTCATTAATATCTCGACAACCCCAGGTCTTAGAAACTCGAAACTTGGACAAAAGTTATGGGGGGATATTTCAAGGCCATTCACCAAATTTCATTAAATTCGGTTCAGCCGTTTTTCCGTGATGATGAGACAAACGAAAATTTCATTTTTTACTAATATCTCGAGAACCACTAGTCGTAGAAACTCAAAACACGGATATAATTTTAAGTGGGGCTATTTCTGGGCTACCCACAAAATTTCATCAAATTCGGTTCAGCCGTTCTCCCGTGATGGTGTGACAAACAGACAGACAGACAGACAGACAGACAGACAGACAGACAGATTTTCATTTTTATTTATATAGATTACTAGCAGCATACCCGTTCTTCGTACGGAGTATATAATATAAAGAAACTTGAAATTCATAATCATGCCCAAATTCTTATAGTATACTAAATGACATGTTTAATCAAAATATTCTGTTAAAATATTTAATATAATGCTCCTAAAAAGAAGTTTAAGAATCTCTGTTCTCGCTATATAAAATTATCTTCATCGACATATCTGAAGAATAAAACATCTTGGACCCCTTATGTAAGCAAATATAAAAAAAAATATGGAATTGAATCAATATATGCAAAATAAAAGCGTTAAAATTGTATGGGACCCGTACTAATTATATACGCGAATATTAGAAAATATAACTTGTATTAGTAGATTACATGTATAAATTGAAAATACCAATAAACCCGTAATCTTTAAATCTGAAGACAGTCATTTATTCCAATATATGTCAAAATTAAAGTGCTAAAATTATATGGGGAGATATACACGTACTACTTATAATGTCCGATTATTAGTAGAAGATTACCCGTTTTGCAATATGAGTCACAAATGTTTTTTGGTAAAATACAACAGACGACGTAATAAATTGAATATATAATTAATCCCCTTAATCTTCATACCAGAAGACTGTACTTGATTCCAATATATATGCCAATATATGTCAAAATATATGCCAATATACCTGTACTACTTATATTCTCGTAGGTTAGAAGATATACCCGTGCATTCCTAGAAGATTACTCGTACAACGTACAATATGCGTGTGTCAGCAATTTTTGCCGCAATAAAACAATGGCGTAATAACTTAAAAATATCAATAATCCCTGAATCAATAATTCCGGAAAATATCAATAATAATAATGTTTAAACCTGAAGAGTATAATTGATATTATCCAGTCCAAAATGAAATGGCAATGAAATTTATTTTATATACATATCTTCATTATTCAAATCGGAAAGGATTTAATAAAAATCGTCTGCCGCATAAACACATTGGATTTAAATCCGTTGCTAAGCGACATGATATCATTTGCTTCAAATAAATTGGTAGACAAAATATCGTCTAAATAGTTATATTTCTATGGAACATTTGGCGACAGTTTCGTCAAATTAGCGACATTTTAAAAAATCACCAAATTTATCGCCAAGTGGGACTGTAGAACTGACAGTTCCACTTTGCGACAAATTGACGAAATATCATCACAATACTATCCCCTAACAAAAAACAATTAATATCATTTATGTAGCGCAATTTTATCAATTTCAAGATATTTTTATAGATTTGAAAACATTTTTATCAATTTGGTGACATTTTAAAAATTCGCTAAATGTATTATTAAGTAGGATGGTTGGTCTGACAGATAAATGCTAACCAAACATCATTTCAGTACTCTCTTCTAACAAAACAAAAAAAAATTTCATTGATATGTAGAAGACCCAAGCCACACGACCAACCCGAAGGTTTATGGCAGCTGTTTGTCTGTCGTTTATATCAATTTGGCGACATTTCTGTCAATTTGGCAAAGTTTAAGAAAAGTTGTCAAATTAGCGATATCCCTCCAAATTCGTAGCTTTGAATTTGCACATCTGAATGGAACATTCTTATCCCGTTTCAATATACTAAATGAAAACACTACAATTGTATTAGAAGATATACCCGCTCTACTCTTTTTCTGTTTCAACAATCGGCTATATGAATTTATTGGCTAAACACAATATATGAGTTTAGTAGCTAAATACGATATAAGCTTGAAAACTCTTTGCCAAAATAAATGAAATTGATGTACGCAGTCAGCAATTAATATAATTAAAAGAAAAATCAAACCGTCCATTCATAAGATATGCTTTTATATCCATTTATCCATTTATTTATTATTTAAATCGAAAAAAAAATAATAAAAACATTAACAAACACATTTAATTTAATTGCGATGCCGAGCAACATGATATATCCTCCTAAAATGTTAAAATTTATTAACCACTAACAGCACACCCGTTATTCGTACGGAGTGTATAATTTAAAGAAACTTAAAGTTCGCAATCATGTGCAAATTCTGTTAAAATATTAAATTTATTGCTCCTAAAGAGAAGTTTAAGAATATATGTTCTCACTATGCAAAATTATCTTCACGATCAGATCTGAAGAATAAAACATCCTGCCCCCTTTTGTAAGCAAATTTACAGAAGAAAAAATAGGAATTGAATGAATATATGCAACCCCGTACTAATTATATTGTCGCAGATCAGAAAATATGCCAATGTGTTAGTAGAAGATTACCCGTATTACAATATGCGTCTCAAAAATATTTGCCAAAATAAAAGAGATGACGTAATAAATTGAAAACATCAATAATATTCGTACTCTTTATACCAGAAGGTCGTAATTGATTCCAATATATGCCAATATATATCAAAACATATGTCAATATACCTGTACTACTTATATTCTCGTAGATTAAAAGATATACACGTGTATTTGTAGAAGATTCGTACAACATACAATATATGAGTTTAAACAATTTTTGCCATAATAAAATAATTGCATAATAACTTGAAAATATCAATAATCCTTGAATCAATAATCCCCGAAAATATAAATAATAATAATTTTTAAATCTGAAGACCGTAATTGATATTATCCAGTCAAAAATGCTATAAGAAAAATCAAATCGTTCTTTTCTAAAATATATTTTTATATCCATTTATTTATTATTCAAATCGAAAAAATAATTATTAAAATTAACAGACAGATTTAATTTAATTGCGTTTCTGAGTAACATGATATAAGATAGAATCTTATAACATGTTAAATATGTCATGTCTTATAACATAAACTGCGAAATTAAATAACGATTTTGATTTCTCTATACTTCTCATTGTTCCGTAAAAGCTTGTTTTAAATAAACCATGAACCATGGAGATAGATTTCCCCTTTAAATCATGTTTCAAACAATACATGTTTTCAGAAAGTGACTAATTAACGCAAAAAATCTCCCATCAAACTCAGAGATTAAATTTTAATTCACTTTCAAACGATTTTCAAGCTTTTCGTTTGGATAAACCACGGAGTTAGGGAGTAGAACTCCTAGGAAAAAGTTCCGTTTTTCATTAATATCTCGACAACCCCAGGTCTTAGAAACTCGAAACTTGGACAAAATTTATGGGGGGATATTTCAAGGCTATTCACCAAATTTCATTAAATTCGGTTTAGCCGTTTTTCCGTGATGATGAGACAAACGAAAATTTCGTTTTTTACTAATATCTCGAGAACCACTGGTCGTAGAAACTCAAAACACGGATATAATTTTAAGTGGGGCTATTTCTGGGCTACCCACAAAATTTCATCAAATTCGGTTCAGCCGTTCTCCCGTGATGGTGTGACAAACAGACAGACAGACAGACAGACAGACAGACAGATTTTCATTTTTATTTATATAGATAACCGCTATGTATTTTCATTTTTATTTGAAAATAGTGCTTATAGCAGCGTGTAATAACGTAGTTTGCAAATAGTGCTTATAGCAGGTAATAGAATTTTCACTTACAATTATTATCTACTATATCAAAATCTCTCAATTCACAGAAATCTTTTTAAGTTCTTACAAACCTGATTTATAGACAAAGTTGGATAATTCAATTTATAAGTTAACATATTGTCAAAGTCATTAACATACTGATTAGTTAAATTGAACTTTTGTTAGAAACTGTGTTTGAATTGATTACAAACTAGTGTAGGTTCCATTTCATCAATGTAGTAAAATCGAATTAAATTGAACTCATTGTTGCAATATTTGATACAGTATAGCGACAGAATTTATATACATTGCTGCAGTGGTAATATTTATTTGTAATTTCGATGAATAAAGTAAAATCTACTAGATTTGTTGATCGTTACTCTTTATTAGGGTGTGAATTTAAAGTAAAATCCCTAATATATTTGGACATTATAAACTTAATAGAATATCCACGATGCCACGCGATTAACTAGGAGAATTTCGAGCCAGATGGATAAATCTCAATTACCTAATTTCGACTATTATCCCATTTTAACGTGCAAAACGTTCGACTGTTAAATATAGACTTGGAATTAAATGGACACAGAAATGTCTCTGAAATGCTCTCTGGCTTATTTACTGAGAAAGACTTGGGACGGGATTGGTGAAATTCTATTGGAAGAAAATTATACTCAAATCAAATGCAATGAGATGCTTTTATAAAATTATGCCAGAATAAACCGCTTGTACACTACCCGACATAGAAAATACAACATTATGAAGTTTTGGCCGTAGAATTATGCAAATTGCGAGACAAACGCAGCTGGCTGATAAATGCTAATGAACTAAAATGCAAGTTGGCCATCTCATTAGAGCGCAGAATAAAAGGGATAGAAACGGCAGATGAGCTAACAGTTGTTACTGTCTGTCGCCTACGGAAATCTACTTTCCAAGCTGTTTTTTGTTCCGAAAGACACGTGGAGAAGAGATGTCTGACCGATGACGCCGAAGTCCGTTTCAACAATTGGACTATCGTGCGAGCTGATTCATTTTAGGCCTACGTACGGCTGGATGGTAGTACCGGCGTATCGCCGCTGAAACACACGTAGATGCGCCCACTGTGCAAAGAATTTGGAGAAGATGCATTGCAGAAGGGCATGTGAATCGACGCAGTGGGAAAGGTCCATCCAGATGTACGTCAGCACGCTTTGATCGACGCATTTGAAGGTTTCCCATAGTGCCACCCCTCCAATGATGACTGTCGACATTCTGCAGAATGGCAGGATACATTGGATGTTCCAATATCAGCAAGAACAATTTTTCGCCGATAGGCCGAAAGCAGATTGCACTCAAATCGTCCTTTACGAAAACTGCCATTGACGACAAGACACTGACGTAAAAGATTGGAATGGTGTCGGGCCCGAGCATCTTAGACGACTGAATGGGACAAGGTAGTGTTCAGCGATGAGTATTGGTTCTCTTTGTCGAATGACAGTCCCCGTGTGATAGCCTGGAGGCGATGTGAAAACAGAGTTAACCCTGCTGCGACTGTTGAACTCCATACTGCTTGACAAAGCAGCATCATAGTTTGGGGTGTCATCGGCTTCGATAGCCGGCCAATTCTGTTTCGTATTAGAGGTACAATGATGAGAAGATTATATGAAATTGAGGTGCTGCGGCCGATTGTACTACTGCTCCACCTTCAGTGGTTGCAAAATACTATTTTTCATCAAGATAACGCTCGACCGCACACGACAACCATCAGCAGACAAGCCTTGCAAGGTATCCAGCTGCTTCTTTGGTCTCGGTTGTCTCCAGATCTCTCATTAATGAGTATGTATGGGATGTGATTGGTCGTCGTTTGACTGCCCTGTCCCCGCGTCAAACAGATGATGACCTGTGGATGATGGTTGAAGCCATATGGTCATCCATCCCTTAGGAAATTATCCGCACGCTCATTGCATCTGTTCTCGAAGGGTTGCTGCTTGTATAGCCGCAAGAGTTGGTCCTACTGCTTACAGATGCCCCTTTCTATGCCATTACTGTATTGCAGTATCCTTCTGGAATTAACATAAGTTATTTATATATGACATCTCTGTCTCCGTATCCTTTATTAATATTTTTCCTTTTTTATGGTGTTGTATTTTCTGTGTCGGGTAGGGTATTTTCGATTAAGTGTAATAAAATATTTTTTACTGGTAGATAATCTATTTTTACTTTCTCTCCAATACATCGTAATGTATAGGAAAAAATATTGGAATCATGCCGAAAATCATAACTAGAGTTTTCGGCGGATCTACACGTTTTGGGACCTCTAGAACATGAAAAAACTATTTTTACCTTGAGGGCTGTGTGTGTGTGTGTCTGTCAGTGCAGATTTTGTATCCACTCTAACTGAAAAACTGATGTATCGAATTTCATAAAATTTGGTAGGTAAGTCCCTTGTGGGTGACCCTTGATTTGATTACATTTTCGTACGAATCGGGATAAAATAACCTGCCTTTCTCTTTGCGAAAGGGCCCGTAAAAATTGCCTGTATACACTCTAGCTGAAAACTATAAACCAAATTTCACAAAATTTGGTAGATAATTCACTTGTACCTGGTATTGATAAAGTTTTGGTACGATTCGGGAAAAAAGAACGTGAAAGTTCAGAGAAAAAAAGTATTTTTTGCAAAATGGTTCTAAAAAATAAATGACTACGCAAACTGAAATATATCAATCAAATGCTTCTTTTATACGTAATTTTTGACGACGAAAATAATAAGACCAACCCCATTATTCTGGGACTAGCAGTCCTCGAGGTATTTAAGTTTTTTTCATTTTCGCTACGCACCTTTGAAAATAAGTCCAGTTGCCAAATGAAAACGAAAGTAGAATTGAAAGTGCAAATTTAGTGTCATTTCAAATAATTATGGCTGTTATTTAGCGCATTTAAACTCCATTTAATGAATTATTGAAGAAATAAAAAGAACGTGGATATGAGTCTGCAGTGAAAGTCATGTGCTGCCTACATCAGATTTTTACTTTCCGTTCAATACATGGTATTGCATAGGGAGAGTATTGGAATCGTGCCGAAAATCGCAACTCTAGTTTTCGTCCGATCTGCACTTTTTGGGATTTCTAGAAAACGAAAAATTTATTTTTAGCCTGACGTCTGTGTGTGTGTTGTTGTTGTTGTTGAGATCCAGACCGTCGGACCTACCAGAAAGGTGTAAGGTAATTGTTTGGATGGCCGGGAAGTGCCACTCAATTCAGACCGCAACCCAGTGGGGGAGGCATCCACAGGGACCGTACCCTCCTTCCCCTACCACCAACCTCTCGGAAGGACTTACGGACCCACATGTTTAACGTGATCGTACTCCGCGTGAACACGGCGGCAGTTTTGCCAGCGGCTGAAATCGAACTCGGGCCTACCGAGTGCAATTCCAACGTGCTAACCAATGGGCTGCCGCGCACCCCTGTGTGTGTGTGTGTCTGTGTGCGTGTGTGTGTATGTGTCTGTGCAATGCATGTATACACTCAAAAAATTTAATGGACCAAATTTCATAAAATTTTATAGATAAGTCACTTGTGGGTTACCCTAGTGCTAATTAGAATTTGGTACGATTCGAGGACAAAAAAACCCCCTGCCTTGTTTTGCGAAATGGCCAGCAAAAATCGTCAAAATAAAAAATAAAAGACTACGTTTGCTCAAATGCATCAGTTAAATACTTGTTTTATACATAATTTTTGAAAATAGAACGAATAAGATCAATCCCATTACTTCAGGACTAGCCGTTCTTGAGATATTTTATAATTATTGTATTTTTGCTATGCCGGTTTTATAAATACTCCCAATTACCAAATGGCAACGGAAATTTATATAAAGGTGCAAATTCAGTTTAGTTTCAAATAATTATGCGTGTTATTTTCTGCAATTGAACTCATTTTAATAAATTTTCAGAGAAATAAAGGTAACACGAATTTGAGTCTGTAGAGAAAGTCTTGTGCCCACATTAAAAACTTTTAATTAAAATTCCTGAATTCAAATAATTAATTAACATACATCTAGATATCTAGATCTCATTTAACGAATTTGTATAGAGATTTAACATATATTGCATGAGAGGAGATTTGTAAGTAATGGATTATATAGAATCTAGCAGGTATGCTATCAGTTTACAGATTTGCCGGATTCAGAGATTTAACAAATATATTTGAATTGAGAAGATAAAGCATTGAATTACTTTATGGAGGATAGCATACGCTCGATGGAACCTACAGAATCTTTAATGACAATTACCAGTAGACATGGTATTTAATTTAAAAGCTTCCTTAATTAAAGAAATGGACATATATGTCTGGCACCAGTGGAGAGTTGTGAGCGATGAATCATATAGAATTTCTATTAACCTTTAATAGAATATATGTTATTTAATTAAAAACATTCCTGGATTTAGAAACTCAAGATAAATATTCGGAATGAGGAGAATGCAGGAAATTATTTGAAAGAGGGTAAAATGTTTGTAAGGGAACATGCAGAATCTGACAATTACCAGTATTGACAATTACTAGTAAATATGCTAGCGAAATAAAAAAATGTACTAAATTAGGAGGGTTTTAAGTGATGGAACATATAAAATCTCTAATAACAATTATTATCCGATATGCCATGTAGTTAAAAAATTCCCCAGGTTAAGAGGTCTAGCATAAATTACTAGATATAGTGGTTGTTGTTGTGGTGTTTGAGACCCAGACCGTCCGACCTACCAGAAAGGTGTACGGTAACCGTTTGGACGGCCGGGAAGTGCCATCCAATTTAGACCGGAACCCAGTGGGGGAGGCATCCACATGGACCGTACCCTTCTTCCCCTACCACCAATCTCTCGGAAGGACTTACGGACCCACATGTTTAACGTGATCGTACTCCGCATGAACACGGCGGCAGTTGTGGCAGCGTGCATATCCAGCGCGCAAACCACCGGGCTACCGCGCCCGAAAAGTGCTAACAGCACGCGGTGTTCCCAGGTGGTCACCTACCCAAGTACTAACCGTGCCCGATGCTGCCCGATGTTGGCTATCATTAGATATAGTTGTTGTTGTTGAGACCCAGACCGTCCGACCTACCGGAAAGGTGTAACGTAACTGTTTGGACGGCCGGGAAGTGCCACCCAATTTAGACCGGAACCTAGTGGGGGAGGCATCCACAGGGACTGTACCCTCCTTCCCATACCACCAACCTCTCGGAAGGACTTCCGGATCCACATGCTTAACGTGATCGTACTCCTCATGAACACGGCAGCAGTTGTGGCAGCGTGCAAATCCAGCGCGCAAACCACCGGGCTATCATTAAATATAGTCGAAAGATTAGCTCGATAGATGAAGGGAAACCAGAACGTATCATTAGATATAGTTAGACAGAGCGTATCATTAGATTATCATTAGATATAGTGTAATATTTGAATGACGGACCACGCAGAATGTGTAACAACAATTGTTAGTAAATATGCTAGTTAATTTAAAAATGACATGTATTTGGAGAATTGACATACATATCAGGAGTGATGTGAGAGTTGTGAGTGGTGGAACGCTCAGATTTTCTAATAACAATTACTGACAGACATTCTATTTAATTAAGAAATTTACTGGAATCACAGTTTTAACATAAACATCTGAAATGACAGGAGAATATATTGAGTGTTATTCTATACAGAATAAAATATGAATTCTGAAAGAGGTTGAATCGTTAGTCACCATTACTAGCATATAAGCTGTCAACTTAAAAAAAATTCCCCGTTTAGAGAACTGCAAATATATGGTCCGGCAGAAAATTATAAGTGATTATTACTTATTCTGGGTTATTTACATGATGGAAGATAGAGAAACTCTGACGGCAATAACTAGTAAATATACTATTTATTTCACATTTATTTAATTCAAAATAAGTAATATAATACCTAATGTAAGAGGCCAAACTGCAACAATTAGCGAACTTAATATGTAATTAAGAAAACGATACAGAGTGTAATTTATATAATGTAGCTGATATTTTAGCCAATCAAAGACAGCCACCTAATACATTGAAAAATTATGTTGCAACTTTTTAACACTTTACAATATAGTTGAAAAGTGTTTATGACTTTGTTCATTCTGTCTGTCTGTCTGTCTGTCTGTCTGTCTGTCTGTCTGTCCGTTCGCACGACAACTGCCGTAAAAATGACTTTATCAAAATTAAATTTGAGTGTGTTGTTGAGATGGTCTGTGGGACATATGGGAATGTAAATGAACAATATCACCCGATTAGTTTTGGATTGAACTCGGATTGAAAAACTGAAATACATTGAACCCTATGAGACCCAATTTTTCATTTTAAGCAAATTTAAAATTCACAAATTGCTTCGAAAATTTTAGGAAATATTCAAATTAGCATATAAAATGTATAAAAAAATTTCAGCAAAATATGTTCCGTAGTTTTTTAAATAAAAATTAAAATAATAATTACACCCATATTATATGAAGAGATCACGTGACCCACTTCAAAATAAAATATGGCATCCATCTTGTCAAAATCGTGATTTTTAAAGTTATTTTTAATTTATATTTAGTGTTGCATCCGTCCTAAAACTGCTTTATTTTTTATTTTTTGCTGTGCATCTATATGCTGTGCCAACGCAATTGTACAATATTTTGGAGTTTAAATGATCATCAAACTTTGATCATTTCTGCAACAAAGCCTAACTTTTACGTACGGAGAATGTAAACACATCAAGCTGTAAGATGAGTTGTATAAGAATTGCTGAATTTCTTTAACGCAAAAATATTTAGCTCTAGAGTTTGTAATATAGCTGATATGAATGAAGCATTCATTTATTTTACATAGAGAAGCTGACGATTCCATATTATTGCTCTTTTGATGAAGTTTTAAGATCGGAGTTATAAAGTAAGTTTACCCCCATGGTTTTACTTTTTCAAGTAAAATTAAGTATTGTGGTATTGTGATAATTTAAAAAATATCGCCTCTGAATGACAGGAATGGAAAAATGTTTATGAATGAAATATTCACTGCTTTTATATTGAGCCAGAAGATTTATATTTCGTTGACGTTATTTGAATAAAGTTCATTTGTTTTCGATGAAGTTTTCAAATTTAATAAATTATTGTAGTATTTTGATAATTTTAAAAATATCACCGCTGAATGTATCACATTTTAGAGATGTTTAAATAAAATTGCATTTCAGTTGGAAAATGTTTTATAATCAATGCTTTATGCGTGATTGATATTTCTTGTTTAATAATGTATGAAGCTTAGCGTCGATAATAGTCATCTTAATCAAAAGTGGTTCACTTAAGTTCACTTCTTAGTGTTCCTACTCCATAGTCAGTGGAGTATATGTTGGTAAAGTTTAAACCTCCAAGCCCATAGGGGGTGGGCTTGTGAAGGGTCTAGGGATACTTTTCGACATCTCCCCATTCTGTGCTCCATCGGAGGAGAAATCAAAAATTCATTCGGTTCTGTCACATAGTCAGTACTGTAAATGTACAAAGATCCAATGTTTTAAACCACCATATCTGTTTTTAGAGGGTTTCCAAAAACTTTTAAAGCCTCATTTGAATTTGCCTCATCTTTTAGGTTCTGTTACGCTGTTGTTTCCATACGTGTCATCTTTGTAAATCACTGGAATCTTCTGAAAAATCCGAAAATAACTTTGGATAAAATTCATTTTTTTTCTCATCCGGGGGATTAAAAATCTGGCGCTGTTAGGTTTTACCCCGTTGTTGATATTTTAATAGTACCGTAGTCAACAGACAACGATATTCTATACGTGATCTACCTGATTAATTTGAATTAGTATCCAAAGATTCAGTCTTCTATGCATCTGAAGGCTTTTGAAGGGCTGTTTGGAAAACAATAACATTGCAAGCATGTTACTTGAAGTTTCTAGGGGATCAGCTGCCCGTAATGGGGAGTAAGGTTCCCGATAGTTATGATAATATATATATATATATTTATATATATATACAGAAATAAAGCTTTAACAGACTATAGCTGAATATACCAGAAATGAAACTAAATTTTCATGAACGCATTTAAATTATTTTTCTGGTAGTCTGCCGAAATTATTAACAAAGTAGCAGAAAAACGTGACCAAAGGTTGCAGAATGCTTTACTGTGTAGCTAAAAGATTTAACAACTCCGATATGTATCATATATTTGTAAACATGACATTACTAGAGTAGAACAGATATGGACTCGAGTTCAATTCCGTTGGACAATTTTGATGTAGATATATATTTAAAAAAAATATGGTGGATAACTTTAATTTTTAATTTTCAGCTTTCGAAGATATTTCGTAATTCTTCTAGAGAATTATAACTACTGTAATGAGAAGATAAACAAAATTTAATGTATCACAATATATTAGACTTCGCTTGTTTGTTGCATATTTTAAAGGTTAAATTTAATTTTCGCTCCGGAAAAGAAAAGAGCAGTTTAAAGCTCCCCATTTTTACCTTAAATTGATCCAAATGTTGTCTCAATAAACTGTGGTAATTCTCTATATACTGTTTAATAATAGGTACATAGTAAAAAATATATTTATAATGATATTAATGGTTCCTGCAACTTAAAACTTTGTCTACACTAAAAATATGCACTCAGTTATTGTGCATGATAAAGGATTCTAGCTATCTTTCTTTTACCGGGAGGTCAGAATTAAAACACCCCTACTCTGAGCTCTCTATACATCGAACTACTCAGTGTAAAGGCTCCAAAATTGTTGAACCTACTATTCAAGACATGGGGAAAGGAATTACGTGAAAAAAATTAGTGCCAGAAACACCGATAGGTGGCACTGTACAACAGAAAATATGCTGAAAAACACAAAATAATCACAAAAAAAAAAAAAAAAACACATGCGATATGGAATTTTTTCTTTTTAATTTATTTTGCTGATATGAATAAAAAAGAAGATAAAAAAGTAAAGAAACTTAAACTGTCATTGTAACTGCAATTTCGCACTATAAGCACAAAAATTTGCATAAACCCTTGGTTTGCAGCTACTATGTTCTGGGCATATAAGGGGATAAAACTGGGAAATTTTCATTCTTATCAGCGATGGCTGTCACACTGCCAGATCGCACTTTGCTTGTGAAGCTGTTTTATGAAAACAAAGGATATGCTGCAGCTGCACCTCGAGAGTTTCGTCGACTTAAAAATTTGCGCAAAGGACCATTACTTCCACAAGCTCTCAGGAGAATGATCGCTCGATTCGAGAAAACTGGACATCTTGGAGTTCAGCCGGGTCGAGGACGCAAATCGACTCGTTCAGATGTCGTTGACGATGTTGTCACCGCTATTGTTGAACAATCAATAGATAGCGTTATAGGCTGTAGTATTGCACGGGAGTGTCACGACACTTGAGTGTTCCCTACAGCACAGTGCGGAACGTACTGAGAAACATAGTGCATTTTTTCCCGTACAAAATTAGTCACAATCACCACTTGCTGACCATCGACAGGGAGAAGCGACTGACCTTTGTATTGACATTTCTGGCTAGAGTTGAAGTGGATACATCGTGGCCATGGCAGATTCTATGGAGCGATGAAGCGCTATTCCATCTAAGTGGAACATCCAACACCCATAACTGTCACATTTGGGACACGAAAAACCCTCGTACCTTCCTAGAGATTCCACTTCACTCACCGAAAGTTACAGTCTGTTGTGGATTCACAGCCACATTCATTCTTGAACCTTTCTTTTTCGAAGAGGCTACTCCCAATGGCCCTGTGACATGCACCGTGACGGCCAGGAGGTACCAAAACATGCTCGAAAATTTTGTTGTACCCCAACTGCAACAGCACCAATGTCTTGATTCAATTACCTTTATGCCAGATGGGGCGCCTCCACACATTGGACTCTGTGTACAGCAGTTTCTTCGGCAACATTTTACTAATGGTAGAGTAATTAGTCGTGCGTTTCCGACAACCTGACCATCTTGTTCTCCAGATCTTAATCCCTGTGATTTTTGGCTGTGGGGATACTTAAAAAGTCTTGTTTATCGAGGACGTCTGGTAACCTTGGCAGATTTGAAAGGCAGTATCACTCTGCATGTGAGAAGCATCTCAATCGACCAATTACGATCCGCAGTTGAACAAGTTGTCTACAGACTGCAGATTTTACAACTTGAAGAAGGGAACCATATTGAGCAGCATTCCCTGCATCGATAAGGTCTTTGTGGTATGAATGTTTGGTACGTTCGAATAAAATGTGTTACAAATGTGTATTTTGTGTCTTTTCAGCATATTTTCTGTTGTACAGTGCCACCTATCGGTGTTTCTGGAACTAATTTTTTTTTTACGTAATCCCTTTTCCCATGTCTTGAATAGTATGTTCAACAATTTTGGAGTCTTTACACTGAGTAGTTCGATCTATAGAGAGCTCAGAGTAGGGGTGTTTTAATTCTGACCACCCGGTATAATACTAATTAAATTTTAGGATATTTATATTTTTGGTTCTGTAGGGTTTGGTATATAATGCAGCTAAAGGGCCTTCTCAAGTGTAAATCAGATTCGGATTAAAATGTAATTTTATAAGTTAATTTGGGATGTTCATATTGGCATTTAGTATAAGTGATTCGAGATTGAGAAAAATTCTAGTTTTTAATTAAAAGTAGGTATTTTCTTTTCACTTTCTCAAACTTTGTAAAATAGCAAAAGTATTGTGTTTACTAAAATTTTAGAATTAGAGATTTTGATGCCAATATATCTTTTAAGACCTCCTGAATACGTTTTGATTATTTTGGAAGAGATGTCTGTGTGTCTCTCTGTATGTATGTCTGCTTCCAATTTCTTGTGTGCACGATAGTGGTCAGAAATATCAACGAATTCTCACGAAACTTTGTATCCGGCTTTTTAATCAAAATATCTAGAACTATATAGAATCTTTTTGAAAATCGAGCGACAACTTCGAAATGTATTCGAAATTTTATAATATTTTTAACATGCCAGCATAGGACAAAATTTGACATAATCTTGCATAACAGGGTTTATTTATGGCTTAATAAATACGGGACGTAATAGTTACAATTATTGTTGTGAAAAATAATAATTTTTGGTGACGTCATTAGCTCCCCCTCGGTAGTCAAGCAACCCTCCGCTGGGTTTACATTGTCAAGCATGGTATCATTCGAAAGATTTTTTCAAGTCCTTTAAAGTGAAGGGTAGCAAGCTATAATTGTAATGTTTGGACACGTGATACAGATTTTTCAAAAAAATTTTTGCAACATTTGAAAATCAACAACAAAATGAAGATGGTAAAATATGGATTCTGGTACAGCAATTTCAGATGGAGCCACACTACAGTTAATTTAATTTTGTTTCCTAATATTTATTTGAACAATATTTTAATTTTTAGTATTTCGTACATAAAGTTACTTTCCAGGTTAAACGATAATAAATAAACACCCAACTGCCCTGCAGGATGAAGAAATCCAGATAAGCAAAAGGTTTCATAGCTAGTTCATGTTAAATAAAAATATATCAAACATTTCTTAGATCAGAGCTTGTAAATCTCAGACAAGATCTGATTTGATTAGTTTCGGCGCACTACATTTCAGCCATGCAAAGACAAACTTGACCCACAGCTACAGTTTAAATTGGACTCAGATCCAATACGGACATGTATGCATACACATACTCCAGACGTACGTGAATGTAAAACCCCCATTCCTTTGGATCTTAAAATTAGAAAGAGAACAGATTTGTTCATTTGAGTCTAGAAGCTCCTGAAAAGCACGGTATGTGTAAAATGTCTGAGCTTGGGAATTTAGGAAATACAAGCCGAATACCCGTTGAATATCAACGTTCTCGCAATAAGCAACCCCTGAATATTGTAATTTTTTAAAAATTCGCGTTTCACATTTATTCGGCAAATCGAATATTTTAGTGTGCAGAACCCCCTAAAGAAGAAAATATTGAAAAACTTAAATTCCGCACTTTTTCCTTTCGAACTATCTACCAGTACACCAAATTAAAGTCTCTATCCCATTCCGAAGCATACTAGTTTATCATCTCTCCTTTCGAACGTTTTTCTGCGGAGCATACCCATAAATGAACATTTTTGAATAACTCTGTTCGCCTTGGGTTTTTTATCAGATGATTGGCCCATACACCAAATTCGAAGTATCTATCTTGTGGCAGAGTATGCTTTCCTATCATTTCACTTTTTGAACGTTTTGGTGTGGAGCACCCCCTCTAGAGAACGTTTTCGAAAAATTTGATTTTTCAAGCGGGTTTTATCGAACGATCGAGCCGTGTACCAAATTGTAAGTCTCTATCTCTTCGGGAAGTGCTTAAACATCGTGACAGAGAAACAGACGGACTAACAGACGGACAGACAGACAGACGGATACTTGTCATTTAGTATATATAGATTACTAGGAACACACATGCTTACATGGAGATTTTTAATCTTACCTATTATGTAATCGAACACGGCACTTATGAGTAAGTTTTACAGATCGAAGAAAGTACACAATGTCTGAAATGCCTTTGCCATTCTTGAAAAGCTAACGTTTAGAGGTTTTTTTTGATTAGGTAATCTTTGTGTTTCCTAAAAAATATGACTGACTTGTCCTATTGTTTCCATTCCCATAAAGAAAGCTAAAAAATGTTTACAATACACAGAAATCCTAAACTTTTAGATATTAAAATATATTCTTGTGTTGTGAAGAATTTTACAATTATTTTACATGCTGCGCTTTATAATTATCCCCATGTTTGATCTTAATATGCACATTGTGCCGATTATTGGTGTCGATCATTTCTTATTTATATGTACTTACTCTATCGTAAAATGCAGCTAAATTATTAATTATTAATCAGTAGATTAACCATACATGTAAAAATGCACTAAAACTCGCGGCTGTATATATTGCGTTGGTGGCCGCAAAGCCCACCTAAATTTAGCATAAAGGGATAACTAAGTTAGAACTAAAAGGTTAAAAGTAAAGGAACAACATTTATTTCATTACATAATTATCTTACACTCTTAAAATTGACAAATTATAGAAGTATCATTCTATTCGAATACATGCAAAAGTGGTTTGGGGGATTGTAATGCTAGATAATTAATATTTTGGTTGGATCACGTGATAGGACGAATTAATTAGTTTTTTAACACAATTTTTGAAGACATCCTCATATAATTCTAATTGTACGATACCTGATAAGGTCATTCACACCTTGAAGAAGCGCACCGAGGTTTTTCCACATTTTACACCTCTTTTAACACCAGATATACATGCGAGCTCTCCTCCGAACTCATCTATACATCGGAGGCACACACACAAAATCTAACTGCTACTGCAGCTTGCTCTTCACAAATGCAACTAACTTGACCCCTGCTTGATCTTATATTTACACCTTTTTCTTCTGCTGGACGGTCTACGTGCCTTCTCTTTGGTATGTAGACACACCGTCGCCAACTCGGTTACCGACAATGGGCTTTTAGCGTGAAAATATTCATTAACTGCCCCCTCCCCCGCATTCACCCTGCTTCCACCATTTCTCATTTATATCAATTATTTTATTTTTGATTTCTGGCATTACACACTTCATGTAGAAATAGTGAAAAATCTTATATGTGAAGCATACGAATTTGTATGTACTATAACTAATTCATTTCTGATAAAATTTAGTAATGATGTTTTATTTCAACTAATTCGTATTCATTTTCAAAAACAATTCCGTTATGATTTTAATACTGAATTATTATTATGTCGATTAAAATTTTTTGCTTCCGGTGGCTTTGTCTGTAAAATAAATCTTTTATTTATACAAAAAATAATCCGTTCGTGGGCAACTAAAATGTCGGCAACTAAAATATGTAAAAATACGTGGGCAACTAAAATATGTAAAAATAAGAATTCTATCTTTGGATCCCATCACAAAAAAGTTCTTATAAAATTGAAGCACATTACACATTATTTCAATGAAGATGGCTATTTAAACATTTGTAGTATAATAGAAAATCGTGAGGACGATGATTCGAAAATTTTATTGCTCTTTCGATAAGAGAAAATTGAATTATTTTTTTTTAATTTAACATAGAATAAATGCGTGAGAAAATTATATTAGACAAGTTATAAGCAGCTGCAAATGAAATGATATGAATTTTAAAGCAAAATGGCACGCATCATTTTGGTTCAGGGAACTCAAGACGGGAAATCACTGCATGCAATTCGATTTGTACGATATTTTGCATACATCTTATTAAAGCCATAAGATATTGTGAATAAGATTGAAATATCTTTCCAAGTAAAATGAAGGGGGGGGGGGAGGGAAATCAATTTTCAAAATTTTTTTCTTCCTGTACTATGTCTATAGATTGATCTACAGATTCCTGTGCCTTATGTTTTTCAACATTTTTTCGATGCATAAATTGATACGAACAGAGCAGAAAAAAATGTTATGTCTAGATGCATTATATAAAAAACTAGCAGTAGATATAACTTTTAATAATTATTTTGATTATAATTCGAATTATTTGAATGTTTTGATAGCATTTACTACGGAGATTCATTATAATTGTCTGAGCAATAATGACAGCGCAGTAAAATTCAATAATCCGGCATATTCGGTATTTCAGATATGCCAGATTAACAAATTTGTCGAATTATTGGATGTCGAACTGAAACGGGGTAAAATAGGAAAAATTAAATAAAAAAATAGACAACAATGCGTTTCTATTATTTTTAAATAAATCATTTATTAAACTTATCAATAACACTTTAATAAAGTCGTGTTTGGTAGACAATGCTGAAGACGGATGGTTTCATCCGCGTTATAAATTTTACAAGTAATCAAGTAATGCTAAAAAACAATAGATTTAAATTAATTAATATTTCTTCTACATCAGTAGATTTTAATTCACCGGAAATGTCCAAATTACGAATGCCACGCCGTGTCTTATTAAATATTATTTCAATAACGTTTTTAAGTGAGAGTAGTAGCTATCCTTTGGAAAACTCAATTTCTGGTTAGTTCATATTATGGTGAAATCATTTACGATTTTAAATCAATATAGGATGGTGACAGACTTGCCTTCTGACCGTTTCTCACTGAACCACGTGTAAAAGACAGTGTCCAACTGATTGAACTTTGCTGTTTTGAATATTTGTAAAACATAAGTTTTTACTGTCTGCACTCACGAGTTTTTCAGCGTATAGTCGAACGAACCCCAAGGTCGTTCGACAGACGTGCCACATCAGACATGCCACATCAGGCATGCCAGACTATCAGACGTGGCAAAACTTTGCATACCAGAGTCACGGACGTTTACTGACATATTACAAGGGAATATATATATGTATATATATATATATATATATATATATATGTATATATTTATATGTATATATACATATATGTATATATATAATATATATATATATATATTTATATATACATATATGTATATATACATACATATATATATACATATATATATATATATATATATATATATATATATATATATAAATAATTTGAAAATCCAAATGACAGAATAGAGAAGTTGTAACTATATGTATATATATGCCATTTAAAACAGCAATTAGTGTTATCGGAAATTAAATACGAATATAGTCTTTCGAAGTCTATATATGTGCCTTTATATATTGCGTATATATATCTCAAAGCAAAATTAATCCTAAGATACTATAAAATAGCAATAATGTGTTTACAAAGAAGGCAATAGTCTTCACACAAACTCTCACGTATTGATTATAACTCACGAAATTCAACTGGTCCCAACTACTATTTTTACTTCACAGCTTCTATCAAATATTTTAAAGACTTCTAAAAAACTACTTCCATCTTCAATTTTCGAATTTTTGAGAGTTACCAAGTTGGCGATATTTTGCAAAATTTGACTCTAGGCTTGTAATAAAATATTTGACAAATCGTAGTGGTTTGTTTTAGCGTAATGAAAATTGGTTTAAACCCTGTACAACACGATTGTTTTCTTTGATAATGTCATAAGGGTATGGAAAATGAGATAACAGGTAATTACTACAAGTTGCGACATTTACAATAATTTACAATGCATTGTATTTACAAGTAAGGCAAAATATCGTTTAAGAGAAAGAATAAGATTTCTCTATTTGGTATTGATATGAGTTTACAGGATATATAAATGGTATATATAGAATGTCTCTAGGGTATACTAGAAGATTTACCCGTCATATGGTGGAATTAAAAATTTGCAAGACATTATCTCCCATTTTGCGTTATTTTTATCAATTTAGTGACATTTTTATGAATTTGGCGTCATTTTGTCAATTTCTCAATGTTCAAAAAGTCCCCAGTTTGTGACATTCCGCCAAATTTTTCGCCAAGCATTACGGACGGGCGTAAGAACGGGCTATTCATATTATATATCCGTTTGTTATATTATTTCCTAGGTATTAAATTTTCATCAATTAGTCGTAATTTTCATTGATTTAGTGTCAATTTTATTAATTAGGCGACATTATCGTCAATTTAGCAACATTTAAGACTCACCAAATAAGGGATATGCCGCCAAAATTCGTCGCCAAAATTTCGCCAAGTCTTACAGACGGAGAAGTAGGTCATTCTTATAGTAGATTCTTATATTTTTTTCAAAGATATTGAATTTTCATCAATTAGTCATCATTTTTACCAATTTGGCTACATTTTATCAATTTGGCGACATTTTTATCAATTTAGCGACATTTTCGCCAATTTGGCAACATTTAAAATGTCTCATCAAATTGACGATATTCCACCAATTTCGACACCAAAATTTCACCCAGAGATGAATAGTTAAACAGACAGATAAACCAAAGTGTTTATATTATACGTCTTTTCCCAAATAAATATTTGTAACCCCCAAACTAAAAAAGAAACTTACGACCAAAGTAGTTACGCCCGGTTAAATCGGAAAAATTTGCCGAAATATATATTTTGATTCTTTAAATCTCTATTGCATTTGTTGACATTCGGAGAAAAGATATAAAACTTACAAATAATTTTATATTCTATAATAAAGAGGATAATTTTGATTGAGTTAAGCGTCCAAATGCAGTGTACAGAGTTATATACGGTATCTGAGTGACCATTTAGTTCGTTTATTTGTATATCCACTCGTGATTTACAATGTGTAACTCCGAACACTTGTATCATCATTACACAATACTTTCTCGATGCATTGTCTATGTATTTTATTTCTATGTACGCTAGGTAATGCATTATCCACGCATGATCTATCTTTATCTATATAAAGTAATTCCTAATGTTTTTACTAGTAGGTAATAAAAGCGTAAGATACATCTACTTAAACTAACTTTGAAACATAATTTCAGTTGCAAAAAAATTCTCATTTAAATATACGTAAAATTTTATGATGGTCATGGGAATTGGGACTAAAAATATCATTTCGGAATTTTTTTCTGAATACCAATCTTACGGATATAATGTATTTTACATTTAAGAGATTCTTCGTCATTTTAAATAGAACAAATACATCTATAACGGAATATGAATTTAAACGCCCAGAGGAATTTGAACCTTGAATAGATTTGCTTTTATGGCCATCATAAATAAAATTAATTTTAGAGCCATATAAATCTCTTATGTTTACAAAGGGAACTTTATTATCCACACACAGAGATCCATAAAATACACATTTTCGCATAAAAAGGAGTTGTTCTGGAATTAGTTTTTATATTTTTCACTGTTAGGGGTTGAGCCAAACATAGTGGTAAAAAACCTGAAAATCTGAAATAGAGTAAGCGAAGGGGTCCAAAGGCACAGCCAGATGCTAGATCTGTTTAAATAAATTTATGTACACATATAATACATGAATGTACATATATTATACATATTGCCTGATCGGTTAGAATTTACTTTTCAATAGTATTACTTAGCTTGACAATGTTTTGCTTCAATTAATATCCAAATGTCAATCCAATTTAAAGTCATTAATGATGTATAGCATACTGATCCTTAAAGTCACGTTTTGATCTACAGAGACACTATTCGTCAAGCTTTAGGACACTTATTACTTTCCTTATATACATAATGTATAAGGAAAGTATTGTGACGGGGTCGAAAATTCGAATTCGAGTTTTCGACGGGAGAGCACGTTTCAAGCATCCCTGATTATGAATCAAACATTTTTGAAGTGATGTCTGTGTGTGCGTGTGTGTGTCAGTGAGTCTGTGGAGACAATAACTGACGAACGAATGGACCGATTCGAACCAAATTTGTTACAAAAATCACAATCCATAAACACTGGAAGCCTATTGTTTTTATACGCAATCGAATGTTCAGAACCCCCCCCCCCCCTAAATTTTCGAATGAAATTTTGAAAAAATCGTCAAAAAATAAAAATCACTAATAAAGTTACGCAAATAGACATTTCTTATGTAATTTTTCATTAGAAAACGATTGACATAAAATTTAGAATGCTAACGTTCTCGAGATATTGTACATTTTTGAAAAAAATTATCAAAAAGTCATATAAAATAAAAAAAAAATATTTTCTATTGAGAAACATGTTCACTTTTCATATGTAATACCATGCGATAAATTGAGTGACATCATTCTCGTGGATCTAGCTCGTTCCATTCATGAAAAAAGATACTTTGAGTAATACTTTTGTATTTGAGCGTCAATAGTCATTTATCTGCTGTAAGCATAACTTATTTCGTAGTGCATAATGCTTGGCGAGATTTTGGCGATGAATTTGGCGGAATGTCGCCTACTTGGCGACTTTTTGAAATGTTGCCAAATTAACGAAAATCTCGCCAAAGGGATAAAATTGACGCTAAATCATTGAAAATAACGACAAATTGTCGAAAATTCAATATCTTGGAAAGAATATTAGTATCTACTGTAAGAACTACTGTTTTTACTGTACAAGTAGTAAATTCATTACATTATATAAGGAAAGTCATGAGTTGTCCACATCAGATTTTCTTTAATATGTAATTGGATCGACTGGTCATTGTTCTCCTATACCCATAGTTAACCATCGAATCCTTCTTAATTCTGGATATCGCATTTAAAAAAATTGTTTCAGAGTCGGAGTTTATCTGACTCTATCTGTCTCATACTGTCAGCGCCCCTGGTTGGTTGGTGTTACATGGTAAATATGTAGCATTGTAAGTTGTGGAGGGATTACAACTTATAAAGATGGCCCCTGTGTTACTTTCACAATAAGTATATGATTCCCCAGGAGAACACCTGCAAAGGAAGCCAGAACAAAGCTCCTTCGACTTTGTTAACGGAGAGGTCTCCATTACTGAGGGGCGCACAGTGGGGCGCCTTGGAAACAGCTGACCTCTTGACCGCCATTGGTCGCACGTGCGTCTGGGTGCGTGGGAGTTTTGG
Source organism: Amaurobius ferox (assembly GCA_951213105.1). NCBI lineage: Eukaryota > Metazoa > Arthropoda > Arachnida > Araneae > Amaurobiidae > Amaurobius > Amaurobius ferox. Next base: position 106,156,257 of record OX578139.1, on the reverse strand, counting down.
ACCAGCTGGTGCGTATTAATTCTTGGGTGTTAACCAACCCTCCGAGATGACAGCACCCAATAACTGAGATGTAACTAGAGGCTATGAGGCTATCCAATGAAAATATATAGGGACTACAGTGTCAAGCCAATGGCAACCAGGGGCGTAGTCTTTGTAGGAGGTTACAATTTTCAGATGTCCGAGAGAGAGTGAGATTTTTAGAGAAGTCCGGACACTTGTGATTTTGATTTCGAGAGGAGAAGTGTCCTCTAACCACGGTCAAGATGACGGACACCCGGCTTCCTTCCGACGCGATGACAAACTATCCCACGAGATATCAAGGTATGTCATGCATGCATTTTTACATACAGTTTTGATGACACGATTTTCCACTCTCTCTCGAGACATTTAATGAGCATTCACATTTGAGATATTTGTTTATTGTGTACATTAGTTCAATTATATTTTAAGGCAGTATATGTTTGTATAGGAACTAAGGTTAATCTTAATGAAATTTAATCGCAATGGAGTTTAATTGTATGTTTTAAATAATGATAATTATAAGAGAAGTTCTTGTGGAACGCAACAAATATTGTAAAATAACTTTGCAGAGATGTTTGGAGTTAGAATGTTAATTGAATATTTTCTTACTATTAAAACCATTTTATAAATAAACTTCTTATTATTTTATATTACGTTCGTTGTATTCATTATCCATTAATATTTTATTAATTGATTTGCATGTATTTATGTTCGACACGGCCAATGTCGAGATTCACTTTTATGGGGAGAATTTATAATACTTGCGTCCTGACCGGACGTGTGGCGAAAGATCCACGCATGAGTTGGGATGTTTATACGGCGGTGAGAAACCGGTGGTGTTAGCGACTATAGGTGGACTAATTTATTCGCCACTGCATTTTCCTCTAAATCATAATGTGGTAGAGTAAAATTTACATAAATATGATACTAATACTTACCCGTAGTGTCCCACAGTTGAACCTGAAATAGTGTAGTGGGATCAGAAAGAGCAAAGTACATTTGTTTTCACTAAAACAACCAGTCGCTTTTGTTGCCACTAACACATTTATTAAACACATAAATAATTAAACATTGATAATAATAATAATACAATACACACAATTACAATACACTTAAAACTACCACGCTTGACTTCGGGGGTTTACGGGATTATAAAATAAAATGCTACTTCAAATTCTCGTTAATTAAAATTCAAGTTGTCAATCAAATTTTAGTATGTTGCTCAGACGGTCTGAGGGATGTATGGGAATATAAATGAATAATGTTACCCAGTTAGTTTTGGATTGAACCCGGGTTGAAAAAATGAAATACATTGAACCCTATGGGACCTAATTTTTCAAACATTTTTTAAGCGAATTTAAAATTCACAAATTCCTTCGAAAGTTTTTGAAAATATTCAAATTATCCCATAAAATATATAAAAAAAACTTTCAGAAAATATATTTAGTAGTTTTTTAAATAAAAATTAAAATAATAATTAAACTCTTTATATAAAGAGATAGCGAGACCATTATATGAATAGATCACGCGACCCACTTCAAAATCAGATATGGCATCCATCTTGTGTCAAAATCGTTATTTTTAAAGTTCTTTTTAATTCATATTTAGTGTTGTATCCGTTCTAAAATCGCTTTATTTTTGCTTAAATACTGTGCATCTATATACTGAAACAACGCAATTACAATATATTTGAGTTTAAATGATCATCCAAATTTGATTATTCCTACAACAAAGCCTATTTTTCACTTATGTAAAATGTAAACAGCAAAATATGTAGAATGAGTTGTATTAGAATTGCTGTATTTCTTTAACACAAAATTATTTAGCCCATGGAGTCTGCATAGCTGATATGCATGAAATATTCATTGATTTTACAAAGAGAAGGACGATTTTTATTGATGCAGTTTTAAGCATAGAGTTTAATTATTTGTAGCTCCGTTGTCTGAATTTTTAAATAAAATAAATTATTATAGTATTGTGATGAATAAAATGAATGGGAAAATGTTATGAATGAAATGTTGTTTTCATAGAGAGATCCAGGCATGTTATTTTTTCTATGACGTCATTTGAATGAATTTCAGTTGTTTTCGATGAAGTTTTCAAATATGAAAAATTATTGTAGTATTATGATAATTTAAAAAATATTACCGAGGAATATATCGCATTTTAGAGGTGTTTAAACCAGGCAATTTATATTTCAATGCCGTTATTTCTACTACGATTATTTATGATTATTATTGTGATTATTTCTACAACGAGGCCTAATTTTCACTCATGGAAAATTTAAACAGCAAAATATGTAGAATGAGTTGTATAAGAATTGCTGAATTTCTTTAATGCAAAATTATTTAGCTCATGGAGTCTGCAATATAGCTGATATGAAGGAAACATTCATTGATTTTACACAGAGAACCCGACGATTTTTCGATGAAGTTTTAAGGAGTTAAATTACTTGTACCTCCATGGTTTTAAGATTTCAAATAAAAAAAATTATAATAGTATTGTGATGAATGAAAGGAATGGAAAAAGTAAATGAATGAAATGTTGCTTTTATATAGAGAACCAGGCGTGCTATATTTCGATGACGTCATTTGAATAAAGTTTATTTGTTTTCGATGAAGTTTTCAAATATAATAAATTATTGTAGCATTATGGTAATTTTAAAAATATTACCGAGGAATGTATTGCATTTGAGAGATGCGTAAACCAGACAATTTATATTTCAATGTAGTCATTTGAATGAAGTTCATTTTTTTGATGAAATTTTAAGTTTTCAAATATAATAAATTAATGTAGTATTGTGATAATTTTAAAAATTTTACCGAGGAATGTATCATATTTTAGAGATGTTTATATAAAATTGCATTGAAGTTGGATAGTGTTTCATAATCAACGCTTTATGCATGATTGATCTTTCTTGTTAACACTTTACAACAAAGTTGAAAAGTGTTTATGACTTTGTTCATTCTGTCTGTCTGTCTGTCTGTCTGTCCGTTAGCACGATAACTGCCGTAAAAATGTCTTAATCAAAATGAAATTTTAGTATGTTGTTTAGACGGTCTGTAGGACCTATGGGAATATAATTGAATAATATCACCCAATTAGTTTTGGATTGAACCCGGGTTGAAAAAATGAAATACATTGAGCCCTATGGAACCTAATTTTTCAAACATTTTTTAAGGGGATTTAAAATTCACAAATTGCTGCGAAATTTTTAGGTAATATTCAAATTGATCCATAAAATATGTAAAAAAAAATTCGAAATATATTCAGTACTTTTTTAGATAAAAATTAAAATAATAATAACACCTCTTATGTGAAACGATCACGTGGCCATGATATGAAAGTATCACGCGATTCACCTCAAAATGATATATGGCATCCATCTTGTCTCAAAATCGTGATTTTTAAAGTTCTTTTTATTTCATATTGAGTGTTGTATCCGTCCTAAAACCACTTTATTTCGGTTTAAATTCTGTGCATAGACATACTAAAACAACGTAATTACAATATATTTGAGTTTAAATGCTCATCCAAATTTGATTATTTCTACAACGAAGCCTATTTTTCACTTATGTAAAATGTAAACAGCAAAATATGTAGGATGAGTTGTATAGTAATTGCTGTATTTCTTTAACACAAAATCATTTGGTTCATGGAGTCTGCATAGAGTTAAGCATAGAGTTAAATTACGTGTAGCTCCATGGTCTTAATTTTTAAATACAATAAATTATTATAGTATTGTGATGAATGACATGAATGGGAAATTATTCGTGAATGAAATGCTGCTTTTTTAGAGAGAGCCAGGCGTGTTATTTTTTCTATGACGTCATTTGAAGGAATTTCAGTTGTTTTCGATGAAATTTTCAAATATAATAAATTATCGTGGTATTATGTTAATTCTAAAATTATTACCGAGTAATATATCACATTTTAGAGATGTTTAAACCAGGCAATTTATATTTCAATGCCGTCATTTGAATGATGTTCGTTTTTTTCGATGAAGGTTTAAGTTTTCAAATATAATAAATCAATGTAGTATTGTGAGAAGTTTTAAAATATTACCGAGGAATGTATTGCATTTTAGAGATGTTTAAATAAAATTGCATTGAAGTTGGAAAGTGTTTCATAATCAATGCTTTAAGCATAATTGATCTTTCGTGTTTGATGATAACCTCGTTTTTATGTCTGTCTGAATGTAAATAGGCACGGTGTCTTCTGAAAAAAAAATATCGATACAAATTAAATTTGACACGGCTTTAATTTTTTAATAGAACAGAGCAGGGGAAGTCAACAATTTGGGGGGGGGGGCTTAAAGAGTTGCAATTATCTAGGCAGTTGAATGGATAAAATTGTTTTATTTAGAGAATCTGCCTTAGGAATGTTCCCATCGAACTGCAGTACTGTTGCAGACAACAGTACCCGTAAACAGGTTACCCCCTTGTTAGTTACCCTCTATACATTGTAAAATGGATAGGGAAAGTAGTGTTATGGGGTCGAAATTTCGAATGCGAGTTTTTAACGGACGATCACGTTGTAAATATCCCTCAGCTCGGATCCTTCGTTTTTAAAGTAATGTGTGTGTGTGTGTGTGTCTATATCCGTCCTTCCATGAGACAGAGAAAACGCCACTCTTCGAAGGAAATTGGGTGAAGAAATTACAATTAGTGAAGACTGGACGCCTATTGATTTTATACGCAGTCGAATGTTCGGAAAACCCCAAATTTTCAAATGAAATTTAGAATAAATCATTAGAAAATCAGAATCTTCAATACTGTTACGTAAATAATGATGCATTGTGTACTTTTTAATTGATAAACGATTGACACACATTTTAGAACACTAGGATGAACCATCCTCGAAATATTATACTTTTCCCAAAATAAATTTATTAAAAAAATCACATAAAATTATAAAAGAATATTTACCATTGCGAAATATGTTCACTTTTACATATGTAATATTATACGATTAATTTGTTAACATCAAATACCTTATGTAATAGTTTCGCATTTTGACGCCTAACAATTCGCCAACAGTTAATTACATAAGAAACGCTCTTCTCCCCGTTTGTCTGTAAAGCTGGAGATCAATTTGGTTAATTTGGCGACTCATTTAGCAAATATCGCCTATATGGCGATATTTCGCTCCAGATTGATGAAAATATCGTTAAATTGCAAAAATGACGCTAATTCAACGAAAATGAAGCCAAAATGATGAATTAATTATTAAAATATTTTAATGCATGGACTACATTGCTTATTGTGGATGCTATCTGTCATAAGGTAAAGTTGTCCTTATAAAAAATTACTATACCAGGACTTGCCTTTGATGCCTTCACTAAGGGCGGAGCATGTAAACTCCCGGTTCTCAAGCCGGAGGGACAAATGCACAAGATATAAATAAACACACTTATCTAAATTGACTAATTTATTTAATATTTAAGTTCATAGATATCTATTTATCTTTATTAAGATTATTCATCAATCTATTTTTATCATACATCTAGCGTTACCAATATTTCATTAATAAACATATTTATAACACATAATATAATTGACACATATATTTAGACACTTTAGTTTAATCTACCGAAACTAAAAATAGTTCTTTTAGTTTAAAATACAAGAACTCGTTATTACGACGTAGATTCTTACAAACTAATTGCTTACTATTAGATAACCGTTATATGTGTGCCTAATATAATTGACACATATATTTAGACATTTTAGTTTAATCTACCGAAACTAAAAATAGTTCTTTTAGTTTAAAATACAAGAACTCGTTATTACGACGTAGATTCTTACAAACTAATTGCTTACTATTAGATAACCGTTATATGTGTGCCTTCCGTGATAATTAGTGACAAGTGAAATACATAAATACCTATTCTCTTGCATTTTGACACTTATTCGCGTAATCACTATGCTGTAAGATTCTATTGCACATCACAATTCTGAGCCACGCTTTCTTTGTGTGCTCACTGTAGATATTTTTTTGAACAACTCAATTGACATGTTGCTAGGTTGTTGTTGAAAATTCAAATCTGTCGAACTTTCTGGAACAAACTTTGGGGCACTTTTTTATTTCCCCCTTTGGTTTCATACCAATTATCCCATTTGTCGTTGATGCAGAAGGGGATGAACGCTGTTTATCTACGTTTGCGTTCCAATTGGTTTCTTCTGCTGCATTTACATTGCTCATTATCTTTCTTGGCATTCGTAATTGCAATGTCAACATGTCGTACAAGTATTGTACGACACTATCCATATTGATAATTGTTTATGTAGAGTTGCGTCAAATATAACTTTATTGGGTACTTCCAAATAGTTGTACATATTATTATCCGGAAAAGCACTATGTACAATTCAATATTATTTAAGTATTTTTATGCTCTTATCAGCATAAAATAGTAAATACAATGGCAACAAGGAAATTTAATAGACATAGTCAAGTTAAACGATTCCACTGGCTGATTTTCCAATATGATATGGCTGATGTATACGTGGTATATGCAACACAAAATGTATTTATCAAGATTAGATAATTGAAATTTTAAATAGTCTGAATTTCGCCGTGTTCCCTTTAGAAATGAATAAAATTTGACTGGATATTTAAAAAAAAATATGAAATATCACATTTTTGAAGCTTTCTTAAATTTGCACCTTAAATATTTTTAAGCGTAGCTACATCTTAATTGAAACTGTTATCACAGTGGTATCATTGGAATTATTATCATATACAGTTGGTGCGTTCGAAAATGTTCTGAAATGTAAATATATTTATCTGAAATTTCGACGTAAACAAAGAAAGTACACTAAAGATATTCCACCAAAACAACTTTGTGTTGAAAAGCGAAATTTTAATCGTATGGTAAACATTTCGAAGTATATCTACAGCTGAATTGTAAATACGATCATTTATATAAAGTTGAGGCATTCCAAAATGTTAAGGCAAGTGAATCTTAAACATATTTATCTGAAATTTCGACGTAAACAAAGGAGTTACTTTTAAGACATTCCACCAGAACAACTTTTTAACTAACTGTAAAATTTTAATCGTACGGTAAACATTTCTAAGTATATGTACAACTGAATTGTAAATATAATCATTTATATACAGTTCATGCATCCCAAAATGTTAAGGCGAGTAAATATTAAACATATTTATCTGAAATTTCAACTCAAGCAAAGGAATTACCTGAAAGACATTCCACTAGAACAACTTTGTAACGAAATGCAAAATTTTAATCATGTGTGAAGCGAAATGAGGGGAATTACGGTAATTTTGTCATGAATAAATTACGAATATCATTTACATATTACAAGGCAATTCGAAGTTAATTTCGAACTTACGGTAAACTTTCGCTTATGAAAAGGTTGGTTTTATGAAATTAACTTCATCTTGTGCTATAAATATTCATACTATGTTTTCAAGAATCTTTTTTAAGACTTTTTATTTGCAAAGTGCACTAAGAGAAACATGCATTGACGAACACATTCCACAAATTTGATTAGCTGAGTTTAAACTTAGAGGAGGCATGATCTAGTTATCTGCTTTTCTTAAAATATGTAGTACATTCTAAGACAAAGTATAGCAGTCGAAAAGTCTTTAAGAAATGCTAAATCGGGATTCAGAATTCCGCTTTCCAACTAAACAGCAGTCTATCCATTAACTGAGAAGAATATATCTTTTTCTATTTTAGAAGTTGACAATAAGGAAAAATGATAAATATGGTTAATTGAATTAATTACATATTTAATTTAATTATTTGTTTTAATTTAATTGCTGTTTTTAAAACGAAATAAATAACTCATTCTGTACTAATATTAACAGTTTTCTAGATATTGCGTTTTTCATGCTTATAAATTGTTGCATAATCTAAGAACGCGCCAAGTCATCAATAAACAAGAAATATCAATCATGCATAAAGCATTGATTATGAAACATTTTCCAACTTCAATGCAATCTTATTTAAACATCCTTAAAATGCGATACATTCCTCGGTAATATTTTAAAAATTATCAGAATACAACACTAATTTATATTTGAAAACTTAAAAGTTCATCGAAAAAAATGAACTTCATTCAAATGACGGCATTGAAATATAAATTGCCTGATTTAAACATCTCTAAAATGCGATACATTCCTAGGTAATATTTTTAAAATCATCTACAATAATTTATTATATTTGAAAACTTCATCGAAAGCAAATGAACTTTATTCAAATGACGTCATCGAAATATAAATCGCCTTGCTCTCTCTATAAAAGCAGCATTTTATTCATCACTTTTTTCCATTCTCTTTATTCATCACGATACTATAATAATTTATTTCATTTAAAAACTTAAAACCATGGAGACACAAGTAATTTTACTCTATGTTTAAAACTTCATCGAAAACATCGTCGTCTTCACTGTAGAAAACCCAGACCACACGACCAACCCATAGGCTAATGGTAGCTTTCTGTGTGGCCGGGTCGTCTTCACTGTGTAAAATCAATGAATGTTTCATTCATATCAGTTATATTGCAGACTCCATGAGCTATATAATTTTGTGTTAAAGAAATGCAGCAATTCTTATACAACTACATCTTTTGGTATTTAGATTCTCCGTAAGTGAAAATTAGACTTCGTTATAGAAATAATCAAAGTTTGAGGATCATTTAAACTCAAATATACAATTATAATTGCGTTGTTTCAGTGTGTAGATGAACAGAATTTAAGCAAAAATAAAGCGATTTTAGGACGTATACTACACAAAATATGAATTAAAAAGAATTTTAAAAATCACGATTTTGACACAAGATGAGTGCCATATTTTATTTTGAAGTGGGTCACGTGATCTCTTCATATAATGGTCAAGTGATCTCGTCATACAAAGGGTGTAATTACTATTTTAATTTTTATTTAAAATACTACTGAACATATTTTGCTGAAATTGTTTTATATATTTTATGGTATAATTTGAATATTTCCTAAAACTTTCGAAGCAATTTGTGAATTTTAAATTTGCTTACAAAATGTTTGAAAAAATTAGGTCCCATAGGGTTCAATGTATTTAATTTTTTAATTCGGGCTCAATCCAAAACTAATAGGGTGATGTTATTTATTTATATTCCCATAGATCCCACAGACCGTTTGAATAACATACTAAAATTTAATTTTAATAAAGTTATTTTCACGGCAGTTATCGTGCTAACGGATAGGCAGACAGAATGAATAAAGTCATAAGCTCTTTTCAACTATGCCGTAAAATGTTAAAAATTAACTGACGTCTGGCTGATATCGACTGCTTTACACCATAATTTATTTTGTTTTCAAGTTTTACAAGAAAAAGCGGTATAGTCTGTCCAAATGATTACAACTATAGCGTCTTACCTTCATTTTAAAGGACCTGAAAAAATCTTTCAATTGATACCATACTTGACAATAACCCCCCCCCCCCCCCGGGAGGTAACTTACCCGCCCCCCCAGGGGTTTAATGACGTAAAGAATAAAACCAATAGCTCTTCGGGGCTATTTTACACAACTATGATTGAAATTAATTAATTTTGTGATCATTTAATCACATTTCAATGTTTTTATACCTGATTATGTTAAATTTTGACCTATGCTGAGATGTTAAAAAAGGCAAAATTTCAAATGAATTTCGATGTTTTCGCTGGAATTTAAAAAATCTGATGTGGGCAACACATGACTTTCCTTATATAATACAATGAATTTACTACTTTTACAGTTAACAGAAATGTTATTCTTATAGTAGATACCTATATTCTTTCCAAGATATTGCATTTTTTTCAATTAGTCGTCATTTTTTAAAATTGATTTAGCGTCATTTTTATCAATTTGGCGAGATTTTTGTTAATTTGGCAGCAATTAAAAATGTCACCAAGTTGGCGACATTCCGCCAAATTCGTTGCCAAAATCTGGCCAAGCGTTATGGACGGAAAAATAAGTTATTCTTGCAGCAGATAAATGACTATTGGCGTTCAAATACAAAAGTATTACTCAAAGTATCTTTTTTTCATGAATGGAAGGAGCTAGATCCACGAGAATGATGTCATCAAATGTATCGCATGGTATTGCATATGAAAAGTGAACATGTTTCTCAATAGGAAATATTTTTTATTTTATTTTATATAACTTTTTGATAATTTTTTGAAAAATGTGCAATATCTGAAGAACGGTTCATGTTAGCGTCCTAAAATTTATGTCAATTGATTTCTAATATAAATTTACATAAGAAATGCCTATTTGCGTAACTTTATTAGCGGTTTTGAGTTTTTGACGATTTTTTCAAAATTTCACTCCAAAATTTAGGGGGGTTCTGACCATTCGATTGCGTATAAAAACAATAGGCTTCCAGTGTTTACGGATTGTGATTTTTGTACCAAATTTCTTTCGAATCGGTCCATTCGTTCGTCAGTTATCGCCTCCACAGACTCACTGACACACACACACACACACACATGCTTTCACACACACACACACACACACACACAGACATCACTTTAAAAACGTTTGATTCGTGATCAGGGATGCTTGAAACGTGCTCTCCCGTCGAAAACTTGAATTCGAGTTTTCGACCCCGTCACAATACTTTCCTTATATATTATGTATATAAGGAAAGTAAAAAAGTCTATCTAGTTCTAGATTTTTTGATAATAAATTCGGATACAAAATTTCGTAAAAATTCATTAATATTTGCATCTGCTATCGTGTACAAAAGAAATAGATCACAGACATATAGACAGACAGATAAATATCACTCCGAAATAGTCAAAACGTGTTCAGGAGATCTTAAGACATATATCGGTATCAAAATCTTGAATTCGAAAATTTTTGTGAAACAATATTCTCTCTGTATAATAAACAGTATTCTCTCTGTATAATAAATAATATGAAAAGTAAAAATGAATTTCCGAAAATCAGCAAATTATGTGTTAGTTAAAAAAAACATCTATCATCTTGAACGATGAAGAAAATGCATCTTATATTTATTAATATAGTTGACAACATTGAGAAAGTAAACTTTTGTAATTCTAAAATTTTTAGCACTTTCTAAATAATCCAATTTTGATTAATTTAAAATTATTAGTACCTAAATGTGCACTATTTCATACGTTTTTATTTGGTTCATACTGAACTCAAGAGAGAATCCTGCGATAAATTATTACTTATTTGTAAATTCAAAACACTTTCAAGAGATATGATTTAACTACCATAAAAATGAATGTGTGCAGTAAAAGTAAAATGATAATCTTATAAGATAGCGTGCATCGTCATTGTGTTATATCAAACTTTCAGAAGGATTTGCAAAACGGCTTCATTTCCAATATTTCCAAGGTACATAAAATTATTTCACCATAAAAATCTGTTCTTCAGAAATTGTAAAAAGAAAAATGCATGTAAAATCGTGAAACTATATTATAATATTATGGATCATAAATATGAAATAATGCAAACGTTCGAAGAATTTTATTATGATTTATTTGAATTACTTTTTTTGTTGTTGATTTATAAAAAATATTCTTGTTGGATGTAGAGCATTTGAAAGACTAAATGTTTGTTGTAAATATTTCTTTCATTTATAAGTTCACTTTCTATTTAGAGCCACCAGGTCTCAGTTACAAACAGAAGTAGAAATCTAAAGTGAACTACAGTTGATTTTCCATATAGTCTCAATTTCAGTTTTTAATACTTTACAACAAAGTTGAAAAGTGTTTATGACTTTGTTCATTCTGTCTGTCTGTCTGTCTGACTGTCTGTCCGTTAGCACGATAACTGCCGTAAAAATGACTTAATCAGAATGAAATTTTAGTATGTTGTTCAGACGGTCTGTGGGACCTATGGGAATATAAATGAATAATATAACCCAATTAGTTTTGGATTGAACCTTGGTTGAGAAAATGAAATATATTGAACCCTATGGGACCTAATTTTTCAAACAATTTTTAAGCAAATTTAAAAGTCACAAATTGCTTCGAAAATTTTAGAAAATATTCAAGTTATCTCATGAAATATATAAAAAAAAATTCAGCAAAATATATTCAGTAGTTTTTTAAATAAAAATTAAAATAATAATTACCCCTCTTATATGAAGCGGTCACGTGACTATTATATGAAGAGATCACGTGACCCACTTCAAAATAAAATATGGCATGCATCTTGTGCCAAAATCGTGATTTTTAAAGTTCTTTTAAATTCATATTTAGTGTTGTATCCGTCCTAAAACCGCTTTATTTTTGTTTAAATTCTGTGCATATACATACTGAAACAACGCAATTACAATATATTTGAGTTTAAATGCTCATCCAAATTTGATTATTTCTACAACGAAGCCTATTTTTCACTGACGGAAGATGTAAACAGCAAAATATATGGAATGAGTTGTATAAGGATTGCTGAATTTCTTTAACGAAAAATTACTTAGCTCATGGAGTCTGCAAAATAGCTGATAAGAAGGAAATATTCATTGATTTTACACAGAGAACCAGACGATTTTTTCGATGAAGTTTTAAGCACAGAGTTTTGATTACTTGTATCTCCATGGTCTTAAGTTTTTAAATAAAATAAATTGTTATAGTATCGTGATGAATGAAATGAATGGGAAAATGTTTATGAAAGAAATGCTGCTTTTATAGAAGGAGCCAGGTGTGTTATATTTAGATGGCGTCATTTGAATAAATTTCAGTTGTTTTCGATGGAGTTTTCAAATATAATAAATTAATTTAGTATTATGATAATTTTAAAAACATTACCGAGGAATGTATCGTATTTTAGAGATGTTTCAACCAGGCAATTTACATTTCAATGGCGTCATTTGAATGACGTTCATTTTTTTCGATGAAGTTTTAAGATTTCAAATATAATAAATTAATGTAGTATTGTGATAAGTTTTAATATAGTAACGAGGAATGTATCACATTTTAGAGATGTTTAAATGAAATTGCATTGAAGTTGGAAAGTGTTTCATAATCAATGCTTTATGCAAGATTGATCTTTCTTGTTGATTTCTTTCTCTATTTTTCTATGTGCAAAATGAAATTATTATTTGTATTCCCACTTCAATCAGAAATTTAAATTTTAGGCAATTGTCCTTTAGAGAGAAGTTAAAAAATGTTTGACTCATGAAATAATTAAACAAGAAAATTTCAAAAATTTTTGATGGATATAAAAACTGAAATAATTAAATGAGTAAACGATGTCCGATGCCATATCTCTCAACATATTTACAACATATGAATTGTCTCTATTTATAGCCTAAACAAAATGATTAAAATTATGCAAATGTGCATGACAATGGATGAATATGTCAAGAATTTTGGAAAAAAAAATGTATCAGAATACAACAAATATTACTGAATCGTGACAGTAGCAGAATATAAGAAAAAAAATCTGATGTGGGCAGTACATGACTTTCTCTGGAGACTTATATCCACGTTCTCATTATTTTAATTAAATGCATGTCACTTGTAATTCGATTTTCGTTCTCATTTGGTAACTGGATTTATTTTCAAAGATGGCGTAAAGAAAATAAGAAAAACTAAAATATCTCGGGAAGGGCTAATCCTAGTGTAATGTGGTTGGTCTTATTCTTTTTATCGTTAAATTTACGCATAAAACAAGCATTTAATGCATATATTTGAGCATACGTAGTTTTTTATTTTAGATTTTGACGATTTTTGCGGACAATTTTGCAAAAAAAGGCAGGTTATTTTTTCCGAATCGTACCAAAATCGAATCAGCACCAGGGTGACCCACAAAATCTTATCTACCGAATTTTTTGAAATTCAGTCCATTAGTTTTCAGCTAGAGTGTGTACAGGCTTTTGAGGGCCATTTCGCAAAAAAAGGCAGGTTCTGTTATCCCGAATCATACCCAGAATTAATCAACACTAGTTTCGCCCACAAGTGACTTACCGACCAAATTTTATGAAATTCGGTTAATTAATTTTTTAGTTAGAGTGGATACAAAATCTGCTTAGACAGACAGACACACACACATACGTCACGCTAAAAATAGTTTTTCGTATTCTATAAGTCTTGAAACGTGTAGATCCGCCGAAAACTCGAGTTGCGATTTTTGGCATGATTCCAATACTTTCCCTATACATTACCATGTATTGCAGGTAAAGTAATACAAGAAATAATTTAGCTGAAAACTTCATATAAGCACAAAGACAGATCACATGCCTATATCATAAATTGATCAGATTCTTTCAAAACACAATTGAAGAATTGTCTGAAATAACATCAGATTACTACAAGGGGGAACTTTGCATCAATTAAAAACATTTAGTGCAGGATTAGAAATAGTGCAGGATTAACGTTACATTAAATTGAAATTATGACGATTGCCATAAATAGCAGTTTTAATTTTATTTTAATGTATAGAAATTGTAATTTTTGGAAAGTTAATTTATTTAGATGAGTTGCTCTCATTTGGAATAAGTAATAAAATGGATGGGTAAAAGTTGAAATTGTACTTTGTGCTGTAGTTGAGTAGAAGAATTCAAATACATCCTTAATGTAGCAAAAAGTAGATTTGTTTTGTGTGAAGGAAGTACATTTATTTTATTATAGATATCGAATAGTTAAAATAGAGCTCGTTATCGAGCCATGTGGTTCTTTAACCGCTTGAATGGTTTGATAGGGAAAGTATTGGAATCATGTCGAAAATCGCAACTCGAGTTTTCGACGGTCTACACGTTTCGAGACCTCTAGAATACGAAAACACTATTTTTGTCTGTCTGTCTGCCTGGCTGTGTGTCTGTGCAATGTATGTATCCACTCTAACTCAAAAACTTATGGACCGAATTTCATAAAATTTGGTAGGTAAGTCACTTGGGTATGACCCTGGTGCTGATTAGGTTTTGGTAGGATTCGTAAAAACAGAACCGGCCTTTTTTGCGGAATGGCCAGTAAAAATTTCATGTATCCACTCTAGCTAAAATAATAATTGACCAAATTTCACAAAATTTGATAGATAAGTTACTTGTACGATACTCTGGTGCTGATCAGATTTTGGTATTATTCGGAAAAGAACAACCTGCCTTTTTTTACGAAATGGCCCTCAAAAATCGCAAAATCTAAAAAAAACCTAGGTATGTTCAAATATATCAATTAAATACTTGTTTTCTACGTAATTTTTGATGAGGAAGATAATATGAACAACTCTATTACTCTAGGGTTAACCATTCTCGAGATATTTGAGATTTTTTCGTATTTAGTTATGCCACTTTTAGAAAAATGTCTAATTACCAAATGAAAACAGAGATTGAATTAAAAATGCAAATTTAGTGATATTTTGTGCAAATAAACTCAATTTAATGAATTATTAAAAAAATGAAAAAAATTAATTTGAGTCTGCAGGGAAAGTCATGTGCTGCCCACATCAGACTTTTCACTTTCCGTGCAATACATGGTAATGTATAGGGAAAGCATTGGAATCATACCGAAAATCACAACTCGAGTTTTCGACGGATCTACACGTTCCGAGACCTCCAGACCACGAAAAAAACTATTTTTTGCATGACGTCTGTGTGTGTCTCTGTGTGTCTGTCTATCTCTGTGTGTGTGTGTCTGTCTGTCTGTCTGTGCAATGCATGTGTCCACTCTAACTGAAAACTAATAGACCGAATTTCATAAAATTCGGTATGTACATCATTTGGGTGAGATTCTGGAGCTGATTAGTTTTTGGTAGGATTCGTAATGACAGAACCCGCCTTTTTTTGCGAAATGGCCGGTGAAAATTTAATGTATCCACTCTAGCTAAAATACTAATTGACCAAATTTCCCAATATTTCGTAGATAAGTTTCTTATAGGTCGCTCTAGTGCTGATTAGATTTTGGTATGATTCGGAAAAGAACAACCTGTCTTTTTTAACGAAATGGTCCACAAAATTTTCATGTATCCACCCTAGCTAAAATACTAATTGACCAAATTTCACAAAATTTGGTAGATAAGTTACTTGCGGGACACTCTGGTGCTGATTAGATTTTTGTACGATTCGGAAAAGAACAAACTGCATTTTATACAAACGGCCAGTAAAAATCGCCAAAATTAAAAAAAAAAAAAAAGACTAGTACGCTGAAATGTATCAATTAAATTCTTGTTTTATACGCAATTTTTGAAGAGGAAAAGAATATCACACACTCCATTATACTTTAGAACTAACCGTTCTCAAGATATTTGAGATTTCTTGCATTTTTGTTACCCCGCTATCGAAAAAATGTCCAGTTACCAAATAAAAGCAAAAATTGAATTAAAAGTGCAAATTTAGTGTTATTAGGTGCAATTAAACTCGATCTAATGATGAATTATTAAAGAAATAAAGAAAATATGAATTTGAGTCTGTACGGAAAGTCATGTGCTGTCCACAACAGATTTTTACTTTCCCTGTAATACATGGTAATATATAGGGAAAGTCTTGGAAACATGCCGAAAATCGCAACTCGAGTTTTCGACGGATCCACACGTTTCGAGACCTTTAGAATACGAAAAACTATTCTTATCGTGACGTCTGTGTGTGTGTGTGTGTGTGTGGGTGTGTGTCTGTCTGTCTGGCTGTGTGTCTGTGTGTGTGTGTGGGTGTGTGTCTGTCTGTCTGTCTGGCTGGCTGTGTGTCTGTGCAATATATGTATCCACTCTAACTCAAAAACTAATGGACCGAATTTCATAAAATTTGGTAGGGAAGACCCTTAGGTGTGACCCTGGTGCTGATTTGTTTTTGGTACAATTCGTAAAAACAAAGCCCGACTTTTTTTGCGAAATGGCCCCGTAAAAATATCATGTATTCACTCTAGCTGAAATACAAATTGATCAAATTTCACAAAAGTTGGTAGATAAATTGCATGTGGGATACTCTGGTGCTGTTTAGATTTTGGTACGATTCGGAAAAGAACAACCTGCCATTATTTACGAAATGGCCCTCAAAAGCGCCAATATCTGAAAAGACTATGTATTTTCAAATCTATCAATTAAATGCGTGTTTTATACGTAATTTTTGACGGGGAAAAGAATAAGAACAACTCTACCACTCTAGGACTAACCGTTCTCAAGATATTTGAGACTTTTCGCATTTTTTTATGCCGCCCTTGGGAAAATGTTCAATTACCAAATAGAAGCAGAAATTGAATTAAAGATGCATATTTAGTGTCATTTTGAGCAATTAAACTCAATTTTATGAGTTCTTAAAGAAATAAAGAAAAAAAGAATTTGAGTCTGCAGCGAAAGTTATGTGCTGCCCTCATCAGATGTTTTTTACTGTTAAAGTAGTAAATTCATTGCATTATATAAGGAAAGTCATGTGTTGCCCACATCAGATTTTTTTAAATAGTGTTTATATTTAAAGAATCATTGATGAGATTTGAAAAGGTTATAAACAACGTAGGAGATTTATAGGAGATGGAGACATCATATTTATTAGTGAATAGTAAAATTTGCACGCTATTCAAAATATGTCTGAAATTTTCATTTGCATTCCAGAAAAAAATTGCAGCATTATTTGATCTAAATAATAAAATTGTACATTTGATGACGATCCTTAATTTTACTGAGTCTTACGGGTCTAAATTTTGTGGTATAATGAATTAAATTCCGATTTTGAACAGATTTATTAACTTCATGAATTGTTTAGGTATAACAACCAATCGTTTTAGGAGGAACTGATTGAATGGGAACACATATTTTTCTAATTGGGCAATTTTTGACAGATCGACCGTCTAAAGATTAAGATTTCCTGCTTTCTGCCCTCCTAGAAATCGAACTGTACGGTTATATTTATTTATCTTATTTCGAACATTTGTCCAATTTGCATTATCTATACGTCAATAATAGGTGAAGAAATAACTGCCTAACTACCTTTTTGAAACACCCGTTATACAGGGTGTCCCAAAATAATTGAAAAGCGCTTTAATTCTTTACCTGTTGGATATAAGTGTCAATGTGAATTGCAAAAATGTTGAAAGTAAGGTAGGAAATAAGACCGCGTTAATGAAGTAGTCCTCCCATTCATTTTTAAAAAGTTAAACTTTTTTAATTTTTATACGACCCCCTTAGACAAATATGGCCAAGCAGAATTTTTTTATTTCTAATGTAGCAAGATCAATAAAAAAACCGCATGTCTGCATCTTTAAAATCAACTGAATTATGATAAAGGAAACAATATGACTTATGTCACTTTTCCGTATCATATAAAAGGCTGTTTCATCAGTGAAAATAGGGATCATAAGCTCATTGACGATGGAAATTGTTTAGATAAAAAATACACTAATATGTGTCAAAATTTTTCGTCACAAATGCATCTAAATAAAGTATTACACAGACAGAGATCATATGAAGCAGTGGTACTCACTACGCGGTTGGGTATTCTATGTATTATCATCAAGTTTTACCTTTTTTGTGATATGTCACAAATTTACATTTTTAATTTGATATATGGTCCCATTCACAATGTTCAATTTTCAATTAAATATATCTCGCTCAATTTTAAAGATACAGGTATGCGGGTTTTTTTAATGATCTTGTTTGTTGCATTAAAAATAAAAATTTTCTGATTGACCAAATTTGTCTAAAGGGGTCGTATACAAATTTAAAAAGTGTAACTTTTTGAAAATGAATGGGGAGACTATTTCATGAACGTAGTCTTTTTTCCTACCTTACTTTCAACATTTTTGCAATTTACATTGCCCACTTCTCTCCAACAGGTAAATAATTAAAGCGCGTTTCAATCTTTTTTGGACACCCTGTATATACGATAATAGACTATTTAGGGGATTAGACTTGGAGACTCATACATACAACTTTATTGTCAATGTTTTATGTGAACGATAAAATATAAAGCATTGCGTATTAGCATCTGTTAGAGGAATATACCGTTATTATATTATTGTTTTTTTATGCTGGAGAAACATTTGTTGAATTGGTATCCTTCAACACAAACAGTACCTATTTGTAATTTATACCAACTGTCTACTTTATTATGGCCAACCGGCCATTTTGTACCACATAGTTATTCCTCAAATTTTTTGACATTAGATTGCTGAAAGATATAAGAAGTGGTGACTGGAAATATGAAGAATTCCGACAAAGTTCAAGAAATAATGGATAAATAAAGAAATAATAGATAAATAAATGGATAAATTAATCAAGAAATAATGGATGTGGTTGACTGACTTCGATGTGGAATAATTGTAGCGTTCGATGACAATGTGTAAGCATTATCGAAACGGTTGCACTTGCGAATCCATTGTTAGAAATTACAGAGTAGACAACCAGACAAAATCCAGTTCTAAGGTAAAGGCGTGTAGTACAATTACTACTGGATTTTAGAGCTGAGCAGACGTGTTGATTCCTGCTCATGTTGGTAGAAGTTCTTCCAATCACAAATATTTTGAATCATGCAGCAAGTCAGATATCCTTTCCATGTACAGTTCGCCGAATATTACACCGAATGGGTAAACCACCAGACAAAATCCAGTTCTAAGGTCTAAGGTTCGCCGAATATTACACCGTATGGGTAGACCACCAGCAAAATCCAGTTTTAAGGTCAAAGGTTCGCCGAATATTACACCGTATGGGTAGACCACCAGACAAAATCTAGTTCTAAGGTCAAGGCGTGTAGTACAATGACTACTGAATTTTAGAGCTGAGCAGACGTGTTGATTCTTGCTCATGTTGGTAGAAGTTCTTCCAATCACAAATATTTTGAATCATGCAGCAAGTCAGATGTCCTCTCCATGTACAGTTCGCCGAATATTGCACCGCATGGGTAAACCACCAGACAAAATCCAGTTCTAAGGTTCGCCGAATATTACACCGTATGGGTAGACCACCAGCAAAATCCAGTTCTAAGGTCTAAGGTTCGCCGAATATTACACCGTATGGGTAGACCACCAGACAAAATCTAGTTCTAAGGTCAAGGCGTGTAGTACAATGACTACTGAATTTTAGAGCTGAGCAGACGTGTTGATTCTTGCTCATGTTGGTAGAAGTTCTTCCAATCACAAATATTTTGAATCATGCAGCAAGTCAGATGTCCTCTCCATGTACAGTTCTCCGAATATTACACCGTATGGGTAAACCACCAGACAAAATCCAGTTCTAAGGTCTAAGGTTCGCCGAATATTACACCGTATGTGTAGACCACCAGACAAAATCTAGTTCTAAGGTCAAGGCGTGTAGTACAATGACTACTGAATTTTAGAGCTGAGAAGACGTGTTGATTCCTGCTCATGTTGGTAGAAGTTCTTCCAATCACAAATATTTTGAATCATGCAGCAAGTCAGATGTCCTCTCCATGTACAGTTCGCCGAATATTGCACCGCATGGGTAAACCACCAGACAAAATCCAGTTCTAAGGTTCGCCGAATATTACACCGTATGGGTAGACCACCAGCAAAATCCAGTTCTAAGGTCTAAGGTTCGCCGAATATTACACCGTATGGGTAGACCACCAGACAAAATCTAGTTCTAAGGTCAAGGCGTGTAGTACAATGACTACTGAATTTTAGAGCTGAGCAGACGTGTTGATTCTTGCTCATGTTGGTAGAAGTTCTTCCAATCACAAATATTTTGAATCATGCAGCAAGTCAGATGTCCTCTCCATGTACAGTTCTCCGAATATTACACCGTATGGGTAAACCACCAGACAAAATCCAGTTCTAAGGTCTAAGGTTCGCCGAATATTACACCGTATGTGTAGACCACCAGACAAAATCTAGTTCTAAGGTCAAGGCGTGTAGTACAATGACTACTGAATTTTAGAGCTGAGCAGACGTGTTGATTCTTGCTCATGTTGGTAGAAGTTCTTCCAATCACAAATATTTTGAATCATGCAGCAAGTCAGATGTCCTCTCCATGTACAGTTCTCCGAATATTGCACCGCATGGGTAAACCACCAGACAAAATCCAGTTCTAAGGTTCGCCGAATATTACACCGTATGGGTAGACCACCAGCAAAATCCAGTTCTAAGGTCTAAGGTTCGCCGAATATTACACCGTATGGGTAGACCACCAGACAAAATCTAGTTCTAAGGTCAAGGCGTGTAGTACAATGACTACTGAATTTTAGAGCTGAGCAGACGTGTTGATTCTTGCTCATGTTGGTAGAAGTTCTTCCAATCACAAATATTTTGAATCATGCAGCAAGTCAGATGTCCTCTCCATGTACAGTTCGCCGAATATTGCACCGCATGGGTAAACCACCAGACAAAATCCAGTTCTAAGGTTCGCCGAATATTACACCGTATGGGTAGACCACCAGCAAAATCCAGTTCTAAGGTCTAAGGTTCGCCGAATATTACACCGTATGGGTAGACCACCAGACAAAATCTAGTTCTAAGGTCACGGCGTGTAGTACAATGACTACTGAATTTTAGAGCTGAGAAGACGTGTTGATTCCTGCTCATGTTGGTAGAAGTTCTTCCAATCACAAATATTTTGAATCATGCAGCAAGTCAGATGTCCTCTCCATGTACATTTCGCCGAATATTGCACCGCATGGGTAAACCACCAGACAAAATCCAGTTCTAAGGTTCGCCGAATATTACACCGTATGGGTAGACCACCAGCAAAATCCAGTTCTAAGGTCTAAGGTTCGCCGAATATTACACCGTATGGGTAGACCACCAGACAAAATCTAGTTCTAAGGTCAAGGCGTGTAGTACAATGACTACTGGATTTTAAAGCTGAGCAGACCTGTTGATTCTTGCTCATGTTGGTAGTTCTTCCAATCACAAATATTTTGAATCATGCAGCAAGTCAGATGTCCTCTCCTTGTACAGTTCCCCGAATATTACTCCGTATGGATAAACCACCAGACAAAATCCAGTTCTAAGGTCTAAGGTTCGCCGAATATTACACCGTATGGGTAGACCACCAGACAAAATCCAGTTCTAAGGTCAAGGCGTGTAGTACAATGACTACTGGATTTTAAAGCTGAGCAGACCTGTTGATTCTTGCTCATGTTGGTAGTTCTTCCAATCACAAATATTTTGAATCATGCAGCAAGTCAGATGTCCTCTCCTTGTACAGTTCCCCGAATATTACTCCGTATGGATAAACCACCAGACAAAATCCAGTTCTAAGGTCTAAGGTTCGCCGAATAATACACCGTATGGGTAGACCACCAGCAAAATCCAGTTCTAAGGTCTAAGGTTCGCCAAATATTACAACGTATGGGTAGACCACCAGACAAAATCCAGTTCTAAGGTCAAGGCGTGTAGTACAATGACTACTGGATTTTAAAGCTGAGCAGACCTGTTGATTCTTGCTCATGTTGGTAGAAGTTCATCCAATCACAAATATTCTGAATCATGCAGAAAGTCAGATGTTCTCTCCAGGTACAGTTCGCCGAATATTACAGCGTATGGGAAATCGAAGTTAAAATATTAACCAATTAATCATAATAATTTGTCTTCTCATTGCAAAACAGCAATGTATTCTTTAAAAGATTTTTTAAGCATTTTTAAAAAATTTTAGAGAAAATAAAAATTTATTAGCAAAATTTTTTACAGTGATCATTTATAATATCTTAATGTTGTTTTACGCGATCATATTTTTAACTTTCTCTGCTATTTTACGCATTAAACACTTAATATACATATAGCCGCAAACCAATTCAAAATATTATTAAAATATGTAAAATTTTTATGACTGCCATAAAAACTGCGTATAAAATAAACTTTTAAAAATGATTTTAGCCCATCTCATGACACGCAGAAATAATTTATTTTTTATGCGATGTTTATAACTTCCTTGTTCTATGCCCAGGGGGATTTAAACATTGCATATTTTTGAATTTATGGACATCATAAAAAATTAATTTTAGATGCATATAAAGATCTTATGTTTTCGTAGGAAATGCTATTATTAAGCTATTTAGGTCCTTTAAATATACACGGTTGTGAGTGAAAGATAGGTTGTTACTGTTGTCTGGAAATTCATTTTAATATAGTAATTAATTATTTAAGTCTTTTTTTTCTTTGGTATAGAAAAATTGTATTTCCTTGAGATTTGTTTGTTACTATCCGCCACATAAGCATTTAAACCTATGGGGGATATTAAGGCGGATCTGACATGTTCTAAATTTTCAAATTCAGCAAGCGCTGGGATCGTTGTTAAATTAATCACTCTCAGGGCAGAGTTCGAAGCTCACCTGCCAAGACAAGATCCTAGTCGCCAACGGATTTTGGAACAGATTACAAAATCAGATACGCACCGTTACACGAGTAAGTCCGACTGCAGTATGAGGATCACAAAATTGGTTGCTTGAGTAACATGTACACCACTCGCTTCAGTCCGCATTATTGTGGCGCCCTTAAAGGAGGTGGGCTACATAGCCATGCCGAAGTCGTTTTGAAAAGCTAAGGAAAATTCCTATGGACGGATCACCTATTGCAATGTAGCACATCATTAAGCGGGGGTGGAGGTCCAGCAGGATAAAATATTGTTGCCGCACTGTTCGGCCATTAGAATAAAGATTATTTATTGTTCTGGAAAATACAGAAGGTTTTGAAACATCTGAAAGGAAAAAATGTTAATTTGATGCTGTGTATGTAGAAATGGAAAAGTGTATATGAACGACAGCAGGCACCATTGAGAAAGGTGACAGTACGGGATATGTCCATCGTGGAGTGCGATGCAACATTCCATACGTCGTGTCATGCTTTGCACAACATTATAAAGCAGCCGTTGAGGCAAGTTATCCCACTCCCTCTGTCTGTTCACGGCTGGGGGTGTTCTTGTTTATTGGAGGATATTTTCGACTATATATGTACTATAAGTCGCCACCTCAAGGCATCTCAAACATTTTCAACGGGGTTTAGATCTGGAGAACGTGCTGGCCATACGAGGCATTGAATACCCTTACTGATTAGACAATCCTGAACAGCTAGTGTTTGATGACTTGGTGCGTTGTCGTCCATGAAAACAAATTTATCACTAACAGAACCACGGAAAAGGCGAACATGAGGCAATGGATCTTCATCAATATATCGTTGGCTGGTCATAGTCCCGGGTGCAAGCACAAGTGGGGACGTGCGGCCATTGATCATGATGTCGTTCCATACCATGACACAGCATGTAGGATATCGGTCCCTTTCCTGGATATTTTCTGGACAATAAGCAGTACCACTCTAACGCCAGATCAGTTGGCGTCTATAATCCGATGACAGACAGAACCTACTCTCATCTGAGAATAGTACGCAAGACCAGTCCCGTTCGGTCCAATTGCGATGTTCACGACACCATCGGAAACTGGCGGTACGGTGCAGTCTGGACAATGGGGCACACATAACAGGTCTGTGGGGGTATAGTTCTCCTTCTCCAGACGTCTGACTACAGCTTTTCGGGAGGTCCGCTGTCCTGTGGTAGCAAGAAACTGATTTGCCACCTACTGAGCTGTGGTGCGATGACCCCTTTCTTCCGATAGGACAGTGCCTGTCTCCTGCAGGCGTCGTGCTTCTAACACGACCTTCCCTGTGATGCTTGCTATACATTCCAGTTGTTTTAAATGCTTGCCATAGCCGTGAAACAACGCTGTGAGCGATGTCGAACTCCTTGGCAACATCTGTTATTTTTCGCCCTTCTCCGATCTTTCCAATAATACGCTACGCGCAAAATCATCTAAGTGATATCGGGAAGACATACCGAAAATTTCAAGTTCGTCAATTAAATCTTTCCCGCAAAACTTTTACAACAACTGTTCACACGTGTCAAATCTCTTATCAGCGCTATCATGTGACTAACAGGAAATGGAAAATTTGCATACGTTCACTTCTTCTTAGTGTATCCCGCACTTATACTAATTTTACACATTTTGCTTCCTTTCAATTTGTGGTTGGTGTAGTTGATAATGTCATCCATCCTTAGCAATTGTCCAGCAGTATATACTGCGCCAACGCAATTACAATATTTTGGAGTTTAAATGATCATCAAACTTTGATCATTTCTACAACGAAGCCTAACTT